>JAGFMF010011574.1:9521007-9576043 GCA_019455555.1 Galemys pyrenaicus
TTCCTTCCTTCCTTCCTTCCTTCCTTCCTTCCTTCCTTCCTTCCTCCCTCCCTCCCTCCCTCCCTCCCTCCCTCCCTCCCTCCCTCCCTTCCTTCCTTCATTTTTCCTTTCCTCTTTTCTTTCAGTAGTTTTTGAGTACCTACAATGTGCCAGGAATGGGTATGTAAAAACTGATGCTTTTACTTACAGATTAATGAAAGAGACAAACATTAGCCAAATGATCATACAAATAAATATCACTATCATAAACTGATAGTTTGAAGAAAAACTAGAGAGGTCTAGACAAAGGGGAATCTGGAGAGTTCGTAAGTAAATGAGTAAAGCTGAGTTAAATGTGAGTAAAGCTGAATGCTGAAAGATACATGGGTGTTCAGAGATAGAAAGAGGAAGAACAGTCTATACTTAATGAATAGCTTGTAAGAAGGCTCTGAGACAGGAAGGGTCTGGTTCTGTCTGAAAAGAGGATTGTATGAGAAATAGGAAGACATGCGAATAGAGGAGAGAGTAGGTACCACCATCATAAGCCACAGAATGGTTTAGGCAGGAATGTGACATAGTCAGATGGGAATTATCTGAGTAGAAATGTAAACACTTTGTGGACAGAGTGCAAATACTTAAAAAAAAAGCCAAGATAGAGCTAGGGAAAAGTAACTGTGCTAGGAAAAGAAATACAGACATTGTAAACTGCATAAATCATATTTTAAAAAATATTAAAAAGAGTAACATCCACATAAAACATACACAAATGTTGAAAGCAGCACTAATCATAATAGTCAAAAAGTGAAAACAAATGTCTATTAATTCATAAGTTCATAAGCAAAATATATTATAAGCAATGGGATTATTTGGGGAAAAAAGGAAATGAAGCCCTGATACATACAAAAGCATGTATGGCCCTTGAAAACATGCTGGTGAGTGAAGACATACAAGATCACCTATTACTTGATTGCATTTATATGGAATGTCCAGAATAGTCAAATTTATAGAGACATAGATTAGGGGCTAGTAGGTTATGAGGTGGGGCATTGACTACTAATGAATATGAGGTTTTTTTGGGGATGGACAAAACTGTTTGAAAATTAGGTTTTGGTGATGATTGCATAACTCTGTAAATATAATAAAAAAATACCAAATTGTACACTTTAAGTGGCATATTGCATGGTAGTTGAATTGTATCAAAATAGATGTGTTAAAAATGAAAAAAATTACTTTATTATCATTTTTTTCAAAGATTTATTTATTTATGCATACAAGAGCTGGGGTACAGGCCAGAAGTGCAGGGGGTGAGAGGATCCACGAGAGACAGAGTGGGGAACAGAACAGGCAGACTGACTGAAACACACTGCTGAGGGGAGCAGCAGGCTAGGCAGGAAAGGTTCTGTCTGTGCCATGTGGGTCCCCTCCCTGGCCAGCGGCAGGGTGGAACTCGAGCTGCAATGCCTGCGATTTGCTTCATAGTGCATTGCTTAACCCACTGCGCCACCAGGGAGGGCCCTTTATTATCATTTTTAATGAAAAAAGAATCTAGGGAATAGATACATCTGTAGAAAAGAATCTCAGTTCTAATTTTTTTCTCACTTTACATTTGTTGTACTCCAAATACTTGTAGCAAGCAAAAGAGACCACCATGATTATCTTACTAGAGTGATTTGGGAGGATTTATTGCTCTTTTTTACATGACAGAGTTGAGCCTTCTGTTGCTCTAAATTAGCAGCTGTTTCAGTTAATCATTATGAGGGCTGCAAAAGGCACCAAAAAGTCCTTAATTCTTTTAGCATTTTAAACTAATGAATACCTTTCCTTTAATTTTTTCCCTTTTAAAAAATAACCCTATGAATCTTTGTTTTCATTAAAATTAAGATATTAACTATAAGATATTGCCTCAGATCTTTTCAATATTTATCTTGTCTCTTATTTTGATTAGGAACATGAATCATTATTTATTAAATACGCCACAGATTCAAAATAGCTACAGAGAAAGGGATGATGAAGTTGAGCAGGTGGCAATAATTCTGTCTTCACATACTGAGAAGGCCAAGGTTTCTTAGATTTCCTGGTATCTGTATTAATGTTTCATAGCGTCTCAGCTGGTGTGTGTGTGTGTGTGTGTGTGTGTGTGTGTCTTGTGTAATTTTTGGCTTGTGCTGCTGTTAGGTTTTCATAAAAGTTCATTTTTTTTTTTTCTGCCTCAGTTTTACTGGTGTGTGCATGCCAAGGTGAATTTCAGGCTTACCCACTTTGTGTGTAGGCTTAAGTTAAATTGCCTTGTTTTATGTATGAGGAAGCTGAGACACAGTGATAAGGTACCTTGATTTGGCTGTTTCACCAGTTAATGAGAGGTCTTCAAGTTGGAACTTAAGCTTCTTGATTTCTCTTTTAGTGAAACAGTCTTCATTTTCCAGTTTTCAACCTCTATCTTTTCAAATCTTGTACTTAGGAATAATTATCTGCACTAAGCATCACTTTATGCTGCCTTTTTTTTTTTAAAAAAAACTGATTTTAAGAATAGACAGGAGAGGGGGTTACCCGAGTGGTGTAAATGGAAAGAAAGAGAAATCAAACGGGACTTTCTGGGTCATTCGTTCCCCAAGTAACAACCGCCTCCTCCACAACCCCGCCTTACATTTCTCCTATTGTAATACCAGAAACTACAGACGTTTTAAACAAAAGGCAGCAAAAATCACCAGGGCTGCTCTAACCTAATGGATTTTTAGAGGAGGAATGTCAAGGTCATTGAAGATGAATTCTCAGGGTTCTCTCACAGAAATCATCAGTCTCCTAATTTCCCTGCTTGCTCTGTGGCCTTCTTAAGATCTGCGGGGAAGAACTTAAAAAACAAAACAAAACTAAAAATCGCCTATGCGTTTTGCACTGCACTTAGAATAATCATTTTCTTGATTTATAAACCCCTACTGCATCTCGCCCACGTTTGTTTACTTCTCTAACCCAATTTCCTCTTACTTTCTGATTTCCCTCTTCAAACTCAATTTAGGACCTTCTATATAGCTGTTTCCTTTGCCAGGAATGTTCTTCTCTCTGATAACTGCTTGACTATTATGAAACCTCTGCTTAAGTGCATCTTCCTCAAGAGTCCCCCACCTCCAGTATTCCAGTAGCTACCCAATCACAATTACCACCTCATCATTTACTGTATTTTCTCTGCGTAGAGCTTAACACCAACAGATATATTTTTTCCCTTCCCCTCACTTCAGTCCCTCCAATCCTTCCTTCCTCTGCCTCCCGTAAACTCTCTGCCACCTAGAATTGTTTTCAATGCTGCCCAATCGACACCCTGGAGTAATGCCTAACATATGCAGGAGCGCAACAAATAGTTGTTGAATGAAAAAATTAACATATGAATGTGTCTTTTTTTCCCCTGCTCCCCTTTCCCAAACAGGGCATAATTTATAACGTAGAAACACTTAAAAATGTCTTTCTCATCCATCTTTTCCCTTGAGGAAAAGATGTCCTTGAAGATACTGTGCAACTTGACTGGGCTGGCGCTTGCGATTCTATGTGGAAATAACATTAATTTTTCACCTACGGCTTGGTTCCTCTATAATCAAGGTTTTTACTTCCCGATTTCGATATAGCGTACAGCTGTATGGTTGAGCACTAGGGCCCCGAGATCCCTCGTTGTTAATTGTTGAGGTTAGGAAGGGGCCGTGGGCCTGGAGCGCCGTGAGTGGTCCTCCCTAGAGATGTCGGGGCGAAGGGGCGGAGCCAGCCCGAAAGGATGGGCCTTACTTGTGCCGTCAGATCTGGTGGGGCTGCCGCTCTGGGAAGGGGCCCAGAATGAGAAGGAGGCAAAGCCAGACAGTGGTGAAGAAGCAGCCCAACTGACTCTAGGCGGTAAGACCCAGGGGTCGAAGGAAAGGAGGCAGTCTCAGAAACCAAACCCGAAAAGCAAACCAAAGCTTGGGTATGTTGCCAGAGGAAAGGGTTAAACGGTTTCCTAGGTAACGGACCAGGAAGCGCGCAAGACGTCAGCCGCAGGTTCGTAGGTCAACCTCAGTTTAAAGCTCCCACGGCCGAACGGATTCTAGCCAATGGGGAAGTCGCGTCGACATCACGTGACCCCAGGGCCGCTCCACTAGCGTCCAGGGAGCACGTGGGAAGGTTTTCCTGGTTCTTCTTTTCCATTTTTAAAAGCCCACCCACTTTTGCGCGGGCTTGGTCACGGAGTTCTTCTCGCGAGAGCCGTGGTACCCTCTCGCGAGAATGAGTGGGAGGCGTGGGGACTAGGTGGTGGTGCGGGCTGGAGCTGCCGCGGCGGAAGCCGGGGGTGGGCAGGGCGGGGGCGGGCCGCGGGGCGGGGAGGGGGGAGGGCTGGGGGCCGGTGCGGGAGGGGGCGCCCGCCTGCTCGGCAGCTCGTGCGACTGGTCGTTGCGGGCCGGTGACATGCCCGTGAGCTGCGGAGGCTACGGCCCCCAGGTGAGCCGAGCGGGGCGCGGATCACCCCGCGGTGTAAGCAGCGCGTTGATTGGGTTGGCTGCGGGGTGTGGGTCGGGAAGGATGGAGCGGCTCGACTTGGGCGCCTCAGCGTCTCAGCTGCCCGCAGTGCCTGCTATGACTTCGAGGCCCGAGAGCTAGGTGTTAGGAGGACGGGAGGAGCGTGGCAGAGGAGGAAGCTCCAGGCACTGGACTAGGGGAAGGGGGTGCCCTATAACTCTAGGTTGGTCTTTCTGAGGGCTAAATGTGGCGGTGGAACTGCAGCTCTTTGAATGACAAGCCCAATTTCCATCAACTGGCTGGTCTTCGGAGCCGGATTCCCTAGGTGCATGGTGGTGCGTGTGCTTAGTTTGTGTTCGTGGTCCACGCACGGGAGCATATGCAGAAGGAGGACGTCGCACTTTGTCCCCAGACAGCATCCTTAACTGTCAGAACCACTAAGCCCCGGACACAGGCGCAACCCAGATCTTGTGACAGAAACGGAAGACATCAGCCAGCTTCTCAGAGTGTTGATTTGGATTTGCTGTCAAATTCTGTCCAGGCTGTTAAGAGCGTAAATGCTGGCCCAGTAGTATTCCAGATGGTTTGGGATACTCCTAGTATTCCAGGAATCAAAGCTGCTTCATAAAAATATGTATATTTGACCAAAGTGTTTTTTAAAAAGTTGGCACAAAGACTGTAACAGTAGAATCTAAATCTCCATGGTGGTATGACTCGGTAACAATTTTTTTCTTTGCTTTCCTTTCTCCAGTCTTATTAAACTGAAGGTGTTAGCTTATAATGTTAAGGCTTTCAATTCCGTAATAATTGCTGAGATACATATCAAGTGACCTAGGTGCAAGCCAGAGTTAAAAATCCTTTTTTTCAGAATTGTCGTTATTTGGCACCTTGCAAAACATGTTTTCCTTAGCTTCTTCCGACTGGTTAGGAATGTTGTATTGATCGATGGTGATTTTGATATGTCTGAATATACAAGAAAATACAGTATTCAGAAAATATAGAGTACTCAGTGCAAAGATAGTTTTAATGTCTTATGATGTGAGAATAAAGGTAGCACAATTCCCAGCACGATTAGTGTCAGTTAAAATACTGCAATTTAATGAAATTTTTTTAAAACTTACAGTCACGTTTTTCAAATAGTACCCTGCTTATTCATACTTTTAGGTTTCTTATGGTGGTATTGACCCAAGGTTGACAGTAACGGAGCTACTTATGAGAAATCAAAGAATGTAAGAGAAATCAGAGAAGAAATGGTTTCCAAGCTGTATTTGTAACTACTTGTGTACCCACACAACTGCGCTTACTATTCTTATGGGTCTAGTAGCAAATTCCTAGGCATTGTTGAGGATATGGAAGTTGCCAAAGGTCCAGAGCTACAGTGAGAAATTTTTTAGCTTCTGAGGTCTCACATTAAGTCTAGAAGCTGAAGTCCCTCTTTTACCTTTAGAGATTGGAAGAAGGATAGTACTTTTATTTTGTCTTTAATTCTAGGAACTTATTACTGGGAGGAAAAAAAATCAAGCCAAACCAAATAATTCAATATATTTAATTTTAAGGAAAATTTCCAGCTATAGATATAGAGTTCTGCCCATACTTGGAGAAAATGTTGAAAACTTAGGAAGTATCTTTGAGAATGGGCAAAAGAGATCAGTCAAAAAATTCCCTCCTGTTCCATCGTGGTAAACTGACTTTTAGGAATTGACCATTAGAATGTTTTTTTGCTATTTTGCCATTAAAATATTTTAGCAAGTGTTCCAAGCATTTAGTATGCAGATATATGTTGTTTGTCTTGCCTTTCTTGCCTTTCAAAAGTAAGAAAGTAATTGAACCAACTTTGGGTAGGATAATTAGGTAGACTCAGTTTGTTCCTTTTTTTTTTTTTTGTGGTCAGTGGCCTGCATTTCAGTAATAAAATCAATTATTTGGAAGGAACAAAGTGTGGGGACAGTGAGAAAAAGACCTAAGCTTAGCCTGGGCTTGAGTTATGGGTCTATATACTGGTAAAGAAAAAATCTTTAGTACTTAATAAACAGACGAAACATCCAAATGTTTTTGTTCTACCTTATCTTTATGTATAAAAGTTTGTTTTATTTTTAAATACTTACTAGAGTAAGGGCATTTGAAAGGTAGAGATTAGAGCCTAGATATTGTAAAAAGAAAAAGCTAACTTTTTTTTTAAAAAGATTTATTTATTTATGCATACAAGAACTGGGGTACAGGCCAGAGGTGTGGTGGGGGAGGGTGAGAGGATTCACCACAGACAGAGTAGGGAGCAGAACAGGCAGATCAAAGGAGGCACATTGCTGAGGGGAGCAGCAGGCTAGGCTGGAGAGGTCTGCTGTACCATGTGGGTCCCCTCCCTAGCCGGCAGCAGGGTGGCCGCAAACAGTGCGCTGCTTAACCCACTGCGCCACCAGGGAGGCCTCCTAGAAAAAACTAACATTTTTATGTCAACCTGAGAATATAGTAGGAAAAAAATTAAGATAAATGGTATAATGGCCTGGAACAAAGAGGATGTTACTTATGTGACAATAAGGTATCATATTTGTAAAGACTTTGGGTTTTGAAGACAGATCTGTTAATATCCCTGAACCTTGTATCCTTAATTTCTGAAAGGAGAACTAAAATACCTGAAAAAGCTGTTGTGAAGTACATAGTAACTTCTTACTAAGTATTTTTTCTTTGACCTCTTTTAATGATTTGAGGGTTATTTGTAAGCAACAAAAACCCATTTGATTTAATTTAATGGAAAAAAAAAAAAGACATTTGTTTAACAGTGGAAGACTGTCTAAAGTCCCTTGCATGAAGGCCAACCTAGTGTTCTGGGGCCAGAAAATCTTCAGGCAGTTATTCTTCCAGTTTTTCTCTGTGTACTTTGTAATATTTGTTTCAGTGTTTCTAGATTGCCCCTCTTCTTAAAGCTCTTGGTTTTGGCTTCCCCATAACTGGTTTGTATGAAGCTCTGGCTTAATGTGGGTGCCTACATCAGACTTGATTTGCCTACATCAGATTGGTCTGCCAGTTATCTCCATGTTTTAATTCTGAATTTTTGGAGAGAGAATTCGATTGGTGGATTACTAGTCCATTTAGCTGAAGGTCGGGGGGGTTGGCATTGGGAAAATGGATAGGGAAGATATATAGGTGTGTCTTATAATTTATTTTTTTCAGACTGGAGAATGGACTAAGAAAGGGTGTGTGGACATGGAGGAAATAATGAGTTCCTGTGGTACACTTCACCCTCTTGCAGCTTGAGTTTCCCCTAGCACTGTGTTGAATTTAATCACAGTAGTAGTGTTTTTTTTCAGGGCATAATCTGCTAGGTATGTGAGTTAGGGCAGATTGTGTAAATGCTTTTGTGTTTCGTTTCCTTATATGGAAAATGGGTATAACAACACCTTTTGTTGTGAGAACTGTGGATTCTCATTAACAGCAATTAAACATTGCCTCTCTGGCCTCATGTAAGGATGTGATATTATTACCAAGTACTTCTTGTGGTGTGGCAGGAACTATGATATGGGTTCAGCATTCAGAGATGAAAGAATATCATTTATTTCCTCGAATTTTATAAGTCTGATGCTGACCACTTAATATTAAAACTATTTTTTATCTTCATTAACACTAAATTCTTCTAAATCTCTACTTTGTCTGCTTTTCAGATTGTGTCTTACAAAAGGTTCTTTTGTAAGAGAAACTTTTATCAGGGTTGTTCCTTTAGATGTCCTTGATCTTCTATTGTTTCCTAGGTTCTAGGACCAGCATTCAAGTTCTGATGCATTAAGAGTCCTAGAGTAACATTTCTAGCTCTGACTACCTGACTGATGTGTATTTGTTTTGATACTAAAACACTATCTTTGGTTCCCTTATTTTTTAAAAAAAGATTTATTTATTTATGCATACAAGAACTGGGGTATGCATACAGAAGTGTGGGGTAGGGAGTTAGATGATTCACAAGAGACAGAGTGGGGAGCAGAACAGGCAGATCCACTGAAATACCCTGCTGGGAGGAGCTGTCTGTGAGACAGGCTAGGTCTGCTGCACCATGTGGGTCACCTCCCTGGCTGTGGGATTGATCTGGTGCTGCAGTGACTGTGGATAGCTTCTTAGTGCTGGGCCTTAACTTGTGCCACCAGGGAGGCCCTCTTTTGTTACCTTATAATACCATTTTCATCTAGTTTGAAACTTTTAAATTATCTTTTATATCCTTTTTTAATGTTTTCTATATTATGTCACTTAATAGGTTCTGCAAGCGCTGTAGGATGCTCCTTGCACTGAATCCTCTACAAAGCAAATGCATTCACATCCCTGCCACTGGTGACTTAAGGCAGAGCCTATTACTGTTTGCAAGAGCTGCTTAAATGCCTTGTAAGCATATGCTCTTAAAGTTAGCGAGTCACAGATGTCATTGATAAAAAGAAATGTGTTTATGGGTTAAAATTCTGAACATTTTTTTTGTTAAAAAGAATCTTACAGATGGGGGTTATGTATACGATTAGGCAGTATACTCACAGTGAAAGCACTTCCTCAAGATTTCTGGAGGAATTCTGGAGTTATTAGCAGTTCACCCTTTGTACTTTGTCAATTAGGCCCATCTTGTTATTTTAAATATCAATGACTGCCGAGGTTCAAACAGTTTAGAAGAATTAGATCCCAACTTGAAATGCAATAGGAAGAACAAGAAATTTTCTCTGTGAATGCTTGAGAAGTCAAAAGTGTCTTCACAAATATCCCTGGGTTCATTTTTCAAAATGTCACTAGATAGGTAGCCTCAACTATTTTCTCTTTTAAGATAACTCTTTTTCCACCAGATGTTCCTTTGAAATTCATGTCTTTGATGAAGTTTTCCATCACAATTCTTCAGTTCAGTACTGTCTCTTTCAGTGTCATAGTTTTGAGTGTACAAGTCTTTCATCGCTGTTAAGTTTATTCCAATGTATTTTTGCTGAGATTGTAAGTGCGATTTTTTTTTCTTCATTTTTTTTCTTTTCCAGTTTGTTTTCATATAGGAACGAACATACTTGGGTATATTTATATGTTGATTTTACTGCCTGTACTTGTTTTTTTTTTTTCCTTTTTATTTTCTGTACTGGTTTCTAATTTTTTTTTTAGTGAAGGCTTTAGGGTTTTACGTGTGTGTGTGTGTATAAAATCATAACTGCAAAAGGTGACAGTTTTGGTTCTTATTTCCAGTTTGGGTTCCTTTTATATATTTCCCTTGCCAGTACCATGATTAGTAATAGAGGGGATAGTGGACATCTTTGTTGTATACCTGATCTTAGAGCAAAGGCTTTCAGTTTTTCATCAGTGTGGGTAATATTAGCTGTTTGTCATATATGGCCTTTATTGTACTGAGGAATTTTGTCTTCTAACCCCATTTTATTGAGTTCTTTTTTTTACAAATTATAAATGGATCCTGAATCTTGTCAAATACTTGTTTTTATATATATTGGTATTATCATATGGTTTATAGCTTTCCTTTCATAGATGTGGTGAATTACATTTATTGATTTGCATATGTTGAACCATCCATGCATCCCTGGAATAAAGCCCACTTAATCATGATGTATGACCCATTAATTGTATTGCTGAACTCAGTTTGCTGAGATTTCATTGAGGATTTTTACACATGTTTTCATCAGGGAAATTGGTTTGTATTTTTCTTTTTTTGTCTGGTGCCTATTTGCTTTTATTATCAGAGTACTGTTGGCTTCATATATATATTTGTGTGTGTGTGTGTGTGTGTGTATGTATATGTGTTTGGAAGTATTCCCTTTTCTCACTTTTATGCAAGAATTTGAGAAGGAAGGTATTAGCTTGTTTTGGACCGTTTGATAGAACTCACTAGTGAAACCTTCTGCTCCTGGGCCTTTGTCTTTTTGGAGACTTTATTACTGTTCAGTTTCCATTGTAATTAGTTTGTTCCGGTTTTTGTTTCTTCCTAATTCAGTCTTGGAAGGTTATGTGCTTCTAAAAATTTATCTTTTTGTTCTAGGTTATCTAGTTGGCATAATGATATTCATCATAGTGTTTGATGATCACCTGAATACCCTTTGTAACTTCTCTTATTTCTATTTATTGGAGTTTTCTTCTCCTTTCCAGCACTCACCCCCTTTTTAAATGCACCTAATATGAGGTTTGACACCTCTTTTTAAAAAACTGACTTATGGTTTCATTGCTCTTTTGCCATGTCTTTTGTTTTCTGTTTCATCCCTAAATAGTCCTTCTAGTGAATTTTGGTTTCATTTGTTCCTCTTTTCTAGTTTCTTAAGGTTAGGTTATTTTAGGTCTTTCTTGTTTCTTGACTGTAGGCCCTGTATTTATATAAACTTCCCTCTGAGTACTACTTTTTCTGTATCCTGTGGGTTCTGGTATCTCATGTCTTTGTGTCTTTTTTTTTCTTTAAGTATTTTTTGTTTGTTTATTTTATATTTATTTATGCATACAAAACCTGGGGTATAGGCCAGAGGTGGGGTGTGTGTGTGAAAGGATTCACCAGAGACATTGGGGAGCATAACAGGCAGATCGACTGAAATACACTGTTGAGGGGAGCAGCGGGGCAAGGCAGGAGAGGTCTTCTGCACCATGTGGGCCACCTCCCCGGTGGCCGGGATCAAACTTGTGCTATAGTGGCTGCGGTTTGCTTCTTCATAGTGCGTTGCTTTACCCATTGCGCCACCACGGAGGCCCTTCTTTAAGTATCTTTAAATTTTTCTATGATATCCTTATTAACTGAATATTCATTTTGTAGCACCTTTTTTCATCTTTACATATTTGAGGTTTTCCCCACTTTTTGTCACTGATTTCTAGTTTGGTACCATTGTGATTAGACTAGATATTTGGTATAATTTCAGTCTTCATGAATTTATTCACAGTTGTTTTGTGACCCAACATGTACTCTGTACTTAAGAATGTTCCATATGCATTTGAGTGAAATGTGTACTCAGCTTTTTGGAGTGGAATGCCCTATAAATATCAGACCATCTGGTCTGATCCCTCATTTAAGGTTTTTTCTCTTGTTGATTTTCTGTCTGATTGATTGGCCCACTGATGTAAGGCGATGTTGAAGTCCCCTATTACTATTGTGTTGCTGTCAATATCTGGTTTTAGGCTCAGTAGTAGTTACTTTCCATATTTTGATTCACCATCATTTAGTGTATATATGTATTATTGAATACTTTCTTTTTTTTTTTTAAGATTTATTTATTTATGCATACAAGAACTGGGGTACAGGCCAGAGGCGTGAGGGGAGGGTGAGAGGATTCACCACAGACAGAGCAGGGAGCAGAACAGGCAGATCAATGGAAATACACTGCTGAGGGGAGCAGCGGGCACAGCAGGAGAGGTCTGCCACACCATGTGGGTCCCCTCCCTTGCCGGCAGCAGGGTTTGAACTCGTGCTGCAGTGGCTGCTGTTTGCTTCACAGTGTGTTGCTTAACCCGCTGTGCCACCAGGGAGGCCCTTTGATGCTTTACTTTCCATTCCTCTCTCTTGTTAGGTTTTTTAGCTGGAAGTTTATTTTATCAAATATAAGTATGGCTTTTCCTGTTTTGTTTTGTTTTTTTTTTTTTTTAGGGTGCCACATGCTTGTAGGATTTTCCCCCATCCTTTTACTTTGTACCTATATTTGTCTTTGGAGCTCAGATGGGAATTGTAGGGACTTTAGAAACTTAGGTTTTGCCTTTGATCCAGCTAACTACTGTGCTTTTTGAATGGTGTATTCAATTTTCTTTTCTTTATTAGAGTGAGCTCAGAGCAACCATTAGTCTTGTGCTGTCTTAGGCTCTCAAATCATGTGATTTCTTCCTGAGGAGTGTTATTGTCTAATATATTAAAGGTTTTTCTATTCTGGTTGGTGTGAGTATGCTATTGCAAGCCTTGTTTGGCTCAGGTATTATTTCATCAACAGCCTTTATTAGTTGTACTTTGTATAGGTGGGTCTTTGCTTAAGGAGTCTAGGGGAACCAATTTGCAAGTCTAAAGCTCTCTCTCTTAGATCCCCATCATTTTTGCTCTATAAATTCTAGCCACTCTGGCCTTCCCAAATATTGATCTGTCTCTGCAACTTACTAAGATTGCCAGGCTGTTTGGTTTTCCTGTCCCTGTGTTGGACTTAAAAGTAACTGGAAGCCAGAGTTTCCCTTTTCTCAAGGATCACAGTTCTGTGTTGCCTGTTGTCCTATGTTTGACAACCAGTTTTTCACATGTTTAGTTCTCTTTTGTTGTACTTATATATTCAAAATATTAAACACTTGGATATTTGGGATTTAGCCTAATGTATTTGGAGAATTTACTATAAACACATTCCAAAATATTATACAACTAGAAATTATTATAAAGCTTTAATTGTATTTTCACAAATAACTCAGGAAATATAGAAGTAGACACTTAAACATTTATTTATTTTTAAAAGATTTTATTTACTTTTTTAGAAAAGTGGATGTAGGCTAGAGGTGGGGGGCATGAGAGCATTCATCATAGACAGAGTGGGGAGCAGAACAGGCATATTCACTGAAACACACTGCTGAGAGGAGCAGTAGACTAAACTGGAGAGGACTGCTTCACTTTGTGGGTCAGCTCCCTGGCTGGGCATCTAATCCGGGCTTTTGTGGTGACAATGCTGAGACTTAACCCCTAAGCCACCAGGGAGGCCCTCCACTTAAACATTTAAAGACATACTTTGCTCTTTAAGAAGGATTAGTTTTTATTAGTTGAGAGGATTTTTGAAAGCCTACTATGTTATAATACAAATACAACAGACACTTTTATCCTCAAGGAACTCACATTAGGAGGGAAGCATGCTCAAAAGGTGGCAACAAAAGGACAAGCCACTTTGTGGACATCATGGGGCATGGGAGCATAGAAGAGATAAAGCAAACCTTCCATAAGGAGGAAGAAGCAAGCCTTCTTCAAGAAGGAAGGTCTTCTTTTTCCTGATGCAGGGAACATAAGTATCAGTTCAGATTATGGAAGAGGGTAAATTTGAGGAACTTTTAGGAGGATAATGGGTTAGGTAGGGGTTGAGGGAAATGGCAGTTTCTAGTTTGACCTATAGGCTCAGTTGGCTTACTGGCTCTTACTGCTATAGAGACAGTTGGAGGAGATTGTTTAGAGAGAAAGTTTTAGAACATATTATTTTTGGAATAACTGACACAAATATCTGATAGAATATTGGATATCAGGAATTGAAACTTTGGTGCAGGAACTGAAGATACACATTAGGGATTTATTTGCATACATCAAGGAGGTAAAACTCGAGTAACTATATAGAGTGAATACCAAAGGGGAAGTGGATGGCTGGTAGAGAATGTTAATAATTGAATAATAAGTTAGGAAAATTTAGGGAAGGATATTTATGTAATATCGTGGGGGTGGGGAGAGAAAAGTATTTCTCAATCAGAAATCACATAGGTCCTTTTTAATAAAGATTTTTGGATCAGTGTATGACTGAATCTGAGGTGTGAGCTGTTGAGTGTGTTAGAGGTAAACTGATCCATGTGCATACTAAAATTTGAGAATCAATGCAGTAGGAAGCGCATCATGATAAGACAATAACAATGACAGAAGAATAGGAAAATATTTCAGATTTTCCTTGTTTAATTCATGCTGTAAAAAGGCCAGGAAGTAGATGACTTGAACATTTCTTCAGACATAGGAGAGCAGGAAAGTGGGGAATTTAAAAAATGTTCTTCTAAAAGAAATTATGCATATCCTGGAAATAGAAAACATAATTGTATTTACCTAGCTAAAACCAATGTTTATGTTAAATACATATCCATCTAGTACCACGTGTCTTATAATGCATATATAAATATTCATATATAGTAATACAGATCTTACACAAAATGGGGTACTGTGAACATGCTGAAACTTTACTCATTTTACTTAATAATCTATCTTCCCATCATAGGTATATGATACTTTATGACATTAAATATCTCATGTTTCTTGAGTGTCCACTGTCATGAGTTTAGTATATATTCATCAGAGTATTTCCTAGGTGTGTACAAATATACACATGCACATGTATGTCAGAGTTGTGTGTGCACATACACACAACAAGTAGAGATCACTATTTACACTATTCTGTAACTTGTTTTGTCCCTTAATATCTTGTGCACATTGTGACATCAGTATGTTTTGATCTTTAACAGCTGGGTAATACTCATAGGAAGATGTATTATAGTTTATTTGAATTGATTGACTTCTAGATTATTTTTGGTTTTCATCTTTTGTTTTAGTGGATATTGTTTCATGTATGTCTTCATGAATTTTGTGTATTTGTGTATGTATACATGTAGAATAAATTTTAAGAAGTCAAAGTGCAGGATCAAAGAATAAGTTATTCAAAGTGTCATCTGGTTCCTTTAGTTACTTTTAATTTGTTTTCTTTTGCATGCTGTGATATTACTTAAACTTTACCTTGATTTTATCTTTTGATGCCTCTGTAGGAACTTCATTTATTTAAATATTATGTATCTTTCTTGAAATTGAGCTTACTCTTCACTTATTTGTCATGTTCATTTGAACGTTCTTGTTTCTGATAGGCTCTAAAAAATGATCTCAGTTCATTTTAATTGGATATAGAGAAAAATGTGTAGTTATCCACTGCCTACAACTGTTATTTATTCACCGAGAATATGACAAAGCAAAAATGCGTTAGGTAAAATATTTATTATCATAAAACAAAGATATCTGTGTAACACAAAGGTATTCTGGGGAAAATACTGTATTTTTCCTCCTTTTTTGAATCTGTCTGAAACTATGTTCTCTCTAACTTTATAAAATGAAGAAACCCTTGCTCTGTTTTTCTTTCTCCCTGTCTTTACTTAATTTCTAATGATGATTTTTCCCTTTTGCTTTACCAGAAGTTTGAGTTAGGTTAATTTTGTGGACCATGGCAAAAATTGTCTTTGATAGATTTTTGAATCTGAGATAATATTTATTTTATTCAAGAATAATGTAGATAAAGTGAATTGGGGTAGCTAGAGGTGTGAAATTTATGATTGTATCTCAGAGCACCCTGACCTCCTTCCCTACCTCAACTCCTTATAACTTTCTTCTGCCTCAGGGGCATGGATGTCACAGTTTAGGTGATTGGTACATCTAGATAACTGGTCAGTACCTTTCCTGGCAAAATCTCCTATGCATTAGTGTTTAATCTTTTCTCTATTGACTTTAGTCAGCAGCTGCAGAGGTAATTGCTATTTCCCATCTCTTTTCAGTATTCCTCCCTTTCAAGCAAGGTTAAGAGTCAGATAAAGCAAAGATGCTTTTATGCTGTTCCTCTGTCCTTCAGCAGTTTTTAATGACTGTTATCGTGGGAATGCACTCTAGGTTATTTAACCACTTCCCTGTTTCTGGAATCTGGAGTGCCTCCTTATTTCTATTATAAAGTCTAGAGGAGCAGTTAAGTGCCTGCGTGTTAGAGTTTGAAGATTTGGATTTTTTAATCCAAATTGGATTTATTGATACCTTGACTTATTCTACAACCACTTTATATTACTTTGCATTGTAAATATCCCAGGGAGGATAGTTGATTTTTTTTTAAAGATTTATTTATTTATGCATAGAGAACTGGGGTACAGGCCAAAGGCATGGGGGTGAGAGGATTCACCAGAGACAGAGTGGGGAACAGAACAGGCAGATCCACTGAAACACACTGCTGAGGGGAGCAGTGGGTGAGACAGGAGAGTTCTGCTGCGCCATGTGGGTCACCTTCCTGGCCAGAGGCGGGGATCGAACTAGTGCTGCAGTGGCTGTGGTCTGCTTCATAGCGCTGTGCTTAACCCCTGTGCCACCAAGGAGGCCCAAGAGGATAGTTGATTTTATTTCCAGGCCTTACTTGACTATGGAGGAAGCCTTACTAATTTGTGGAATCTACTTATACTTTGTCTTGGATTTGAATTTTAGCTATACTGCTTACTATGTGGGCTTAGGCTAATTGTTTAACTCTTATTGCCTCAGTTTTTCTCATTGTAAAACTGGAGTACTCTGCCAGTCCTGAGGATTAACTCTCTTAGCAAAACATTTATTTTGTATTTTAAAAACCCTGGTTAGGATCTTAAGTGTTCTAGGATCATTGTTTCCCTTGAATTCACAGAAACAGATTGCTGTGTCACACGGGAGAAATATTTTTTCGTTATAGATTTGTCTTCCCAAAAGATGGTGCTGATTTCCTGAGATTAGTTTGAGAGTTCTACTTCTCTGGAACCTTTGTCTTGGCCTTGATATTATATATGATTTTTTTAAACAAAAGATTTATTAATTTATGCATGCAAGAACTGGGGTATAGGCCTGAGGTATGGGGGTAAGAGAACTCACCAGAGACAGAGTGGGGGAACAGAACAGGCAGATTGACTGAAGTACACTGCTGAGGGGAGCAGCGGGTAAAGCAGGAGAGGTCTGCTGTGCCATGTGGGTCACCTCCCTGTCTGGGGATCAGACTTGTGCTGCAGTGGTTGCAGATGCTTCATAGTGCTTAACCCCTTGTGCCACCAGAGAGACCCTGTGTATGATTTTTGTGAAGTTTGAGGCAAGTCCATTTGCCACAGAGGGTATCTGGTAGTTGTCAGAGAACTGTGGGGGGAAAAAATGCAAGTCACTTGGCTTGGGAGAATTAAAGGGGTATTTTCTTGCATTGGCAATATATAAACTGTTATATTGAAACCTTATATTGAGAATTTTGGTCAGCTTGATCATTTTGTCCATAGATAAACATTAAAATTTTTCTTCTACATATATTTTATAGCTTCCAAAGTGCCTCTTATAAATGACTTTCTGTTTGATTCTTAAACTAGTCGGGTAAGTGGGGTAATAAAAACATTGAAGAAACCGTTCCTATATAAGGACATTGGTTTTGTTCATCTGACCTAATTTAATATGTCCAGATTTCATAGTCTGCCTAAGAAATAATGTCTAGATCATTCACTTTTCTGTAGGTAGAAAGTGACTTTGGGAGAAAAGAAGCCTAGGATTCTTTTTGTAATACATTTTTTATTTTCTCAAAGGTTTTCCAAATGGTTCTTATTGAAACTTTCAAATATTTTCTTATTTGTAATAAAAAAAAAAGGGAGTGAGATTTAATCAAGGGTAAAGAGCTTTACAAATTTGTTCTTAAAAATAAGATATTTGTGATAATTTGATACCTCAGTAAAGTACCAGTATTCAGGTATTTTTTGAAATATTATTATTAGTCTACGGCCATACCACCCTGAACGCGCCCGATCTCGTCTGAAATATTATTATTAGATTGCTAAATTAATTTTATGACTCAAATTTTTTTTAATTTATTGTATTTTAAGAAATTATTTTAGGATAGAATGCTTGCCTAACTCATCAAGCTCAATAAAATAGTTGTTTTATTTTAATATGTTTTCTTTAGGTATTTTATGGATTAACTCTTCATTGATTACTTAAAACAGCAATATAGTTATGGCGACTTTCCACACTTCCAGAAACAGTCACAAGAAGACTAGACCATCTGTCAGAAAAGTAAGTTCACTATATTAGGTTCCTTTTAGTGCTAGTTGTAATAAAAATCTTGAACAATTTTTGGAAGTCTTGTTAACCAGCTGTGACATTCATGTGTTTAAAAGAATCTATTGAAGTTTGTAACTGCAAAGATTGGCATATATAAGATAGTGACATGAATCATGAAGGCTATAGACCTTACTCCTCAAAGGTCACAATGTTTCCCCATTTTTTAGCACATAGTTTTCAAAAGTCTTTTCTTTCAGCTAACCTGGCATTAGGTATAAATTTTCTTATTTATCTTTACCTTACCTAAAAATGTTACCATTTATTCAGCAAATAAAAGGTGAGCTCTTAATATATGCCAAGACCTAGGTATCAGTTAGATTGTCAGTAGTGAGCAGATTAAGTATGATTCCTGTTTGTTCTTTCTAGTCTGAGAAAGAACCCTCTCTTTCCTTCTCCTAAGACCATTTGGTTACCTTTCCATATATGGACATTGTCTTTACTAAAACTTTATGGGCATTACTTAGAAGAAGGAGAGAATAAGTAGCTGCTGGTAGATGGTTAGTTGTCTTTGTTGGTCCTTTTTCCCTTAGGCTTTATCTTCTGTATTCTTCGGCAAGTGCTTACATGTTTAGAATGATCTTTGCCTTCTTTTGTTTACAGTACTTTTCTTCTGTCATATAACTCCTGTCTTTTGTTGATCTTCTTTCCAACTTCTAATTATTGGTGTTCTCATAAGTTTTCAGGGCTGCTTTTTCATTTAGTCATTTTTTTCTTCAGAGAGCCAAGAAACGTTTGGATTTGACTGTTTGCTATAAGAAAATAGCTCTTAAAGCAGAAAGTAATTAACCAATTTTCAGATTAATGACTTGATAGGATAGTCACCTTCAACGGTGGTGAGTTTATTTCTCCTCGCTTATTTGTATTATTTTATACTCATAAATTTTTAAACTTGTATGTTTTACAGTCATTTATTCGTTCACTCATTCCTCCATTTCATTCAAGTTGTTCAAAATCTTCCAAAGTCGGTCCCCTGGGAGCCCCTCCAAGCCAGTGCATTTTATCTTTTTGTCATAAGTACATGAGTCTTTTATTGTTTCATTGCTTTCTAATACAACAGATTAAACTAGTTTCATCCCCTACTTTTTCATCCTCAGAGCTAGAATTGGCTATTTCTCTAAAGAATCTTGAATTGTATTTAGAAACTAAGATCTCTGTACTAGGAGTACCCTTTGATCCTTGAATGTCGTCCATTTGTATCAGATAATAGTTCAAGTTCATATTTCACATTTTTTTTGTTTTGAGTTTATGTTTATAGCTTAGTCTGAAAAGCTCCACTCATAAGTGAAAATAATCTCATGTAAAATTTTGAGTTTTTTCAAGCCCACAGGAAAATTCAATACAATTAAAATCATAAATATTCTTCGACTCAGATTCACCCTCTGCTAACACTGTGAATATTGCTTCTGATCTGAAGATGACATTGAATCGTTACGGTGTGCAGTCTGTTAGGTATTAGTGTAAGGTGAGAGTCAGTGAACCTGGTGTTAGAATCTTAGTAGTTTCTATGTCTAGGCAGTGGTGTGTGTGTTGAGTGTGCAGAACTCTATTTAAACCTTTCTTCGTTTTCAGATGTATATATCAAAAGGTGCCAGATGAATTGTGATTCTTCACATAAAACCAAAATATCTCCAGGATCTTTTACTTTGTTTTAGAATTAAACAAATTAAGATTGTCTTTTATTTTCAGAGCTTCAGTGAAGATGTGTTCCAGTCTGTAAAGTCTTTATTACAGAGTGAGAAGGAACTATGCAGTGTATCAGCAGAGGACTGTATAAAGCAGGAGGACCATACCAATTTGACTGAGGTTTGACACATTACTGTCTGTATGCTTTCTTAATAAAGCACAACTTATTTTCTGTTTTTAAGTTGGTTAAAATATCCATGTATTAAAATGTATGAGAAGCACCTGTTTTAAATACCAGCTAACTTACGTTTGAATGGATTGTAATGAGCAATTTAACTCAGCACATAGGCGATATTGACTGGCATTGAAAGTATAGCTCTGTGTTAGATGGCTCCTACTCTGAGTGATTGGTACTTTAATACTAAAATTTCTACTCTGAAACATAAAATATATACTTACTTCCTTTTAATCACTTTTTGGATCATTGTTAACTTCCTTGATTATTTAAATGCAGTGCTTCGAATCAAAAGGAAAAAGTGATATATCTTGAAGTTAAGTATTTACTTCTTAAGGATGAGATTTTTTTTATTTGCTTACTTGTTTCTCTCCTACATCAGTGTTTCCAGATTTGTTTCAACTTATTATCATAAAAAGGAATGATTTTTTCCTGCATTAAAATCATAGTTCATCAACACATTCATATTACCAAATAAGAGAGATGGGCTATTAAATTGTTGATGTTTACAGTTGATAAGTATATTTAACAGTTTTGAAATGAGGGTTTTAAAATAAAAAATCCTTGATTATTCTTATTTTGGGGGATGATTTTTTTCATGTTCCTTGAGAAACTGTATTTGATGTAGTTCCATAGGCTGATGGCATACCTTTTAGGCCTATAGTGTTTTCTGACTTGAGCCTCTTATTTTTTGTTTTTTTACATTTTGAAAGGACAGGTTTAATAGGAAAAGGAGGAGGAAAAGAGAGGCGCCTACAGACAGGTGGGCAAGAGAGCTGCTCTGAGCCTCTTCTTTTTTGAGTCAGCTCACTTCCTGTGACTCTTGACTGTTATCTTCTTTGTTATCCTTTTTACTTTATTTTAATACAGCTGAGCCACTGTTAATCTGCTCAAATGTTGATACATGTGGCAAGTCTCTTTTGTCTTTCTGCTCTCAGTTTCCCAGCCCAGATCTATCCAGTTCTTATATTGTGCCTTTGGAGCCCATGTTCCTAGGGAGGTGTAGGGTAAAGGGAAAAGTGATCAGGCTTTCCTGGCCTCCCGCCATTGGTGTCGATGATGGACACTTGTGGTCCTGCATTCATGCCTAATGGTGGACACCTCAAGTAGAGTGTGGGCACGCGCAAGTGGGCGCACCTGGGCTGAGACACAGGTTATATAAGGGCGGCATCAGAAGGATGCCAGCATATGAGAGCAAAAGCAGTAGAGAGGAGAGCAAGCAGAGAGAACAGAAAGAGAGACCAGAGGCTAGGGAGCCCAGAGAGTGAAGAGGTACCAGGGGCTAGGAGGCCTGCCAGTCTCCTGGTCCCCTGGCCCTCCTGCCTGCCATATACCTGGTTCGCTCTGATATGATGATGCAATAAAAGCCTGAAAAAAACCGCTGAGGGCTCCAGGACTCCTCCTTGACCTGTCTGCTGGCATCATTGAGAACTTGCTGTATGCCTTGCTGATACTACAGGAGGCTTCCTTCATCAGTTGAAATATAAAACTATACTGGCATCTCCAGAACCCTGTCTCAGCTTATTTTCTCTTATGTATTCAGAAAAAGGAAACTTGAAAGTATAAAAGGGCTATCTGTCTCACTTTAGGGTGTACATATCTCAAATGTTTTCTTGAAGAAAGGAAAGAAATTTGTTTTTGAGCGATACGCACTAAGCACTTTACATTGTATGGTTACTTCTCACAGTTATAGAAGAGGAGTTGCATTCCATTAAGTTCTATAGATGAGGAGATAGGCTCCTAGAGGTTAGTGACTTACCTAGACACTGGAAATTAAGTGTAACACTTCTGTGAATTGATAGCCATAATTATCAAAATAAAGAACCTGAGGTAATTTAAGATTCAGAGTTGTTTCTGAATTATTAGGGAGAGACAAAGTATATAGTGTTGCTTTATAAGTTTTCCTATAGTTCTTTAATTCTTGAGAATTGATTATATATCTTATTTATTTCACATTTTTTAGTCACAGCATTTGCTTTGTAGTGTTTATTCTGTTTTTAGATGGAAAATATTTCTTCTCTGCTGTCAAAGGCAAAGGGAATATACTTTTTCAAATAATACTTTTTTTTGGCATATAAAAGTATTACATATTCCTTGTAGAAAAATAAATACTAAAAGAATAAAAGAGAAAGTGACTGTTATTAATCCTATGAATTAGTATTAAAAAAACATTGGGGTGAGGAAAAGTATGAAAAAGATCAGATCACTTGTAATTCCAACATCCAGAGTTAATCACTGCTTATAGTTTGGTTTATTGCCTATTGTTCTCCAGTATTATTTCCCATACCTATGTTTTTAAAATAAAGTTGAGGGCCTCCCTGGTGGTGCAGTGGGTTAAGCAACGCACTATGAAGCAAACCACAGCCACTGCAGCACGAGTTCAATCCCTGCTGCCGGCTAGGGAGGGGACCCACATGGTGTGGCAGACCTCTCCTGCTGTGCCCGCTGCTCCCCTCAGCAGTGTACTTCAGTTGATCTGCCTGTTCTGTTCCCAGTTCTGTCTCTGGTGAATCCTCTCACCCCCCCACACCTCTGGCCTCTACCCCAGTGCTTGTATGCATAAATAAATAAAATCTTAAAAAAATAAATAAATAAAAAATAAAATAAAGTTGAAGTCATGTATGTACACTATATTATTTTTCTGTGATTTTTCCTTTTTTTAAATAATGTGACATTTTCTCATGCTAGTAGGTAGTCTTTAGAAATTTAGGTGCACTTATGTAGGGTAATCTCTATATACAGATGTTTAAGGAAATAAGTAATGTTATCACAGAGAATAAGCAAGGAGGTGACTTTGGTGGTTTAACCAGGGAATGCCTCACCTGAGTAGTTGATAAATTTAAGTTGGAACTTAAGAGAATGAAGAGGAGCTAGGCGTGTAAATAAACAAGGAATAGAGAATAGAAAATAGTGATCCATGTTGAGGACTTTTGAATATTAAGAAAACCCTTCCCTTTGGGAAGAAGATACTGGACATGTTCTAGACCCAGAAAGGGGGACTATATGTGAATGAGTGGAGGGAAGGCACCATCTACCTTAAAATCTTGGACCTCAGAACTTTTAGCTTGCAAAGGTTTTAACAGGGAAATGGCATGATAATTAACTGGGACCAGATGGGAGAGGATTATAATAGTGCAGGTGAGAAGTGTTGGCAAGGGACCATGGGAGCAGTGACATATGCAAGGTACGTGTTGAGAATAGAGTTGATTGAACTTGCTAATGAAGGGGTTAATGGGAGAGGTAGAAGAACTTATCAAGCCAACTTTTGGAGAAAAACCTTACTGATCATCTTTGATGTAATTAATCATCATGTTCAAGACAGCCAACACTGTAAGGCTTTATGTACTTTTTTCTGATTTTCAGGTCTGTCAACAATCTTAATTGAGGAAAGATTTAAAAGCACAAATTAATGGAGCTTTCTTTTTTTATTCAGGTCACTTTTCTAGGTTTTAATGAAGAAACAGATGCTGCTCATATACAGGTATGGTCAGTGTATAGAATTGGAAAGGATCATTAAAGATTGTTTAGAACAAATTTTGAGACCTTGAAATCTTTGCCTTATTAACATAAATTTTATAAATTGAATTCTTCTGATATTATTTCTGTTTGACTAAAAGATGACATTTTGAGATCAGCTTTTGAGTGTGCTTTGGGCATTTTCACTTTTACTATTTTTCAACGAGTTTTCTCGTTACAGAAAGCAATTTTAGGGCAGGAGACCACAAAATTCATTTAACTGAGACGGTTGCAAACCGCATGCTAACCTTTTCTTCATTCTGTGCAAATGTAGAATACAAGACTTGCTTTTTTTATTTTGATAATCTGACTTTAGTAGCCAGATTCTTATAATTTTAGTCAAGATATAGTTAATTTAAAAAGATAAACTTGCATAAAGCAATGATTTACCATTGTAAAGTATTTATCATGTTTGATTTGGGCAGGTATTTACATAGTGACTGATTTGAGATTAAGATCAGCAAAGGAAAGTTTCACGGTTAGATAAAAAAGAGTTGAAGCCCATGTAGGTGTGATTGTCATACTTTTTTTAACCTAATGCTGTGTCTTAAAAAGTTTGTCATTATTGTGTTTCCTTTTGTAGCTCATGTCTTGTAATAGAAGAAGAGATAATACTATTTGATTCTTTATTGTTACTCATTAATGATAATAAATGAAAACTGCTGTGTGTCTTACTGTGCCCTTGACTGAAGGAAGTATTTTAAACAGAAAGTATAAGACATACTCACTCCTAAGAGTATGTATACCCTTAAGACTGAGAAGTGTTTCCAAGTATTTTCTCAGACTCTGTTTCCTCTTCAAGTGTTTTGTAAGTCATGTTTATAAAAGAAAGTACTCTATGAAGGAGCAAAGATATTAGTAGTTCTTTATGTAAAATATTTACATACAAAGGGCAAATGAGAAGAAAAATGTTATTTTTCTTTTCCTTTACATTTTCATAAGGTTTTCAGTTAAAGTCTAATACAATATCTTGGAGAGGAAAGGCCAAGAAAAAGAGACTTGTATTTTACAAATATAAAACTTCAGTTCTAAAGAAGTACGTTCTATAGTCAATAATTCAATCTAAAAAAATGCCATAGTTAAACCAATGAACTACATGTTGATATTGGTACCTAAAAATTATCAAATGCTTAATAGTAGTGGGTATATGAAGAAACATATAAATTTTTTATAGGTCGATATCAATATATCATTAAAAGGCTATAGAAGTAATTGGTATTAAAATGTTGTAGTATATTTTAATTTTGAAATTTTTAAAAATTGTGGGTGATAAGCCATACACACACACACACAAGTGGCTTATCTCCCCCAGTTTACATATATATAAATACACACACACACAAGCATGTATTATTCATTATATGTATACCTGGAAACTATTATTACCTGGAAAATTTTTTAACTATCACCTTAGGATTTTTGGAGAGGATATACAGAGGAACCTTAGAAAAGTGTTATTCTATAGTATTATTTTTTTTGTTTCTTGTCGTTTTAAATTAGGATTTATCTGCAGTTTCTTTGGAACTTCCAGCTCTTCTGAATTCACTGCACTTCTGTAGTCTAAATGAAAATGAAATTATTTGTATGAAGGATATAAATAAATCAGATATAACCAGTGATCCTCTAAACCAGGTAACTTTTATTTGTCATTTCTAATGAATTTTTCAGGGCTAATTGTACAGTGACATTTGTTTGAGAGTATTAGACTTACAAAGGCTTAGATGGAGTTTTGTTTTTTAAAACCTATATCAAGAATATATAATTATAAAATGTCTTAACTCATTGAAGCTTTGAAGTCACTGAAGGATATAGTAGTTTTGGTCAAAGCTTTAAATTATATTTTTCATGTGTAAAATTCCATAAGTAATATGCAAGTAAATATTCATATTTTTTTCCTGGAAATTCATTATCTCTGGAACTTTATATAAGCTATAGGATTTTTTTTCCCCTTTTGTGATCAATTTCAATTTTATATAAACATTGTGTTATGTTTTTTAGAGTATATACTTTAATTTTCTGACTACAAAAATTCCGTGTAGCAACCCTGAAGATATATATCTTTTTTACATATCATTTTTAAAAACAAAATAAACAAAAATGTTACTTACCATTTCTTATAGGTAGTTAGTTTTATAAACATTCAACTGTTAGTTCTAAGCATTATTTTGTTGATAATGCATTAAAATTGCATGTTTTACTTCTTAAAAATGGAATTAGTTGGTTTAGAATTTGTATTACTGTAAGTATAAAAGACTGTTCGCTATGAGGACGGCAGCTAAAAGTATGACTGCTACACTTATTTGCTTAGTTATGGTCGTCATTTATATTCACCTTGTTGTATTTGCTGGGATACAAGAGGTGATTTGCTGTTTAGCTTCTAGTTTTTGAATTAATTATTTGTCAGTATTTACATTTCTGAATTCAGAAATCTACATATTCTGAATACAATAAGGGGATATTTAGGTAAAAGGAGAGGGTAATTCTTTTTTAATGGAAGAGAAGCTGATATGCTGAAAGCTACAAGAAAATAGAATACAAAAATAGAATAGAAAAAAAATTGAATAAAATGTCTTTAAGCTGTTTGTAGTGTAGTTGGTGAGTTAGACAAGTGATTAAATAGGAAAACTCACAGGGCTATAAAATAATGCAAAAAACATTAATTGCAAGAAAAATGGAGAATAAGTTTTGTAACATTTAAGGAGATAGAATAGGTGGAATTGTTGGAAAGAAAAAAGTGAATTAAAAAACCTCCTGCACATTATAAAATCAGACAGCTGCTGTCAGGATGTATGCATTTTTTTTCTCCTTGAGATTGTTTTATTTCTAAGCTTCACTTCTAGATATTATGTTTTGTATGTGTAATGTTTTCAAATTAACGTTATTTTTGTTATTTTTCATCTTTCCCAAGAATCATCATTCTGGAATGCTTTGTGTCATGAGAGTGTCACCTACATTACCAAGACTCAGAGTTGATTTTATTTTTAGTCTCCTAAGTAAATATGCTACTGGTATCAGATACACCCTGGACTCATATTTGCATCAGAAGCACCAACTTGAGACCACTAATGAAGATGATGATGATACTAACCAGTCTGTGTCTTCCATAGAGGATGACTTTGTCACTGCTTTTGAGCAGTTCGAAGAAGAAGAAGCTTCAAAGCCACATAATGAGGGTTTGTCTTTTATTGGGCTTTTTCTTAAAATATGGGACTAAAGCTTAAAGTTCATTTTGACAGTTTTAAGGTAGAGTAATTCATTTGAAGTTTATTTTGAAATTTAATCTGATTGAACATTTTCACATTTTATATTGCCTAAGGAATTAATTGTTTTGTGATTTTTAATTTAGTCTTGCTGTTTTTGTTCTGACTTAGGTAGAACTGCTCAAGCACTCTTTCTCTCACTGCCTGAAGTGTCTAGAACACGCCTTGCAGAACAGTTGCTGGCAGTCACATATTGGTGTTTCTAATGTGTGGCAGCTTGCTAAGCAATTCATTAGCAGATACGGAGTAAAATGAAAGAATTTAAGTAAAAGTCATATGACTTGGGATGAATCTGTTAACATTGTTCAGAAAACACTTATGTGACAAGTAAACACTTCATCTAAAAAGTCAGCTTATTCCCATTGGTTTCAATAACTTAAAAAAAATTCTGATCAAGAGTAATGTAATTCCTTTATTCTTTTTCTGTAGGAATAAACATTACTGTACCAAGGAACCAGTGTGATGTTGCTTCACAGACTACTTCTGGTCACCCTTTAGAGGCCCATGATTTAAGGATTGTGGTTAGCTCTGGTCAGCAGAAGTCATTGCCTAAACCCTCAACATCCTTAATAAATATTCTGGGACACAAAGAGCTACCTTCTGTGAAAACTTCAGTCACGACATCAGTTTCAGAGCCTTGGATACAAAGGAGTTTCTATAGATCATCTAATGCTTCAGATAAAGGTAGTGATACACAGAAAACGTTCTTTTCTTCCTCTCCTGCCTACTCATCTGAATCAGAATGTTCAAGTCCAAGTCCTGTTATTTTCTTGGATGAAGAGGGATATCAAAAAAGTTTAAAAGCAAAGCTTGAGCTACCTAAAATTCCTGTGATGAAAGATGACATTGAGGATTCAGATTCAGAAGTCAGTGAATTTTTTGATAGTTTTGATCAGTTTGATGAATTAGAACAAACTGTAGAGACATCTTGTCCATTTCCAAACGATCCTGTTATAGCGAAACAATCACAAAAGAAAGGACACAAACATGAAAAATCTCGTTCTGTAATCACTACTATGAATCCTCAGAAATTCAAGTTTGATCGTCCAGCTCTCCCAGCTAATGTTAGGAAACCAACTCCTCGTAAACCAGAATCCCCTTACAGTAACCTGTGTGATGCTCCAGACTCTCCCCGCCCAGTGAAGGCATCAGGGGAAGATAGTGGTTTGTTTAGCCCTATCCGATCCTCTGCCTTCAGTCCTCTTGGAGGCTGCACTCCTGCTGAATGCTTTTGCCAAACAGATACTGGAGGAGGAGATGGAATTCATGAAAATTATGATTCTCTTTATTACACCTATGAAGATTATGCAAATCTCCTTTCATGTGAAGTACTGGGCTCGGTTCTTCATACCCAGCATAATAACATAATAGTGAACACTAAAAAAGAAGAAAATAAAATTGTAGGTCTTAAATGTGAGAACCTTGATCCACAAAGTAAATCTAAAAATAAATCCTTAATGATTAAAGATAGCATACAGAGATTTGCAGCAGATCTTGTGGAAAAAAGTTTTGGTAGTGCATTCAAAGACTTACAGAAAGGGGTCTCTTCTTGTACCAATGCATTGTGCCACTTAGCCATCAAATTGACATCATCTGTTCTTCAGATGGCATTTAATGAATTGAGACGGCAGCGTGCATTTTCACTGAAAGAACGTGCCATTAGTGGTCTGGCTAATTTTTTGGTGAGTGAAGCTATATCAAATGCTTTACAAGATCTACAGTATGTAAAGAAGCAGATATTTACCAATACAGTGGCTGGGTTTGCTGCTGATCTTGCCGAAGAGCTTGTTTTTGAAGGTATTATGGAAGTATGTCAATTTTCATACCCTTCAACACCTGCGTCTCCACAGTGTCAGTCATTTGACTACGAAGACAAAGTCGTGAAATCATATGCAAAAGATTTGTCTGAATCTGTAATACAGGAGGCATTCATCGAACTGTCACAAGTTGATGTGTCCTTCACAACGGAGGCTGCCGTTAGTGTTTCTACAGATAACATAAATTCTGTGAGTGTAGAAGATGTAGTGCCATCAACACAGACTCTCACATTTTCCCCTGCTTTCAACAGTCAGACGGTTATGTCGACAAAACCAACACAGGAATATAAGAAAGAATACACAGTACAACAAGCCTTGTTTTGTACTTCGGGAATTGTTACTTCTATACCTGTGCCCTTGGCAGGAAGTGCCCTTCTTCCATGTCATATTTCTTCTAATATACATCAGGCAAAGTCTCATCTGTCATCAGATGATAGTAATTCAAATAGTGATTCTACCCAAGCACATGTAACTATGACAAACAAAGAAGAAGTAGCTTGTCTCAGAAATATTTGTTTGCCTTCAGAACATAGTCCAGGTAACCAGAATGATTTTAAACCAGCTAATGGTGGTGTTAACATGGAAATCTCTTCAAAATTAAGAAGTGATCCTGTGATTATTAGCAATTTTTCTGCAGCAATGGTGCATGCAATTGTAAATGAGACTTTAGAGCCACCGACATCACTCAAAGTCACAGAACCAGTCGATGAACACACAGATTGTTCAGTTAAAATAGTAAATGGAAACACCCCCCTTCTCCACTTTGATCAGGGAACACTGCAGAGGAGTGAAGCTAACAATAAAGACATGTTTGCTGATCAGTTATCGAAATCTATTATTAAACATTCCATAGATAAAAGCAAATCAGCAATCTCAAATGTAGATAAAAATGCAGTACACAAGGAAGCCTTACCTGTTCCTGGAGAAGAGTCACAACTGACCTTGGAAAAATTCCCCAAATTTCTTGATGCTCAAGATCACTTAACTCACTCTTCACTTTCAGTAGGAAAGAACTGTGTGCCAGAATGTAAGGGTTCTGTGACTCATGGATTTTCTTTAGAGACAGGTCCAATTATGGTAAGTCAAAAACCTGATTTGAAGGAACTTGCAAGGAACAAATCAGTGAAAAAGCCTAATTTGAATAATACAGCATTTGAGCCTCTGTGTTTGGGGCAAGAAAACCCCTTTCCTGCTTCACATACGTTCTCATCTACAGTGCTTACGTGTGTGGATGGTTTGCATGTAGAAGACAAACAGAAGCTCAGAGATGGAAATGTAATACCTAATACTCCTCCATCGACTCCTCTTGTACCATCTCAGGTAAATTCTGAATGGGATATCAAGAAGTTAACTAAAAAGCTCAAGGGGGAATTAGCCAAAGAATTTGCACCTGCTACACCGCCTTCTACACCTCACAACTCGTCTGTTGGTAGTTTGTCTGAAAGTGAACAAAATACTATAGAGAAAGAAGAGTTCATGTTGAAACTGATGAGATCCCTTTCAGAGGAAGTTGAAAGTAGTGAAGGTGAAGAGCATCTGGAAGTGGATGTGAAGGCCCAGTACTCAGGGAAGAAAGTTCAATTTGCAGATGCCTTAGCTACACACATCATTTCTCTTGCAACTGAAATGGCAGCTTCCCATTTAGATAATAAAATAATTCAAGAACCCAAGGTTAAAAGCCCATGCTTAAATGTACAAAATCCAAGAAGTATATTGCCTGTTTCTCTGAATCACTCAAATGAAACTTTGCTACCATTACACAATTTTGCAGGTGATATGGCTGCAGAAGTCATTACAGAAGCCGAGAGAATAGCAAACAGAAGTTGTACACTTTTCAGGCAGAAGAGAAACAGCTGTTATATTGATGGGGCTCGAGCTGTATCAGAAGAGAAGTTGGATACAGAGGCTCTAGCATATTCAAAAGAAGTGGACCCATTTATTCTTTCATTACCACCAAGTTCTTGTGTGTCAGGCCTGACATACAAGTACCCCAGTTGTGAAAGTGTGACAGATGAATATGCAGGTCACATTATCCAAATACTAAAACAGGAAGGTGGTAATGATGAGTTAATAATGGATCAGTATGCCAATAGGCTGGCTTATCGATCTCTCAAATCAGGACTACAGGAAGCAGCTAAGTCAGCCAAAATGAAGTGCAACTCAAAAATGTCCCCCATGCAAAACTCACAGGCAAAAACTAACAGTGACCTGTTAATGTTCTTAAATAAAGAACACCATCAGGAAATAGAGAAAAAAAGACAAAGTAAAAGTAGTGGAGATTACCTTTACAAAAATCAAACTTGTGAATGGACCTGGGATACATATAGAAAAGAGAATTCTGAACTGTACAGTTTTTCTACCACTCTTGCTCACAGCATAACAAAAGATGTTAAAAAAGAACTGACAGCATCTGCAGTTGGCTTGCCAAAGTCCCTAACAGATTCTTGCCTTTATGAAAAAGCTGGATGTGAAGAAGTTACTGAGACTCATGTTGAGCCAGAATTTCCTCAGTCTTATCAGCCTTCCTCACAAAATCACAGGTTTTACCACAGTACAGGCAGCTTAAATGGGGATGGTTACGAAGAGAATGTTGTTCAAGCAATAGAGCAGTATGCTAAAAAAGTAGTGGATCACACTTTAAAATTAAGTTTAGGATCTGCACTTTTCCAAGCGTCTGAGACCACAAAAGCAGCAGAAAGGATCACTTATGCTGAAAAGTTGTCACCTCTCACAAGTCAGACCTGCAGATATTGTGACCGAAAAGAACTCCATGATTGCACTGGAAATTCAGCTCCACAGTTTTTCAGACAGGATTCACTTGCTAGTAGAAAGCCAGTTTCTAATTCAAAATTTAGCAACATCTACCAGAAATCTAGAATTTTTCATCTTGATGTCCCTCAAATTCATATTTATCCTGATAAGAAGACAGTGCTTGCAGAGAAGATAGTTGCTGAAGCTATTGAAAAAGCAGAGAGAGAGCTGAGCAATACCAGTTTGGCAGCTGATAGTGGAATTGGACAGGATGGCCTTAGTTTTGCCGAAAGCCTTAGTGCAGAAATAGTGACCTCAGCCATGACGAATGTTGGACATGCTGCTAGCAGGTAGGTTTCTGATTTCTTTGTGGTGGCATGATAAAATGAAAAGTTAAACTTGACCACATATGTATTAAGTCTTGTTCAAAAAGGTACAATTATTTTTAATCCTCAATTTAGAAATCTATTATCTAAAATAGGAAAATTTCCATTATATATAATTATAAAAAAAATTCCCTGTTTGTCTATTGTTTGATATCCTGCCTATTACTTTCATATACATTGTTTCATTATCCCACAACAGCCTTTTGAGGGAAAGTATTAACCATTTACCAAGCTGGAAGATGAGGCTTAGAGAAGATAATCACCTTGTCCAAGTTTACAAAGCTATGACATAGGTAAAGTTGAATCGAAGAAACAACTGGAGAAATTCATACAGCAAATGTAGAGCATTACCATGTTAATTTGCTACTCTGAGATTAAACTTTTATGCAATGTTTTCTATCTGGTCACAAAGGTAAGTTTTCTTACAAAGAACGTAATATTGATGAGGAAGAAAGCAAAAATTCTCCAAATACTTCCACTACTGCCACCACTTTACTATCCGAGGGGAGAGTTCTTTCTGATAGTCCTACAGTGTCCTGTTCTTCAGTGTCTGTCTTGTGTTTGGTGATTCTAAGTCCTTAGTTAAAATTTTCATTTAACTTTCTCACTAGGAGAACATTAGGACCAGTTTGTGTCACTTAGTTTGGTATGGTTTTGTCGGTTCCATCAAATAGAGAAATAATGGCTTTGAGTTGAAATTCAGTTGGGTCACGTGATACCTAAGGTTTTCTAGTAGTTTTTATCAAAGCAGTGATAAGAACTTCTCTTTACATAGCCTTTGTGAAATAAGGAGACACAGTTTGGCAGGGACCTTTGAATCCAATTATTCTACAGCATCCTCTTGTGATGAGACATGCTATATTGTCTGTGGTGAATAAGGAGAGGTTCTCAATTTGCTATAATCAGCAGTTTTATTTCTTCCCTCACCAGGAATTGGTAAACTCTACAACCCATAGGCCAAATCTGACCTACTGCTTGTTTTTGTATGGTTCTGTGAACTAAGAATGTTTTTTACATTTTTTAAGTGGCTAAAAGAGAAATCAAATGAGTTATTTTGGGCATGTGAAAATTAAATGAAATTCATGTTTCAGTGTTCATGAGGAAGGAAGGTTTTATTGGACACAGCTGTGCTCACTCATTTATCTATTGTGTATGGCTGTTTTCATGCAGAGACTTTATAGTTGGTGGTGCCTAAAGGTTTAATTGTTTGGCCCTTAACAGAAAAAATATGGGAACCTTTGCCATAGATCCGTGACTATATAGTAGTTCCTAATATGATGATAGACATATCATGAGTAGTTAATAAATATACATATGAATAAGTTGTAGTAAGCAAGGTCTGTCTATAATTGAAGCAACTTTCTTTAAAGAAAAAAGGGCCTTAGACTCTTTGAACTCTTCTTTCATCTCAGCCTAATGGGAAGAAAAGAGACTCTCCTCATATCCCTCACAGGCTCTAGTGAGGTCTTTGCATTGAGTTTCCTTAGTATTTTCATTTTTCCTTCTTAGTGTCTTTCTGTAAGCCAGTGCTGTTTTAAGTTTTTATCGAGACCAACGGAATATTACTTGGTATTTCTTTTCCTCTTTTTATTTCTTAATAATTGTGCTAGGATTCTTTAAGTGCTCACTATTAAAAGTTGACTAGCACATATAATGTTATTTTTTCTCATTTTCCATTTCTGAAGTTAAAATGGCTTGTCTCTCAACCTTTAAGGAGTGATTCACTCAAATAGATTATTTTTAAAGGTATTATTTGATTTACTTGCTAGTGTTCCCTTTTCTTATGTTTGAGTCATGAAAATAACCATAAATATTTCACAAAGCTGTGATATACAGGAGAAAGGTATATGATTGTCAAATGGGGAATTATATGATGGGGCATTTTAGGGAAAGCAAAACATCTAAATTATATTCTGAGCTGCTATTTCTGAGCCAAAATAACCTAGCAGTTGCTGAAAACTTCCCTGAAGCCCACTTAATGATCATTTATAGCCCAACATTAGATTGTGATATACTGCAGGTTTTAAAAAAGAACAGCAACAACATTATACTCTATTATAATTCAAAATTACATAGTGTGCCTGTAACTGGTACAGCCGTTATAATTCTGGTTGCTATACCCTAATTACAAGTGAAAATAGTCCAAAAAGGTTCCTATTGTAGAGAAGCACGTGGATTATAGAAGTGGAACAGGCAACAATCCTGGGTTATCTTGGCACTTGCATTATAGTGATAGTCTGTCATGCGGTGACAAGTATTTTGGAGGAAAACTATAGCAAGTAAGGGGACTGGAGCGTGGTGATGGTGGTATGAACTATGGCAGGCGGATAGTTTGCACTTCTGAATGGATAATGGGAAGGAACTCTGACAGAGTAACATTTGTACAAAGAGCCATAGGTACAGAGAGAACAGTGACTTTGCAAAGGGAGGGTGGACCTGTCCTTATTGGGAAATCAGCAGAGAGGCTTGTGTGGGTGAAATGGAATGAATCAGGAAGAGTAGCCGGAGACAGGGTGGAAGGAATCAGATGTTGTATTATGAATACTTGGACTTTAATTCTCATTGGTGAGAGGCTACTTACACCACTTAGGAACTTGTGTCCCATAGTGGTCTTTAGGTAAATGATAAACTTGGGATGGATATGTAACAGGCTAAAGATAAGTTTAAGGTGCTGGGGATAGCTCCATTAACATTAAAATTAATATGCTCCTTTGCAGACTCTCCTTTTTAGAGGACACAAACCAGAAAATTAAAATGTTTCATCTTCATGTTTAAAATGTTACTTTAAACTGCTATGCTGAGAATAAAAAGTAGAAGCAACATTACAATTGAAGAGTGAATGAACTTTTTATGTGAAGACAGTATAAAAATACAAATGTGTCCTCACTGAGAAAAAATGGGAAAGCTTATGATTCATGCTTAAAATCTTGAACAGATAGGGCTAGTTTGCCTATGAACTTGAATTCCTTTAACTACCTTTTTTGTTCTTAAGGCCAGAAAGAGGCTTCTTTTAGTACAGATAAAAGTACTATCTTACAAAGCAGATGGTAAACTTAGGAACTTGTGTTCATAGTGGTATTTAGATAACTGACGCTCTTGGGATGGATGCATAACAGGATAAAGATTTAAATTTGTGGTACTGGGGGTATTTCAGTTAACTTTAAAATTAATATGCTCCTTTGCAAAGTCATTAGACAGGCCACTAGTCTAACTCTCTGTATCTTTTTTGTTCTTTGTTATCTTTATTATCAGATAGCCATGCCTCGGAGTCTGGTGCTCTCCAATTTAATTTCTTACCTTTCTTCTTTAGTCCAAAAGTAATAGAAGACTTCCAGTCACCTGAGTCGTTTGGAAGTCAGCAGATGAATCTCAGTATTGGTGATGACAGCACTGGTAGCTGGTCTAATTTAAGTTTTGAAGATGAGCACCAGGATGAAAGCAGCAGTTTTCACCATCTGAGTGAAAGGTAACAAAGATATTGCATGTAATTGTATAGTTTAGGCCCTCATGCCTCAGAAGTGAGCTATAAATTTATATTAAGCATTATTTTTAAATCCCAAATTTGAAAAGCTGCCATTATTTTCAAAATGTATTTTTTATTCACAATATATTTCTAATGGTTTCTGACATTTGTTATATATGGTAATTTGTTTGAACTGATTTTCTTTGGAAGTGCCTAAATTCGAAAAGTATTGCATACGTTTGAATACCTGGACTTTTCCTGAGCTTTTGAGGAAAAAAATTTTTCCTCACTTTAAAAAGGGCACTTTTTAAAAAAAATTTAGAGGACAGGAAAAAAGCATCGAAATAGCTCTGTTTTTTTACTGATATTAGTTAAAGTGATAGTCTTTTGAAGAGAGATTTCTTAATTGTTCTGCTATACAGGAATAAATAATCTGGAACAAATGTACTTGAATGATGGAAACTATAAAATAGAGCCTTTTTTCAGCAGAAGGCACATATTTCATGCATAACTTTTGATTTTGTTCATAGTATTTGGAATATTTTATTAATCATGATACACTTGATCTTACAGTCTTAACTCTTAAAGGCATTCCTGACTAACCTGTACAATTCCATAAATCTTTATCCACATTAACTGATAATTGGAAATAATGAATAACATCCATACCTGAATCTAAGGAGATGAAAATAGCATATGTACTACCAGTTTTGAATGTATGTAGATTGAAGCTTCAACTGAACAGAGCTTTTGGAATTGACTTACAAGGAAGGGAACAGCAAGGGGGAAGTAAGAAGACTGTTAGAGGAGGAGATAAGGAAACATAGAAAGGAAATGACTTTTTACCTGTTAGAACACATCATTTCAGAGTATTTTGTTTGAAGCTTGGCTTGACTAGTAGGTATTAATATTTTTATAAAGGATCTATTTTGTTATAGCCTGTTAAAACGCTATGTAAACCACCAATCTCTCTTAAAATCTACATCCAAAGAGGCATTCTTTAAAACTGATAGCAGGTAGTGAGGGTAATATTACAAATCATAATTTGGCCTTTTCCTATAACTTCATCTAGAATAGAGTATTAGCACTGAAATTCCCTCATCTTTGAGAAACATGGGCTTCTAGAATTTCAGTGATGGTTGACATTGTTGCTTTAGGAAATGGTGTTACAAAAGGGAGAACTAGGGCTAGAGGCTAGTGGCAGGATTGTAGACTGTTGAACAACTCTACAGAGTGTTATTTAATTAAATAAAGAAATGAACACATCAACCAGGCTCTGTCCTTGGTTCTGCTCTCTTTAGCATTCTTTTATTAGTGATGTAGAATAATCATTAGCAAAGAAGAAAAGATAATTTCATTACCAACCAAGGTTCAAAAAGATCAAATCAGATTCTGTTTTGACATTTAGCACCACAAAATTACTTGCTTGAATTCAGAGTAGGGTAAGCCTGGCTTAATAACATTTTGTCAGAAAAACACCTGTGGCTTTAATTCACCACACAGTCTGAATGAGAACTAATGATGTTAAATGGAAGTAAGGTTCATTGTTACTAACAGTTGATGGTGTGCTTGTTAAACATACAGTTAACAGAGCCTTGACTCCTAGGGGCTGAGTCATTAGCTCATTGGAGGAGCCCCAAAATCTAGATGCTTGTCATGTTCCTCAGATGATATTAATGCAGGTAGTTTGTAGACCACGCATAAGATATATGACTTATATTTCGTTTTTTGATGACCCCTGATTTAGGAACTGTTATTTTCTGGTACAGAGCTCAAGGTAGTAGATAAAAGACTTTGGTGTTTGGGCAAACCTTGTACTTTTCACTCTAATAGGTTCAGTAGTGGGTCACAGTTAAAAATAACAACAGCACATTTTCACAGGTGTTTAGGAGGTGTGTTTAATTATTGGATCAGAAAGAAGAATTGTTCTGTGATTGTGAGTCAAGTATTTCAGGGTGTTTATGGCTTTCTTAGAAGTTATGTATTAGATAAGAGATGGGGCTGAACTTACAGAACTTTTGAAATAGTTTTTCTAAGATTTGTCATAGTTGGCAGTGTCTTCCTAGGGCCAAAAACCATGAGACAGAATTTTAGCTCTTGACTACCACAGGTTTGAGGTATACCTTTTCTAGTCATAGAAATTGACCAGTTAGAAAAGAAAGTGATAAAAAGCATGTTAAAGAATGACGTATGAACACTGTTACACAAAAAATTTAAATTTTTGTTTTACGTTGGGTTAATGTCTCATCATACTGCTCTCACTGTTTGGACATCTGATTTACTTCTGCTGTTCTGATGTGGTTAGTAATGATGATTCCTGTCATTTCCAAATGTTTTTGTTAGATTGAAAATTATATGATCACTCTAGTAGAAGTAGCATTTCATGAATAACTAACTGGCTTCAAATCTGACTTATTTTTGAGGAACACAAAAGGTGGTGAAGTGAGGTTAGACAGAGGGAGTTTGAATTTTAGTCTTTCTATTTCTAGCTGTTATTTCTTTTCATGTCCACCTAATACTTAGGCAATAGATTCTTAGTATTAATTAAATGGATGAATCATTCTTGTGACTAGGATATGGGTAAGCATTTTAATTTTGGCATTTTCCCCCTTTGTTTAACAATTACTAGTACAAGTAAATTTAATGTTTCAGATCTCTATTTTTGTCCTTATTGTGGCTCATGATGCTTGACTATTCTGTAGTTTGTATATTCTCATTTTGGTTTGACAGTAGGTGACATGGGCAAAATTGGTTGTAATGGTTTTAAAATAGGGCTATGTTTTTTTTTTAAACATACTGAAAAACAGCTCATTTGTAACTTACTAATAAATTATGGTTTGTGACAGCTTGTGAGTGTTCAAGTGATTTATATATGTAAATTATTTGAGATTGTTTAGAAGTTATTTACAACTTTTAAATAATCATTCTTTTTTGGTAACCTTGTCAGCATTTACTGATGCATGTAAAATGATTTTATATTAATTCATTTTTTACAACCAAAATTTTGTTTGTATAAAAACAATTTTTATAGTTGTCTAGTCTAATACTGGAAAATATAGCTGCTTATCACTGCAAACTAACATGCTTACTAATTAATAGAATATTTAAAAAGTGCATGTATTAGGCTTTAATCTGAAATTTGAATTTAGTTTTGTTTCTAACAGTTTGCTTTTAGTTTTTTATTGCTTTGCCTCAGTTTTAGAATATCGTTACTTTTTCCTTTTGGTTAGGATAGCATCAGTAGTTATCTGTATGGCATTAGTGACTGGCCAACCAAATAAGTGTATTGTTCATTAAGCCTTGGCTTTTCATATTCTGGAGAAAATGTATGTTATTTGCCCTATGCTAAATTATTCATAATATATGAAATGATGGTTATTGACATAATAAGAATATTTTAAAACCAGGAAATCTCTCTGCAAGTTATTAGAAAAGGCTTATTTGGACTTTTAGTGCCTATTTGGGACAGTGTTTTCAATCTCATTTCCCATTTCCTCCCTCCCTCACCCCCAGGCTATTACTATTTCTTGAAGATTGAGAGCCTGTGTTTTCTTTTTTAAACTTTATCCAGACTGAAGGTATTGGCTTTTCACAAATTATTTTGCAAGATTTGCCAGAGACAATTTTATTGTGGAAGGTTTTATTTCATGCATTCATTTGCTGTCACAAAAGTCATTCTGTTATCTTAATCTGTAAAATAAATATAAATTTAAAATAGTTTTCATCATCAAGTTAAAAAAAAATAAAACAACTCCCAAGTCTCCAAAGCTGTCAAATACCATTCATAGTAGCTAAGATGGCCTCTGTAGCGCTGTGGATGCTCTACCCCGTGGTGGCAGCTTCAGAACATCCACAGTTATCGCTGAGAGAAGCTGTTCCAAGGAAAACCAAGATCTTTTTTATTATTCATTTTCTAGTTCAGCTCTGTTCTTTTCTTCCTCTGGCAGTAATGGTAACAGCAGTAGCTGGAGCAGTCTTGGTTTAGAAGGAGATTTGTATGAGGACAATTTATCCTTTCCAACATCAGACAGGTTGGTCCAGTCCAGAAACTTAAAAACTGACGAGTCTTTCACCACTAATGCATGATGTCATATTCATAAAAGAATGTGGATTACAGTGCCAATATGTATCAACTTGCTTTTCTCCTATATTTTGACATGATTCTGCTTGATCAGTTTACATCTAATGAAAAAATTCAATTATGCTAAGATATGACTGACATCTACTTGCAAAACATGTTACTTTTATGCATGTGTTGCTCTGCTTGCTGTTTTTCGTTCTACCAATTATTTCATTTAAAAAGAGCTTGCTTCCTACAGGATTTCTGGTTTTGTTTTTGTTTTTGTTTTTTTGTTTTTTTATGTATTTCTATTCTGTATATTAGGAAAAATATTTTTATTATGTTAAAACTATGTAAATATCAAGAGAAGCATTAATAAGTAATTATTCATGGCATTCTATGACATCTGAATGCTGCATTATCAAAACCAAATTAGAATATTTTACTAAATTACTTTAAATTAATTTTTATTATGAAATTACTGCATCTCTATACATCATGGTCAGATAGAACATCTTGGTTATTGATAATTAACTTTCAGGCATTGTTTGCAATTTTTAACTTTAACATGAAATGGTGTGAGAAGCAAAGCTTCCTTGTTTATTGTCATTTCTCCTCCTTTTAAATGTCATGTCATATTGTAACATCATTCTTTACCACATTTTAAGAATCAACTTTATTCTGTTATTAATTAAAGCTTTTTTTTTTAACTGCTTCTGCTATTTTATTGGAAAAGTGATGCGCCTGATGATAAAGATGAAGAGGATGAGGATGATGTAGAAGGTAAATTGACAATTTGTTTTTCGTAGTGTTTGCATGTTTTTTGTTTAGCCTTCTGTAGAAGAGTCTTTAATGTCTTGTATTTGCTCATTTTCATCAGCTTGGTCAAGGTATTTACATTACAAATCAGGGTATTCTTGAACTGATTTATCCAGTATTGTGTCCTGTGTTAAGGAGTTTGTAATATTTGATTGCTAAACTAATGGTGTGAAGATTGAACTGTCTTAAAAGAATTATTCAAATATTTGAAAATTTATGATAATCTCTGTTTTCAAAATGTAAAATCCTTGTAATTTATAAGTTCTTGTAATTATGGCACATATCAGTGAATTATCCCATTAAACCAGTAACTTCTAGAATTAGTTTTCAATGTCAATCTTAAATGTTAGGTTGTCTGAAAAGTCATGACATTTTTTTCTGTTTTTCAAGGAAAAATGCATGATGGCTTTTCCAACAACCCAATAAATCAATAAATAAAAACAAAAGATATTTTCAAATCAGTTTTTCTCTCCCCTAACTCCAGTCCTACACTCATATGTTCACATATTTGAAGAACACTTTCATTTCTTCCTTTAATGAATATAGTTTCAAATATGTAAATATTAGATATAGTGCTCATTGAATTTTGGACTACAAATAGCAATCCTTAAATCAAATGTATTTGAAGATCTGAGTTAATTTAAAAACTTCATATTGAAGTTGAGTTTTTCTTGTATCTAGATGGCTGTTAAGTTTTTTAAGAAAACCTGTTTTAATTATGAAAATACCAGTAATGTCTTCTATAGAGTGGCACATAAAAACATATTTATAGGGCCTCCCTGGTGGCGCAAGGGGTTACGCACCGCATTATGAACCACCCACAGCCACTATAGCACAAATTCATTCCCCAGCCAGGGAGTGACCCACATGGCGCAGCAGACCTCTCTGCTCCTCTCAACAGTGTGTTTCAATCAGTGTGCCTGTTTAAAAAAAAAAAAAAAAAACATATTTATAGTTTTTGAAATAATTGCTTTTGAGCCAGTGAGTTTTTGGTTATTATTTCTTTAGAAGTTGCCAAAATGAGAAAATTGCCAAAACAGTTTCATGAAGTGTACTTTATGATACCTAAGTTTCCAGTCAGTTTTATCAATACCAGTTGTGCTCTTCCTTGTTTAGGAAAGTCCTGTACCTACTTTCAGGTTGAAGTCCTCAGAACTAAGGTTATCACTTTTTTGCTTCTAATCCTTTTGCTTTGTAGACTTTCTTCTTACTGGGCTCCTAGAAGTTAAGTTTTCTCTTATCAGATATAAAGGTAGAGGTAGAGCAATATTTTCAGTTATTCAGTGAGTTAATATTTGTCATATTTTTGTTGACTAAAAAACTGTTGACTTTGTCTAGACAAATTTTGTCCTGTCTCCTAGTACTTGGAGCAAAGTTAATTCTAAATGTTCTACGTGGCATAAATATATGTAACGAGTCTTCTTTAATGAACTAGTAATTACTTATTCCACTTTCTCAGAAATGACTAAAAGAAGATAAACTTTAATAAAATTTAAAATAATATTTAAAAAATTACTTTTGACATTAACTAGCCTTTAGATTTCTTCTGTGTGCATAGAAATCATAGATTAATTATATGTAGCTATGTCATTACTCAGTCTTTGAGATTATAGTCATCTCTTACTATATAGAAAATTATAGTCAACTTTTAAATTTGTTAAATAGAAACTGGTAAATTAGGAGGAAGATTGATGTGGATTAATAGAAAGAAAGAAAATTATGGAAATCCTAAGGTAACAAAGCCCATATTGCTGCTGTTTGTAGTTGGAGATTTTGCCTTTCCCTTTTCACTTGTATTTAGTGATCTAAGAGGTCACTTAGACCAGGCAGCCAGGGGTTCTGTCCTTAGAATCCTGAAGAGAGAAGCATGTGTGACTAAGTTTCTAACCCAGTGGCCCTTGTGGATTTACAAAATGGTACCATGGTGTACCAGAACCATTTTTAATTGAGAATCAAAGGAGAAGAAAGGAGGGAAAAGACAATACATTTGATTTAAGAGAAGAATGTGGACAGTTTTTTGACATTAAAAATTACGGCCAACACAAATCCTAAAAATGATGAGTAGTGGCCTGGAATACACTGCAAACTGTTAAAATGAATCAGGAATATCCACCCATAAATTTCTTTTATTAGTATAAATTGGTATGATGTCTTCCAGCATGTCCCACTGCTTACTCCTGTGCGGGACAACTCAAGTCTCAGCACTGCTTACTGCTTAGCCATCACATAATGTTAAACACATAATGTTGAGCCATAGGTCATTAGTTTTGCAGTCAACATGGATTCTTCCTTTATGTTGCAAATGTAATTTTCATAAAGAAGGAAAATAAACATGAGATGTGAGAGCAACATCTTAATTATAATAGGGTTGCACCAGAAAATTCCCTGGTCCAGCTTTTGAGGTGTATGTAGTTGATTTGACATTTTTTCTCCAGATTTTCTTAAAGAATGATTAAGAGCATGGAGCTCAACTTCCTGTGTTCATACCTGGCTTGAGCTACTTCCCTGTTGCAAGATGCCAGATATTTTTCTGCCTCAGATCTCTTGCTGTGAAGTGGAGATGATAGTTGTTAAAACACAGGTGGTGGTGATATATGTATAAAGAGCTTAGAGTATGAGTTATGCAAGTGTTTGTTGCTACTGTTATTTTTCTTAGCTCAGGAAGCTTCCTTATGCATGCGTCATATCTTGACGTAAATTAATGACATATGTTCTGCGTTTGTTTTCTTAGTAGATGATCAGACTTACTCCTTTGTTTTAGCATTATTTTATCCTTTCAAAGACATGCTTTAGTTGATGTCATGGTGTGCTTAATTAAAAATGGATTTTTCCCGCTAGCATTCATTGGACCCTTAGAAATGGAAAATGTCTGTATATCCTTAGAGACCGGAGTATTGAGAGTTCATGAATTTTACATCATATTGTTTAAATTTAAATATAGGTTTGGAGCAAGATGGGAAGACTCTGCTAATTACAAATATTGACATGGAGCCGTGCACGGTGGACCCCCAACTAAGGATCATTCTTCAGTGGCTCATTGCCTCTGAGGCTGAGGTTGCAGAGCTTTATTTTCATGACCCTGCAAAGAAAGAGTTTATACTAGTAAGTACTTGCCTTGAGGGTGATTGTGAAGAGACATTTGTGATCTGTGCCATGTGATTAACCTAATTAGATGCTCATTGACAACAGAATGGTTAAATGGTTAGGCAAGGCTCCAATAGTTGGGCTCAGCTTTCAACTCTGCCACTCTCTGGCAGTACAACTTAGGCAGGTTCACCAGCCAGTTTCTTTATCTGCACTGTGGAAATGAATCTACTTTACAGAGATTTGTGAGGATTAAATATAATACTATAGGGAAAAAAAAAGTTTCATCTGGTGCTTGGCACTTACTAAGTTCTCAAAATTAGATGTTGTGTGTTACTTGTGTTCATATGAAAATATTGAGGGTTTTTTGGTATTAATTGATTCACAGTTGTACCTAGTAATTAGTATGTCTCTGTTAATCCAGTTTCATTACTATAACTAGCATAAACAAAAGCCACTGAAAGTTAAGATATCTAATAAGGGGTAATGGGTCACTGAGTATTCATGGGGTCCTAGTAATAAAACATTCAGATTTGATTCACTAATTAGTTACCTTTATTGAGCACTGACTATATGACAAGTAGTTCATTTGTCAAAATTTTCAGTTTACAGTCGTACGTCTTTGTCCCACAATTTTCTTATTAGAACTTTGGCTTAGTCTTAACGGTAGGGTGAAAACAATGAATAACCCACAAAAAGGAACAGTCTAGTTACTCTTCATTTCTGGTTCAGAATTTATGAAGATATTGTTGAAAGAAGTATGTAAAAAAGGCATCACGTAAAAATTTTTAGTTTACTGTTTGTTATTACTTGGACTTTTTAAGATTTTCCCAATTTAGGTTTCTGTTTTGGGATAGAAGGAAAAATAAGATAGGAAGGGGAGGTCAGGAAAAAAATTGTCAAGGGGAAGGTAAGGATAGAAAGAGGTAGAGAGTGAGAACTGACCTCAGGGAGTACACATTTGTCATTTAGTCTTGGATAAACTGAGGGTAAAGGACGACCTTAAGCAGAGCTGAGTCTGGCGCCTGTTAAGGGAACCTCATCTTGCACAGGAGAACACTGCAGCAGTTCTGAATGGATAAAGTGTGGTATGTTCGTGCAAAGGACTTATCTGTCAAAAAGGGGTGTGAAGTAGATTCATGCTATACTTTGAACTTTGCAGTCATTATGTTAAATGAAAGAAACTTGTGACTGAAGACCAACTATTTCGTGATTCCAGGAATGTCAAGAAGCAGCAAATATAGAGAGATTGAAATATTTGTAATTGCCTAGAGTTGAGGGCGTTGAGGAGAGAGAAATGCAAGTAGTTACTAATGGGTAGGGTTTTCCTCTTAGTGTGATAAAAATCCTCTGAAATTGATTATGGTGGTTGTATTCAACTCAGTAAATATACTAAAAAGCATTGACTGGGCCATTTTAAATGGGTGAATTGTATGCATATGAATTATATCTCAATAAAGGCTTTTAAAGTAATTACAATTTATAAAAATTAGAGAAGTTTTAATTGAGTTTCATAGAAAAACATGGAGATATGTTCTGATTCGTGATTATACAGGAGTTATTTAAATCTATAATTACTTTTTTGGTTGCTTTTTTGTTGAAGCATTAGCATTTCTTAACTTAAGAAAGCCGTTTCCATTGAGGTTAGAGTATATACTCCAGTAAAAAACCACACTATATGGGCCTCCCTGGTGGTGCAGTGGGTTAAGCAACGCACTATGAAGCTAAACCTCAGCCACTGCAGCACAAGTTCGATCCCTGCTGCCGGCCAGGGAGGGGACCCACATGGTGCGGCAGACCTCTCCTGCTGTGCCCGCTGCTCCCCTCAGCAGTGTGCTCCCGTTGATCTGCCTGTTCTGCTCCCAGCTCTTTCTGTGGTGAATCGTCTCACCCCCCCCCACACCTCTGGCCTGTACCCCAGTTCTTGTATGCATAAATAAATAAATCTTTAAAAAAAACAAACAAAAACCACACTATATGTTATGGAAGGAAAAACCACATTCTTTTATTAAGCTTGACATTGGCTTTATTGTTTTATGATCCTAATTGAGGTTGTAGCAGATGTATTGAGTTAAGAATTTCCTATAGAAATTTAACCTTTGTACTCCCACACAGACAGGTCTCTAGGCAAAATTTGTGGAGTTCTGTCTTCAGCAGTCTCCAAAGTGTCATTTTGTGGAGGAGAAACATTTACAAAGGAAAGAAAATTGGTTGTGGTTTAGGGAAGAAGACCTTAGTATAATTGGAAAATTTAATTGCAAATAGTTTATCTGATATGAAAAATGAAAATGAAACTTTATTGTTAAAATTTTTACTTTGTTAATGTTTGACTTATATGTTTTTCTTGCTAGCTTTCAAAACAATTACAAAAAAAAGGATGGAAAGTGGGAGACCTCCTCCAGGCTGTGCTGAAATACTATGAAGTGATGGAGAAAACATCTAGTGAGGAGAGGTGCAAGTCACTGTTTGATTGGCTCTTAGAAAATGCATAGAACCAACTCCAATCCAGTATCTTATTTGTTTGAGGGATGGGAAAGAAAGATAAAGATGCATAGGGCACACTTTGAATGGTGAGTGCAACATTTAAAATGAATTGGGAGGAAAGTACACACAGCTTTTGAAGTGCATTGTGTCATCACAGTGTATATAGTGTAATCTCTGTCAAAATTATTATCTTTGTTATCCTTCTGTACACTTGTGTCCTGTGTTAAGATCCTAAGAACATGTGCTTGAAGACGCATGTAACCATGAGCTTTTCAGGGACATTGACTGACGATATTCTTTTCTGCATTCGAATAGTGCTGCTGGAAACTGCACTGAGGTAACTGAGGATAGGTTCCAGGGTTAGTTGTAGTTTTGATTCTTCGCAAAGAAATGCTATCCTATTAGTAACTAATCTGACATCAAAAAAAAATAGCATTGAAGTTAACTCTTTTCTGATAGTTTTTTTGGTCTTATTTTTAAGTTCAGTTGTTTTTTATTTTGAAATAGCTCAGCTATTGGTAGCTTTTTGATTCCCCAAACCATTTAATTTCTTAGAAGCAGGTTTCTATAAATACCACAAATGATACTTTCCCCAGTCTTTCCTAAAAAGACATTATTTGCCAATGCTACCGATTGTTCTGGCATGAAAATGTGTGTGTGTATAAAGAAGTTCTTTAACCTTGTTAGTGATTTGTGCCCTCTTTACTGTTTTCTTGTTTAGAAACCCACTGTTAACATTTAAGAAGGTGCTTTAAAATAAAATGTCTATAAAGATTGTGCAGTAAGAATTTTTATTTTTCTTTTTGATATCTTGGACCCCCAACTTACCTTATAAATGAAAATAAAGGTGTAAAACGTGTTGTAATTTTTAAAAAGTAAAGTAATGTGAATATGGAAATATATTTAGAGAAGCCCAATAATGATTTTAATTGTTGAATTTTTTTAAGTGGAAAGCTTATCCACTTTAGCCAAGGATAAGCTTTTTCTAGACCAAAAAGCGGGGAGGGGATTTCTCCAACCACTCCCAATGAAATATATCTCACTATTTTCTAAAGTTCTCTTACATGATCTTCCTGTGCTCTACATTTCCTACTACTGTATCTTCTGAAACTGCAAATTAACTTGAATAGAAGACTAAGCTTGTGTCTTGATTTTGGATGTCAGAGTATGTATGTCTGAAATTTTGATTTTTCTGCTAGTAGCAAATTTGTACTTTAGACTACATCACTTTTTGTTGGGGCTTTTGGTTTTGCTCCATTACATTTTCTTTTCTCTTGAGCATTGACTACTCTGGAAGCTATACAAGGCAGAGAAGACATAGCATCAACTAAGGGTTAAGGAATAGGGGCATTTACATTACTTTGAGTTCATAATTGTGGTAGAAAAATGTATTTTATTATGAAGGATTCAAATTTTCATTTTAAGAAAACATTCAAAAGCTACTAAAATATTTTGAGGTTATATTTGTTTTTTCTCAAATTTAAGATAATGAAATAGAACAAGCCTTAAAAATTATTTATCCTCAAGTTTCTTCAAGTATTTTTTAAGGTAGAGGAATATAGGAAATGTAGGACCAGAATTGTTTCTTTTTATTTTAACTTTCAGAACTTGAGGTGCAGCAGCACTGGACAGGGTTGTTACTTATAGTGTGGATTAGTGGGTTATTAAATTTAGTTTCAGTTTTTGCAAGTATATAATTATCGAACTGTGTTTAGTAACTTGGGTGTATGTACATGTTTGATTAACAGCAAAACTGAGTTCTGGATTTCTTTTAAAACTAATGTGACTATATTAGTCTCATAAAACTTTCTGTGTTTGAAATATTTATGTTTATATGTCTTATGGTAATAATCACTCTAAGATTTTCCTTATATCTTTGTTTCTTTTGTATATTTCTGGAGACTAGGTTCAGAGTTCCATTATTTACCCACTTCATTATGACAGATCAGTCGGTATTAGCATGCATAGAAATAATTACAGTGGAACTCCACACTTGTATCAGTTCAGTGAAGGGCACAGAGAAAAATATCAAGTATTGGCAGATATGAAAAGAAGTGTGTTAAATTTCCTTTAAAAAGAGAAATGTTTTTAGAGCAAGCAGTATCTTGTGATCAAGTACAGTCTAAACTTACTCTCTTTAAAGGCACTTTGTGATTTTCCAAAGACGTTGATAGATCTGTTTGATCGCTCAGTCTTCAGAACAGCTCTGTTTGTTGAGGACAGCTCTCACTGTCTTTATTACAAATCTACTTGACATTTATATTATAACACTTAATATTGCCACTGTGCATGTGGTCCTTAGGAATATCATGTCTAATTCAGAAATGTTAAAGTATGTATTGAGCTGAATTCTCTCTTTATCAGTTTCAGAACCATCAAGTAATCTGTGGAAAGAAAGTAAATGAGGCCTCTGGAGGGCAGGGTAGGTGCGTAGAACATTATTTCAGATTGAAATACGGCAATTACTTCATATTCTTCTTTTCCCAAGCCAAATTTAAATAACATTTTATATTTTAGTTGTCATTAGTGTTGCTCTTGAGAATATTTTCTGATTTATTAAAAAAGAATAATTCATTTATAAATCTAGAAGAAAATGACAATATCTGTTGGATGGTTTGATATAGTTTAATGGAGTAATAAAATCTTTGAGAAACTCAGTGTATATATGTGATAACATCTTTATACTTTGAGGAAAGTTCCAGTTATCCTTTCTGATATAATACTTTCACTTTGCTTAAACAAGGGTTTTAAACTAGTAGGAGAATTTACTTATTGAATGTATCATTGATAAAGTGAAAGATCATTTACCCACATGATTTTGACACTGTGGACATCCCCCAAATGTAAAGTTTAATCTTGATTCATCATCATAGTTCAGACTCAAATGTTGGTTTAGTTAATTATTTAAATAATATTCTTCCACAATTAATATTATCAATTTCCAATAAGTATATTGCTTTAATTTTTTTATATGAAATAATCCATAGAATTTTTTTTAAATTAAGGTATCCATATTCAGGGTATAGGGAAAGTATTTTCCATTTAAAACTCTGTCCACCTGTTACCAGCACAAGAGATTAGAGCTTCAGTGAGGATTATAAAATTGTGCTAAAATGAAATGCTTTTCCCCCTCATTTTCAGCAAAAGGCCCTGGCACACATTTATTCATTTACTGTATTCCTGCTCTGAAAATGCAGATACAGTGTCAGTCACTCGTGTCACTTTATTTATTTATTGTTTTATTTTTACCATTCATGTACATTCCTTTCACATAAGTAGAATTGTAAATCTAGAAGTTCGTTGTTTTATTGTAATGTTTGAATAATATTTAATATCACATTTTAATATTGCTGGATTTGCTACCTTTGGTTACTTGTGCAGTGTTAAAAGTAATTCATATTATTGTTTAATATACTAGATATATAGCCAAAAGCAGCTTTGAATAATTGTAACTGTTTATTTGACTGTGCTGAACTGTTACATTAAGATCTTGTAGAACAGTAACTTTTTTTTTGCTTTTCAGTAATTTAATATGTTTACTTACCAAAATATGAACTTCAGGATGCACTGAATTTTGTTTTAGTGGTGGCTCAAAATAAACATTTCTGAAATTGCTTTTGTAATAATTTGCTATTAATTGTTCTTTTATCTTTTATCAGTTGTTTAATTCTGTGATCTTTCCTCGCCCAGCAAAGAATTCTCCAATAAACTTGAGATGCCTGGCCTTGGTTTTCAGTCTGTGATATCTTACACTGACCTAAAACATTCTCTAATACGTAATGACGTACTGAACTAAAACTAAGTGGTGTAAGTGGAACTCTTTGATAGAAGACCACATCGAAGGATCTCATTGTATTAGAGAACACAGGAAGTCAGGAGTATTTTTACTTGGGGCCTGGACTCTTACAGATGACTCTGAATGCTGACATAAGTGATTTCCAAAGCTGTTTTCCCAGTGTGTTGGGGTTTTAGTGTAACAGAATGTTACGTTTGCCTTGAATATCTGTTTGTTAGGAAATTCTCTCCGTTTGGTTTGAGCAATCCTTCCACACATGCCACACCATGTAGCGTCACGTCCTTAAAGGTGATGTGCTGCTGCTTGTGTAATAGTAGGATTTGACTTTGTATTAAGTATTTTAAGCCCAGAAATTGGAAAATGACTTTCTAGCTTTTTATGAATGTTTCATAGTACTAGCAAGTAATGTTAGCAAACAATGTTTTGAGTGTGAATGAATTCAAGAAGACAATTAAAAAATGCTGAAGATAAGTCAGCAAGACTCCTTAGATGGTAATTCTAAAGAATTAGAGTTTTCAGAAGAAATGGGAAATTGTGACAATGAAGATTAGGCTTTTTTGTTTGTTTTTAAATATTTTTATTTATTTATGGATACAAGAGCTGGGGTTTCACCCAGAGATGGTAGGGGGTGAGAGGATTCACCAGAGACAGAGTGGGGAGCAGAATAGATTTATTTATGGAAACTGCTGAGGTGAGCAGCGGCTGAGATTGGAGAGGTCTGCTGTACCATGTGGGTCACCTCCCTGCCCAGGATTGAACTCATGAGGCAGTGGCTGGCTGTAGCTTGAAAATGCTGGCAGTAGCTTGATAGCACTGAGACTTTACCCCTGTGCCACTAGGGAGGCCCCCCCCCCTTTTTTTTTTTTTGAGGTAATGTTCATTTAAAACACTGTTTTAGGAGTACAGGGTCATACCTCTTCAAGGTATATTACCACACCACACCCACCACCACTGTACCAGCAACAACTCTCCACTGCAGTTCACTGGACCCCCTTCACCTCTTGTTTCCAGCTGCTTCTCCCCTGGTAACTTCAGTTTTGTAGTTGGAATTTAAGGGTTTGTTTGGGCTTGGTTTTGTTTTTTCCATCACTTTGTTTCTGTATAATCCATATGTGAGTGAAATCATACAGTATATCAATGACATTTGAACAATTTTGTATCATATGTGATCTGCTGATGTGATAGAGAAGATGAGGAATTGACTTGAAGAAGTACCCCAGATATTTTAAAAAGCAAAAGATGGAGAGAAATCACGTATCTGAGGATAAATACCCTTGGTGCTAATACACAATAAGGGTAAGAGTAAAAATTTTACAGATCTCTTTTAAATATCTTTACAATGGGAAGAATAATGATTACCAATATTAACCAAGGCAGGTTACTCCTTGAAGTCTGTGTAGTATTTTTTGCCTCCACCCTTTGTGATCACTCTCAATTTTGTTCTCCAGGGCAGGAACATAGCAATTTGGACTGGACAGAGGTAAAAAGAAACATTTTCAAGAGAGGATAGACGCCCCAAATTTGCCTTTTTAGCTCCTCCTCCCTCTTCCCCACCCTCTATACTTCTTTTTAAGGCACGTTAGTAGATTTCTTAGTTGGGAGTAAGGGATAAAAACCTGGACTCCTTGGTGAGGAATACTTCCTACTGTTATGAGAACTTTATAAAATAAATATCAACACCTAAAAATGAGACTCCACATTTCAGTATGTTCTGTATTTCAGCGTCTCTTGACAAGTTGGAGATTGGAACTCTGACTGGAGTTCTGTGTGGCGATAGGAATTGAACAATGCTTGCTCCTTTCATCTAGGCTTCTGTTTCTTTTTGCCTCTGTCATGACCTGCTGCCCTTTCCCAATTTTCTTTACCTACTGAAGCCCTCTAGGTGTTTGGGATCCAATCTCTTACTTAAAGCAGGTAAGATTATTAATGTGCTTAGCTTATCTGAATGAGGCATAAAGAGCACAAGGGTCTGAGGTGATGGTGCACAGGTGAAATGGTGGTGGGAACTCCCTGCGAACTATAAATGTTGTCAAATACAATTGAATAAATCTTATGAGAAAGTGAAAAAAAAAAATCTGAGGGGCCTCTGTGGTGGCATAGGGGTTAAGTATCAGCACTATCGCTGTGACAGCCTGAGTTCGATTCCCAGCCAGGGAGCTAACCCACAAGGCACAGCAGCCCTCTCCTGTCACACCCACTGCAGCCCTCAGCAGTTTTTATAGTCAATCCACTTCTCCCTGCTCTGTTTCTGGTGAATCCTTTCACCTCCTGCACCTCTGACCTACACCCCAGTTCTTGTACACATAAGCAAAAATAAATCTTAAAAAAAAAAATCTGAATGCTATTCCAGCAACTCTCCATTCCTTAGTATTGATTAAAGGGACCAAGGAGACGATTTTACAAATTATAGATTTGGTTACCTTATTGCTCCTGAGCAGAAAACAAATTGTAATCATTGAAAATGTTTTTTTTTCTTAATTACATAAAGAAGAAAGAAGAGATCTAGCATAGGTTCACCAAGAGCAGATTCTATCAGATTTATCTCTCCTTTTTCAATAGAATTATTATACTGGCATTTTAGAAAACCAGAGATAATATATTTTAATAAGGCATTTCATATGGAGAAGGGTATGACTATCTGAGGATTCCTGACTTTTTGAGAATGTATTCCCAAACACCAGTAAGTAACACATATGTACCCACAGAGTCAGAACAGATGCAGAGTAGATCATTCTACCAAAAAATTTTTATGCTACTTTGAATAAAAAGTGCTTTGGAATATACTGGCCAGCGGTATCAGCATTTCTGAGCTTTGTACAGTAATATCAAAGCATAATATTGAAATAAACCATGCCACTCTTTGTCCTTGTGATTGAACCACAATTTGACATTTTCCTCCAAAGGCAGAATGGTTCTATGTTTATACTGCCCTTTTAACTATGGCTTGAATATTTTCCTCCAAATAATTGACATTTTTTATATAAACTTACTTTTCCCTTTATTCATAAATATTTATTAAAAATCACAAATACAAGGAAGATGATCAACATCTCTTTTTTAAAAAGATTTATTTATGCATACAAGAGCTGGGGTGCAGGGTAAAGGTCCCAGAGGGAGAGGGGTAAAAGAAGTCACCAAAGACAGGTTGGGAAGCAGAATAGGCAGATCCACTGAAATATACTGCTGAGGATAGCAGAAGGAGAGACGAGAGGTCTGTGCCATGTGGGTCAGCTCCCTGGCTGGGTATTGAACTCTTGCCTCAGTGGTTGCAGATAGCTTCTTATTGCTTTAACTGAACCCCTTGTGCCAACAGGGGAGGCCCCAACATTATCTCTTTTCTTTTTATAATGAGATATGGATTGTTGTGGAGATTGCAGTGTTAACTAACTTCAAATCTTATGTCTTTGCCTTTGGATCAACTTCAAAAGCATGGAAATGCTGAGAGGTCATTTGAGTTGCCTAAGCTTGGGCAAGATGGTTGCTCTCATCACTGCTTTTGGACCCTCAGAAGCCATAGTTACCAGAAGGATGGGTCCCTGATAAAGTGACAATAAAAGTGACAGCTCCCATGTCTCAGCAGGCACAGAAGACTAAGTGTTCTAATAAGGTGGGAGGTAATACTAGTTCTGCCTGAGTATAGGGGAGTGAGAGAGGAGAAACCCCTCCAGGCTTGTATCTGGGCCCTAACAGGCTGCAGGGAGAAAGTATGCCAGTGTCAGTGCCCTCTTGGGAGTGGGAATATGTTTAAGTGAAAATTAAAAATCTATAATATTTATTATCCCCATCATTAATCACTGCCTTCATGGCTTTTTGTTTAGTAGAGAAGAGTGATTAAATGAGTAATTTTGTAAGTAATTGTTTACTGTTGTAAGGTGATGGGAACCCAAACAGGACCTTAACTTGAGATAGCGATGAAGATGTGATGCTGACTGAGTCCAGTAGGAACAGTCTAGACAAAGGAAGTTAGGGTCTGGGGTATGAGACATCTCGAAAAACACTTGGATGTCTTAGCTAATGCTCATTCAGATGCCTTAAAGAAAGCATAGTTTTCTATTCTGCTGTTTTTCATACTGCAACAGCTGTTAAGTGCAGGGTAGATTTATAACCAGTGTTACAACAGTTGTTTCACAGCAATTTATTCAATAGTTATGATATAAACCAAAAGATAATAGAATAAAATCCTCAGAGTACTGGTTTTGGTTTTAGAAAGTCATATACAGAATTTCATATCCTTCAAGTCAAGAGTGAACCTTAAATTAAGGTAATGTCTAATACAAAAAGTTTATAGTTAACTTACCAGCACTGAGAAAAACTGCTGAAGAATATATTATTTCTATAAGGAAGTCATGAGAAAGCCATTCTTGTTCTTATAATAATTCCTGCTGACTATTGTGGTAAACATTTTATATCACTGAAACCCATCATCAGCCTTGTCATTATTATTTTTCATATGATAAAATCCAACAGGCCTAGCGGTAATGCCAGGACTGTCAGGCTCCCATGCCCCATTCACTATATCTAAAAACCAAAATAGACAAATTCACCTTTAATCTGGGCCAAAATACTGTGTTCCAGAAAAAACAACTATTTACATGTTGTGTTTTTTTAATCCCTATATTTTATACAATTGGGCTTTCCCTTTATTCATAAATATGTATTAAAAAGCACATAAACCAGGCCCTATGTGAGACTCACCTTTGGGTTTTCAAGTTTGCCAGTCAGTGAATACTGCCACTCTTGACTGGACACACCTTGGACAGAGCCCTTTGTCTGATTGATATACTGTTGTATTTTCTCAGTATTCCTGTGTGGTGTTGCTTCCAACCAAAGCTGGTCCAGCTGACAATATTTGCAATAAAACTATTTTAACCAGATCTGAAATGGATAGATGTAAAAGGGATATCGGGTTGGCTTCCAGAAACCAGGACAGGGTATTTGTTATCTCAGCTTAATGATCTGATTTTCTTCCTTCCTTGCTTAAATCTTGCTTACTCTCCAGCAAACATGCATCTCCTGTGTATGCTACCAGACATTGTTCTAGCCATTCAGGCTGACTCCTTTGATTCATCTCTTTGATATCTTTGATGTCTCCTCCTTCCTCTGTCCTGATTCATCTCCAAGAGAGAAGAGGAAGGGGGTTAGATGGAAAAGGAAGGAGAGATGACAGGTGTCAGGGAAACATTGGTGGGGAGTGGGAAAAGAAAGTGAAATGTAAAAAGGTGTTTGGGAAAGTTGGTAGTATGGTATGCTGTAAGCCCACCGTCCACAGCTAGTGGAGATACTCAGTAAAGAACTGCATTGCTCCTCAGTGATTTTCAATGGCATAGGTGAAGTAGACTAGAGAAACACATCTGATCATCCAATGAATTATACATAACAGTAAAAAAAGCCTATGGCTACATGGAATGATATGGATGCATATTGTGTATGCAATATGGATGCAAAACCATAGCAGCAAAAACAAGTCAGAATATGAAAACATCAGACAAAACTATACATTATGCCATTATATATACATACCCATGTATGTATATAACCACATCTCATGGCTATAACAATATAATAAAATAATACAAAATTAAAGATAGTGAATTACCTGTAAATGTGAAGGCATGAAAGAAGATATTTTTTGTGACTTTTTCTTTTTTTTTCCTTTTTTTTGTCTTTATTTTTTTTATTAAAATATTTTAAAATTTACATATACTTGCCATTAATTGTAATCCCCATGTATTCCCCATCACCATCTCACCAGT
>JAGFMF010011574.1:9580571-9603005 GCA_019455555.1 Galemys pyrenaicus
AAGTGTTTCTTCATTCTTTTTCATTTTCACTTCTCCTTCCTTATCTTTCTTGGTTCTTTTTATGTCCATATCCTCCAGCGTACTGACTTGCTCTTCCAGTTCTTCTATTCTGTTTTTCTGGTAATTTTTGAACTCCTCCAGTTTGCTCTGATTTGCTTCATTTGTTTTTCTTTCCCTTTCTTCCATTTCTTTTATTTCTTTTGTTGGGACTCCATCTCATTCCTCATTTCCTTGATTGTGATCTTATCCCTTTCTGCATTGTCTCTTAACTCTTTGATTATTCTCATCATGGCCTTTAGAATTTCTTTGTCTGATAGATGTTCATATTCTTCTGTGTCTATAATATCAGGTTCTGGATGTTGACTTTCTTTCTGCGGTGTATTGTTTTTAAGTGAACGTGCTTGGTCATTGGTATTTTTCTTTCTTTCCATTGTTAACCTTCGGGTTAGAGTTCTGTTGTGTCCCGGTCCTGCTGGTACTGGTGGGCATGATTTCTGATTTCTTTTCCTGGGGTTTTAGGTATTTCTGCCTGATAACTGTTCCTCTGCGACTGGGTACAGGTTCCAGTAGTATTCTGTTTAGGCAGATGTTGAAAGAAGAAGAACAGGGAAGAAGAAAGAAAAAAGAAAACAAACAAACCCAAAACAGAGCCAGCAACCAGAAGAACAGAAAACCTGAATCAATGAACAAGCATAGAGGGAACAAAGCAGAAACTAAACAGAAAAAAAAGAAAAGGGAAAGAGAGAAAATGAAGAAGAAAGAGATAGACAAATAGGTATAAAGCAAGAACAACAGAAAAGACAATCAGACCAAAAAAAAGAAAAAAAAAAAAAAGGCTAGGACAAGATTCAATGGAGAAAAAGGAAGGGAGAGGAAAAGTAAAAACACCAAAAGCTAAAAACAACTAGAACAAAACAATCTAAAACCAAAACTGAACAGAACTAACAAAACATCAAAAACTAACACATAGTCACAACAACAACAAAAAACCCCCACCCCACTAGGGTGGGGGATATGGCGGGGTGGTGGTGCTGATTGACTGGCAGCAGCAGATAAGGGCCTGTGGGTGGGTGATGAGGTTCCTGAGAACTTTCACCTGAGGTCTAGAGTTCCCAACTGGCCCCCTATGTAGGGACTAGTTCTCTATGGTTCCCCTTAATATCAGTCTCTGCGTAGGGGGAGGAAGTAGCCACGTAGCAGCTGGCTAAGCAGCTGCGGCTGTCCTAAACTCCGTATGCCCGTCTGACCTCCTCCGGGTGTCCCTGGATTCTGGATCTAGATGTTGGAGAGGATTTTCTGCATATGGAGCGAGGCTTCTTTTTTCTGACTGACTTTTAAAGCTCAGATTTCAGCCTGCAAGGGTTGCTTTGTGATCCACTGTTCCCCCGGCTCAAAAAAATCCCAATATAGCGCTCCCCAGGAGCCGAGCACGCCAGGATCCCAAGTTGGGCTGTACTGGTGTTCTAGCCCAACTTTGCTCTATCTGTCTGCGCCAGCCCCAGGCAAGCAGCTCCTGGCCTTGGCGTTTTCCAGCTGACTTTCAAAGATCAGATCTCAGCCTGCAAGAGTTGCTTTGTGACCTGCGGTCCTTCCGGTGCGAAAAATCCCAATATGGCGCTCCTAGGGAGCTGGCACGGTAAGATCCCCACTGGGGCTATACTGGCGTTCCAGCCCAACTTTGCTCTGTCCCTCTGCGTCCGCCCCAGGCAGCAGCTCCTGGCCGTGGTGTTTTCTGACCGACTTTTACAGTTCAAGTCTCAGCCTGCATGGCTGCTATGCATCCAGCAGCCCCGCTGCCACTCTCCGCTCTTGGAGTGGCACCCTCGGAGCACCGGTAATTGCCCAGTCCTTACTTCAAACAGAGTTCATTTAGAGATTCCTACTGGAAAGAAGATATATTAAGGCTTTTAAGGTATCAGTAATGTTCTGTTTATAAGTGATGAGTCCCTGAACATTCAATTTATTATTTTTCTTTATATTGTGTAGTCCTTTATAAAATATTTTACATATAGGTGTGCTTCACAATGGATGAAAAAATTAAGAGACTACGCATCAAAATTTGTTCAGAGGTGGTTTCTGAAGTCTTGTGGAAACAACTTTCCAGAAAAATGTTATTTAAACATAGCAGAAGGTTAAGGAGAAAAACAAAACTATGTTTTCTGAATCTTTCCCTAGAAAAGATATCGATTACCTCAGTTTTCTGCTTGTCAGGGTCTCAAAGGGAGGAGAGTGGAGGTGAGGGAGGACACTGCTGTCCATGGGGGTTGAGCTCTTGTCAGGGTCCATCTTATCTCTGGATCTGTCTTGAATCTCCTGGACTCCCACCCCAGCTCTTGCCAAAGATGCTCATTATGCATTCTTACCTTGATGTAACAAGATGAACCTGTTGCCCTGGATCAGCGGTTGGAGGAAGGTGAGACAGAGGAGGGAAAGAAATGGAGGAAGTTTTGAGTAAGAGCCGGTAGCGGGAGTAACTGCCAGAAGAAAGGACACTGTTTGACAGAGAGGGACTAAGCTGCAGTGTGCACAGTGTGGTCCTCAGCCAGGAGTGGGGGAATGCCCACCCCTTTGGAGTGAACAGAAGCTGAGATGCTGTGTGGCCCATGACCACAGAGCAGCAGTTCTCTGTGTGGCTGTATAGTCCTATTGATGTGCCCTGGCCAGTGGTACCCACGTACCCTCCTGCCAGGCTGGATAGCTCAAGAGCTGAAGGGCTTGCTGGCTGCTGCTGGGGTGCACTGTCTTTCCACAAATGCTCCTGCAGCCTCACCAGTGAGAGCTAGGTGGTTCTCTACAGGGCAGTGCTCAAAACTAATGCAAGGTCATGCAGTGTTTCATTGCAATGAGAGGGAATCTTTGGGAAGGTATCATAGGAGCCCAGATTCCCAGTCCAGGAACAAGAACTGTCCCTCTGCTCTTAAAGCTGCAGTGTTCCTCTGAGCCTCCAGGTGGTACAGCAGCACAGCCTACAGCTTATAGAAAGCCCAAGTTAGACTTGGTAAAGAGTTTACTTGAGCACAATTAGTCTCACTGCTTGAACATTTCTGTCTTGTGGGTATTCCTTGTTTCAAATAGGCAGGTTCCTAATCTGGTCTGATTTGAGGTTTTTTTTCTTGCTGCTTCAACCACTTGCAGCTCTGCTCAGAATTACAATGATTTTCTCAATATTTAGGTCACAAAAAATAGCCTACCAAGTCACACCCAGGTCACGTCTGCTCAGTTGCAGGTGAGAGCTGCTGCTCTATGGTCATGGACCTGTCTTCACTGTGGCACCACCTGGGCCAGTGCCAGGACTCTGGGCAGGTGAGCAGACTGCAAGCTGTTCCTGCCAATCTTTCTGCAGTGTTGAAGCCACCGCTTTCTTTCTTAGTTCACCCATTCCTGCTCCCCTCTGCTCATGTACCTCAGTCACTGAACATCTGAACATCATATGCATGCCATTTATAATGAACTCATTATGAATTTCATTCCAAATTTAGTCTCTGCTCCAAATGTTCCCTTACCTATGTGGTCCTTCCTGACCACATGTGTGGAATGACCTTCCTGTACTCTTTGCCTGTTTACTTTGTTTTCCTTATTACTCCTTTTGCCAGCTAAGTATATAGTTACCAAGTCTCGATCCCTTGGTGCAAAATGCTCCCCATTAACTGGGATTTTGCTGGTTTTGTTCTCTGCCATGACATCAGCCCTCGAATGCTGTCTGGCATGTTATGGGCATTTGGTGAATATTCAGTGGACAGAATGACAGTCTTACACCACCAGCAAGTCAGGGGTAATACCAGTGGACTGGGAGTTCAGAGTTTAGGTTTCCGGTTTTGGTTGAGTCACTAGTCATATGTAGGACTTTGAGAAAGTCACTTGATCTCCCAGTGGACTAACCTGTACAGTGAGTGGGCTGTACTTCATGATCTGAACTTTTTTCCTAGTCTGACAGCTTTTGGCTTTATGATTAATCTTCCAAAAGGAGACAAGTTGACAGGCCAGGTGACAGACAACATATATTCTTGGCAGAAATCTGTTGCAAATAATATCCTAGCATCAAAAGATGCACTAGACACATGAATAAATACTTAAGTGCTTCATAACCTTTGTGCCTAAAAAAAAAAAACCAAAAACATTTCCCTAAGAAAATCTAGCATGTATTGGCCTTTGTTTTTTTTTTTTTTTTTCATTTTGACCTCTGCCTCCATGAATTCATTGCTATGATTATTTTTTTTTAACAAAGATTTTCTTTAAAAAAATGACCATTTTTTGGGGGGGATTTTCCTATGTTATTTCTTCTCATGAGTAATTTATAACTATAAAAAGAGTTGAGAATATACTATAGAAGACACACCTATAGGCTTCTTCTTAAAGTAGTAACATTATTTTAAGAAAGATGTCATCCTCTTAGTATGCTTCTGTAGTGACAGATTTCAGAATAAAATAATTTAAAAACTCTTACCTCTGAAGAGAAACTATCACCTTATGCCATGATTTTCCTTTTGCTACTTGGTTGTGACTATTTTGTAGAATTGGTACTTGTCTGGTATCTAGAAAACCCTAAAATATTTTTGGAACATAGGAGAAAAATATCATCTCCTGAGATATAGGTAGAATTTCATGATGTGGTTTTGTTTTTCTTATTCAAGGGAGGAAATCCTTTCTGTTTCTAAATGAGCTTGAAGGCAAAAGGTAATGCTTCTCCAGTATAACAAATGGATTCGCCAAGTCCCCAATTTTAAGTGTTTATGGCTCATTCTTCATAATGGGAAAAAAAACGCAACCACATTTGATATCTGTGTTGGGCCCTCCCCACACTACCCCTTCACCCCTCCCCTCACCCCTACCATTTTTATTGAGGTCCTTAACCTGGGACTGTATTCCCCTACATAATAAATATTTCCCAGAACCTAAAATTATGTTTCCTTAAATGACAAAAGGGACTTTTCTGATGTGGTAAGTTTAAGGACCTTGATATGGTGGGCTAGCTTGGATTATCCAGATGTGCCCAATATAAGCTTGTCCTGCTGGGAAAGCTTTCTCTAGTTGTAGTCAGAAGAAAATGATTTGGAGAGGATGAGTTAGAAAAATGCAACATTTCTACCTTTGAAGGTGGAAGAAGGTGCCAAGAGTCAATGAGTACAAGCAGACTCTAGAAGCTATAAAAGATAAAATGGGTTCTTCCCCAGAACCCCCAAAAGGAATGCAGTGAAGATGACATCTTGATTTTCTCCCAGTGTGACCCATGTCAGATTTCTGTGTTCTTGAAGCCACTAAGTTTGCGGTAATTATAGCAGTCATAGGGAGCTAACATTACCTTATTGAAACAAATGCTCTGGGCTCCCGGAGTAAAAGAAGGGAGACCAGGCCAGGGGTCGAAAACTGTGCCAACTAATGTGGTAGCCTCTGGCCATAAGTGACTACCGGACACTTGAAGTGTGGCCAAAAGTCCAGATGGGGATGTGCTCTAAGTATAGACACACACTGATTTCAAGGATTCAGTGTGGAAAAAAATCTCAATAGTTTATATTGATTACATGTTCAAATGATAACATTTTTTATAAATTAAATGAAATAGATCATTAAATTTAATCAACACTTTAAAAAGCTTTAAAATATGATTGTAAGAAAATTTAAACTGCAGACATCACCGAAGGACAGGAAATGGTCATTTTTATGGAGGCTGTTCTCCAATCAAGCATTGAGCTGTGATGAAAACCTTCAGGGATAGGGTTCTAAGAGGAAAGGATGGGCTTTCTTGCATCTTCCTGTGCTGGACTGTGAGAAAAGCTGTTGTACAGGTCTTTATATCCTCAGAGTGACTGGCACATGCTCAATGATTGTGTGTGCTGCATGCATTTGATATTGCTCACCCTAGAAAGAGCTTTGACAAGGTACAATGAGATGCTAAGTCTGTCTTGAACAATAGTCCTGAAGGACCTAGAAACTGTGGCCTAACAGAAAACAGGATGCAGCGACTGAATCTTCTCTTTGAATGGTACTTGTTGCCCTACCTCAGCCCTCCTGGAGAGGCTCACTTAGCCTTTCCAGGAAAGGGAGATGTCAAAAAGAGAAACCAAAGGCACCCTCAGATGTCTGAGTCCAAATTCCAAGAAGCATGTTGTGTAGTGATTTCTGTTTGTTCTGTTCCTTAGCTCAGTGGCAGTTTCTCAGTAATGCAGATAAAATGGTTTGAGCTTAGAATCCTCATTGGAAAGATTTGCTTCACAATCAACTGAGCTTCTCTGTAGCTCCCTTTATCATGTCTGCACACCGAGGCAAGTGCTGAGTCTGGTGAGGATTAATTAGTGACTCTCATTAGAAGAATTTTTTAACTATCAGGAATAATTTGCTTTAGGAACAAAGTTGCTAGCTAGCACAGGACTTGAGATTCTGATCATTCAGTACAGCCCTGACTTTGACATTGGTGGGATACTGTGGTTCAACAGCTATTATGGGTTCAAAACACCGTATTTCAACGTGTCCACCATGGTTATATGCAGCTAAATATTGCTGTTTTTTTCCCCCATATGATGTCACTTGCTTAACTCAAATGAACTTTGTGCCATTAAAAATGGGAAAATACAATTGATTTCAATGCTACTTGAGTCTGTTTTGAGGTATTGTGGACGGAAATATCCTGGTTACTTGGCCGGGATGATTCATGTAGTAGAGCAGTCTGGGGAATAAACTTTATCTTGTCCTTGCCTTTATTTTTGTTTTCTATATAGAAACTAATCATTTGAGGTTGGCAACATGGATTTGGGCTAAATTTCTTCAATGAATTTTTTTCCATGATTCTCTACTTCAGACCAAAATCTCCAACTCTAGGCTGCTTTCCAAAAGCAATTCTACTCATGGGCCCCCTGAAAGACTACAGGCCTGTCAGATATTACAGGCAGTCCTCCTCTGAGTTGCTTAGGGTCAAAATTTGTTACATTTTAGTCAAAACCAGGAGAGTGTGACACTCTCTTCCCAGGAGCAAGAAAGCAAGTTAGTCATGAAGAAGGTTGTCAGTGGAGACAGTTGCCTGGTACACAGGCTGAGCTCATTAGTGTGAACCCCCTCTGGGGCCTCTATGGGTGGTCAGTGAGAAGATGCTGATGGCTCGGTAATTGAAGACAGCGTGTGTTCATTTACTTGCCCATGCTCACTATGTTGTCTTCAGCAGACAATATGACTGGCTTGGTTAAATACACACGCACGCAAACACACACACACACACAGTTATGTTTCTCCTTGTGCTTTAAGACAAATCATATGGCCTAGAAGTGACTGATCATCTTATGATAAGTAACTGATGATCCATTATGAAAATGTCAGGCAATAAATAACATGCCTGCTAAAAACCAGGCTACTCATGAAGAGATCAAGGAGTTACCTAACCACAGAGATAATAATAGAGGTACAATCCAGTTGTTTTCTAGAATTGTCTATACCAACCCATTTGAATAATAAGGGTGAGATTTATAAGATTCATATATGTTTATTCTCTTCAGCTAAACTGTTTCAAAGTGGTCATTTGCTTTAAAAATATGCCTTTAAATGACCCATTACAGAGCAAATACCTTTAGACTATGTATAATTAATGCAATTGGATCAAACTTTGAAGAGGCGCATGTTCCAGCCTCTTCCCTGTTCCCTTTCTGGTAAATGAGAGGCTTTTGTCCATGTGATGTTAGGTTTTATGTGAGGGCTGCTGTAAGCAATGTCTTTTGTTCCCCTTTATTTTGTTTACTTTGCTAACTGACAGAGCAGGATGCTACTGGACGTTATTGATGTTATTATCTTCAGTGTTTAAAGCTTGTCTTTGTGAAGGCAATAGTACTGGAAGTTTGTCAAAACCTGAGGAAATGAGGTCTCTGATGAACAACTGTAGAATACCAGGGCATCGTCAGAGTGGCCTAGTCCTTGAAATGCTACTCAGGCCAGGTGTGAGGCTATCGTTTTGTCCTTGGAGCGACTGGCCAGTGTAGAGGGAGGAACACATTTGGTAGGCCATTTGTTTTTCTGTTTCAACAGATATATTTGGTTTACTATTTACTATAATAGTAAATATAGCTATATAATAGCTACTATAATTACTACTTACTATAATAGCCTTTAAACTATTGCACAGACACCTGCAATGGATGAGCTGGTGGATACTCTGCAGGGAGGTAAGTCTCACCTCAGACCTACCGAGTCAGTCTCTGGGGCAGGCACCCAGGAATCCAAGTTTCTTTACATAAGCTTTAAAATTCAGTGTAGTTTCAGATTTACAGAAAAGTGACAAAGATGTTCCATTGCATTCCACATCAAGTTTTCTTTATGATCTTATGTTAGTATGATACAAGTAATAAACCAATATTGACATTATTATTCAGTAAAGTCACATTTAATTCACATTATATTATTTTTGCTACTACAGAATCCTACTCAGGATACAGCATTACATTTAATTGTCCTGTTTTAGACTTTTCTGGGCTGTGAAGTTTTCTCAGATTTTCTTTGCTTTTGATGATCTTTGAGTTTTGAGACATACTAGAGAGTATTTTGTAGAATGTATCTCAACGGGAATTCGTTTGATATTTTTCTGGTGGTGGGCTATGAGTTTTGGAAGACCATGGAGGTAAGTGTCCATCTCATCATGACCCGTCAAGCGTAAGTGCTAGCAGCATGACTGCTGCTGACGTTCCCTAGGCTGAGTTGATTTTGACGGTTTTCTCCTAGTTAAGTCATTCTTTTTCCCTGCCTTTCCATACTCTACTCTTTGGAAGAAAGTTCATTTGTGAGTCATCCTCTGTAGGGGAATTACGTCCACCTCCTTGAGAGGGAGTGGAACTATATCAATATTCTTTAATTCTGCGTGGTAGATTTGTCTCTTCTCCCCTGTTGATTTACTGATTCCATTATTTACATGGATGCAAGAATTTTAGTTTATAATACTACATTTTTAAACAAATTATTCCAGCTATATTTATAGGAAACCCTTTCAGTTGGTTCCCATGTCCTACTGATATGTTCCCATTTGTGTGGATTTTTTGGGGAGTGGTACACTTCTGGGACTTTCTGTCACCACAAGAGACTAGGAATCATTAGAGAATCATCAGAGCAGCATCCTGGTTGCTGCATGGTTTTGGACACACACATATGACCGGGTGAGGGCAGCAGTGTTCTGAGTGAGCCCATCTCCTAATAAGAGGATCTCTGGCCATATGTGCTGTTCCCTTTATCTGGGACCTTCTGGTGACCTTCCTGAGAGTGAGGGTCAGAAAAGACCATGGACAGCGAAGCTGAGGACTGGGGCTGTTACTCAGAGAGGGCTTTGTGTGGGCACCTGCTTCAGGAAGTGGGGGAAGGTGACGCTGCCAGCACGGGGAGTGGAGTGTGAGTGTCTGCACACACTTGGGTGTCGGTAAACATTCCCTCCATCTCTCAATAACTGCCATCTCCCTTGGACAACTGGATTAGATGGAGGGCCCATTGCCACAATACACATGTGCCAACTCCTCAAATCCGTGAAGGGCCACCTAAGTATCCATTCCAGAGTCATGTTGAACACTCTACAGTGGTGATGAAGATGCCACCCCAGCAGGAAGGTAACAGCCTGTTGCTTTTCCAAAATCTTGGTTTGCATATTTGTCTTGTTCCTCTGCAGAAGCTAAACATCTGTTAAGCTTTTCAGAATGTTTCTGATGGCGTTTCTCATTAGTGATAACAATAAATTACCTCTATGTCTTGATATTACAACATTTTCGGCTGCTGAATGTTGGTCTCATAGCCAGGAACCGCTCATCAGCTATTATTATGACTATCCCCATACTATCAATGTTGATGTTTCCTCTTCCTGTCTACCCCGTGCTTTTTCTTGTCTCCAGAGTGGCTACCCCCAGCACACTTATCCTCCTCAGTTCTGCAGCAGAATGTAGGAATTTCCTCAAGTCATCTTCCCTGCAGGTCACGGTGCCAGCAGAGCTGTCTCCAGGTGTGACTGCTGGCACCATCTTTGGTGTGCTGGCAGCACTTAGGATTTTCAGTGCTTTAGCCACTATTGATTATTTTTATTGGGGATTAGGGGTGTTGTGTTTGGTCTCACAGGGCTTTTTCCATCTGTTGCTTGGCTTGAGTTTACAGCACAGAATCATTTGAAATGGGATTGAAGCCTTCGCCCCACCCCGCCCCCATGTGAGGCAAGAGTGCAGATGTGCTGTTCTTTTAATTCTCTTGCTGCCACCTGGGGATGATTTGTCATTTCATTCCTAAAGTAAAGAGAAGGAAGAACCATGTTTGAAATAATCTAATGCAAGTGGATGCCAACGAAGTCCAAGAACTCTGGCGCAGCAACCCAGTAACTTGTGTGATTACTGATGTCTAGAAATAATCTTTTAGTGGGAAGACCCCCAGTCTCCACTCCAGGTCTGTCATAATGATAAGAGTAACATACTTTTATAAATGATACAATGATAAAAGTGACATTTGATAGACATCCTTTTACACAGTTCATAATAACCTTTGGATACTTCTATATCAAAAGCTTTTGGTATTACTATAGGTTTCTCCTATTGTCCCAAAGGATAACTTGGTGTGCTCCTACAAAATCTGTCATAAGCCAAAAGGGCATGAAAAAAGAAGCACTTAATTCATTTGTATGGAAAATTGTTTGAGCGTTCCCAGACAAAAAAAATTACTATCGAATCATAGCCAATCCTACCCCAAACCTAAAATAACACAAGTATATATTAAAAGCAGGGATGCTGTGATGCATAGTAGAAGCCCCCGAGGAAGCAGCTTGACCAAGGTGCCCCGGCTGCTTGCAGTGCCAGTTGCTTCTGGAGTGGCTGCTGCAACAGAGATGTGGATATGTTTATCTTTTTGACTTTTGTCATGAAAGTGAAACTCCTGGGATTTCTTTCAGTTACCCTAAACATGCACTAGTGTACTAGTGGTGACCTCCCATAAAAATGAAGAGGCATAGTATGAACTTTTGAAAAGTGGGGCTACCCATATCCCCAATTTAATAGCTGGGGAGGCTGATACTGAAGACTTTTTTTCCCTCCTTCAAACTCATTAAGCTTCTAAAAGTATGCCAGCTAGGTAAATTAACCAAGAAACAGATTTGCAAGAAGGTTAGTGCAAAATGGATGGAGCCGTGACTACTGAAGCGCTATCTTGGTGTATCTCTGCATCAGCACAGAGCAAGGGATTTTACCCCAACAAAATTGACCCAGAGTTCCTGCCAGTCCAGTCCTTCCTTCTTGTCCATTTCTCTGGGGCCCTCTCTTCTAACCCCAAGCTGCTCTGTGCTTCCCCTTAACAGTTCCTCTCTAGGCTTGTCCTACCACAGAGGAGGTACTTTCCTATCTGTCCCCCAAGGATGCTCCTCTGGGCTTCCAGCCCACCCGGCACTGACCTCTCGGTCACCTCCTTCATTCCCTTCCTTCGGGAAGTCTCTTGGGGATTTTGTGCTAACCCCTCTTCCACTTCATCTTCTCAAGCTGTTGGAGAGCATCTACAATGCCACCCAACTATGAAGACAGTTCATCCAACGAAGCCTAACTCTTTAAGTCTTAAAGTGTTGAGACCTGGCTTGTGGCCCCTGCTTTTGAATGGTTGCTAAGGCTCATTGGCTGACTTCACCTGTCATTGAAAGATTCCTTCTTCTTCATGGTCAATCTTAAACACACGAAGGGCAGAGAGTGCTGCAGGCATTGTTTTGGGGACTCCTCTGGGATTTCCTCTGGACAAGGACAAACCGATCTCGCATGGGCTCCCAGAAATTCCCTCTCCTACCTCTTTCTGTCAGAGTTCTTCTTCATCTTGCAGTGAGGCCTGCTTTTCCTCTTTAGGTATGGAACAGCTCTGTTAACTGAATTTTTAATGTTTTTCTGAAGCAAACACTCACAAGATAAAAAACAAGCAAAATAAATTCTCTTGCTATTACCCCAAACAAAACATATTATGCCAAGACCTTCCCACCCTATACATATGCAACACACAAACACATGAGGGTGGGAGGGTGAGGAGGAACCGTCACTCACTGGGGCCACAAGCAATTCTCCAGCCTCTCAAGGATCCTCAAGTGTGTCCGGCTTTGGAGCCAGCATTAAATACATCTTTCTGAAGCAGGTAACATGAGCCTGTCATATCTGTCTTTCTAGATATGTTTCCTTTGGCAGCAAGTTCTGCTTCTCCTGCAAGGGCACTCCATTTCCCACCTCGGAGCAGTGAGGTGATGATGAAGCCCCATGGTGAAGGTCCTCTGTGTCTGCATCTCTGTCGGCTCCAAGGTTCTGGATGTCTATGTCATTACCTAGGTTCCATTTCTTGCAAACCTTTTTTGAATAGCTGTTCAAATATTGTGCCAGTGTGAGGTGGTGGTACAAATAGTGTTCTCAAATATCTTGAGATTTATTTCTTTTTAAAAAAATATATTTCCAAAAGCTCCTTTTTATTATTTATTTTATTATTATTGTTGTTTAATTAATTATTTTTCTTACATTGTTTGCTTTCTTTACTTGGTGTAGTCCCCATAGAATTTCCACCACCAATTCATCTGTGCACCATCACCGTAGTCTCTTGTTCTCCTCCCATCCCTGCCCTGATCCCAATCCCTACCTCTTCCCTCCATAATGCTGAGACTCATGTTGTCAGAGAGAGGTAGCTGGTGGAGATCTCCACTTCCTTTGCGTTAGTTATTTGAGCTTGTCTTTTTAGTGCATGGAGTGTTAAGGAAGGGCTGAAGGAGGGAAAGGGGAGCTTCAACAGAGATGACCTGGAGTTTTTATGTGGAAGGTGGAACATGTTTATGACTTTGGCTTTGCTTAGGAGTGTGGTGGGCAGAGACCCATGGCTGAACAAGTGGCCCAGGTGCAGTGGGGGCCATGGAGGGGCTTGTTTTCCAGTACTCTGAGTGGATCATGTGCCTGCTCATCTGACTAGCGTGGGGCCTGTGGAGAGATGTGGGGCAAAGGATGGGAAGTGATGCTGTTGACTTCCCTGGTAGAGGACAATATAAAAAGGACTTTATACGTACATTAAAACATTGGGCATAATTCTCTGAGGGGGATGGCAGCTGTCACTCACCGCTATACTGTCAGTTTCAGTTTTGAGCATTTTTGAAAATTTGGAAAAAAAAAATACCCAAATAGGCACCAGTATGCTTGCACCTATGTGAGCTTCCCCCCTGACTGTAATAATTTATTTCATTTGTTTAAGCCTGTTTTCACTTTGTAAATGCCTTCATGCCTTTTACTTTTATTTTGTGCTCATAGCCCGCATGTTTTGGGGCTTAAGAATGCTGGGTATGGGGGTCAACCTGTTTTAAATGTCAGCTTTGCAGCTCCTAGAGATGATGGCAAATTACTTACCTAGCCTGTTTCTTAGTTTCTTTATCTGTAGAATGGAGATAATAATAGTTTGTATCTTTCAGGGTTATTGTGCGGATTAAATGAAATTATACATGTAAGAGCTCATGCTGTCTGCCACAGCGAAAATAATAAGTATCCATTATTGTTATTATGCTTTTAAACACTAAATGAATTATTCATATTAGTGTTGAAAGATTTGAAGGAATAATACATATACACAGTAACACTTCAACTACAACCACAACTCCCTAATAGTACCAGAGGGGGAACAGTAAAGAAACCCCACCCCTCTGCCCCTGATGCCTCCCAGCCTCAAGCAGTCACTGTTGCATTTCTTGTGCATCCTTCCAGAATCATGTGCATGTGCACATGCCTCCTTCTCTCTAAATCTGAAATGTATAGCTGCATATGTGTATGTGTACATACATACATATATACATATACTTACATATAGCTTTCCACTTTTTTCCATATTATAACATATCTTGGCAATCATTCTATATCTGCAGTATGGACCTATGCATTTTTCTAAGTGACAATATAGCATTTCACTTCATATATATACATATATGAAGTGCTATATATAATTACATATATATTAACTGCTCTCATAAAGGAGCAATTAAGATTGCTTCCAATCTCTGTCTACCAATGATCATTTTAATTTTGATGGATATTATCAAATTGTAAATTATGAAGTAGACTTTTTCCTGTCCTTCCATACAATCTTCAGTGTATTCTACATTTTTCTTTCATGCTTTATAAAGTGGGTTGACTTGGGAGATGTGATGTGGGGTGTTGTATTCAGCTTCAGAGTGGTATAGAAGAGGAGAGGTTGCCCATGTGAGTCATAGAGATAATTTTTTTATTCTGAAATAGCCTGTGTTATTTTTTCTCTTTCTCTCTTATTGTATTATTGTAGTAACACTGGTCCACAGCACTGTATATGTATATGGAAATAGGTCCACACCTCCTCAGATGCTTGTCCCCCACATAACCCCCATCACCAAAGCACCCACAGTTTTTTACCACAGACCATTAGGTCCCTCCCCTTTTGTTTTCACCCCATCTTCTCTCCCCTTTAGTAGCCTCGATTATGTAGTCATACCTTTAGGATGTGTTTTGGTTTTAGTTTTGTCAGTTCCTTTGTTTTGATGCTCTATATTTCACATAAATCATCCAGTATTAGTCTTTCTCTTAGCACAGCCCCCTCTAGTTCCTTCATTGTTGTTGCACGTGGTAACTCATCTTTTGTTATAGCTGAGTAGCAGTCCATCACGTCTACGCACCAAATCTTAACTTATTCCTCTGTTTGGGAACGTTAGTCATTTCCATATGTTATTTTTGTAACTGACAATAGGAAATAATAAGACATGCTTTTTAAAGTATGAAATTAAGGGAGGAGAAAGACTGCTGGAAGAAGGTATAGCAACAATTTTAAGAAAAAGAAGGGACAAGCAATGGGGAAGAACACATAAGATTCAAGAAAGAATAGCAGTTGGCACACAGCTAAAACTCTAGGAATTCCAGTCAACCCTGTGGACAAATTACCACTATCAAAATAAATATTAATATTTGTAGATCTTGACTCACTAAAAAATAAAAAAGCTTACAAAAGACAATAGGTTGGCTCAAGTAAGCTAGAAAGGAAGTGTATAGTACATCTTAAAATAATCTTCATCAAGATAGTTTATGAAGTGTTGGCATTTAAAGGGGAAAGCAGCTGCCATTTGAAAAATGTACTTTGTACATTGTTCAAAAATAAATATTGCTTAACAATGCTGGACAATTGAGGCCTGGCTGTTTTCAGTCTTTTGAAAGTATACTGTTATAAGCTATCATCAGACAGATCTGTTTGCTAATCCCTCAGTTAATTATCTTTGATTATACTATTCCCTCCTCGTTCAAGTTGTTTAAGAAAGTGTCATTTTAAAATATTGAGAGTGGCCATAGCAAAACTCTGAAAAATGACCCACAGGTCTAATTCCTTTCCAAAGAATTCAAGGGACTTTCCAAATTAATTCATTTGACTTCCACTTGGAATTTGCAGTTCAGAAAGGGGCTGATAGAAGCTTATATTTTTGTCATCTATAAAGATGGAGTTTACAAGCAAATGACTTATGTTTAACTTTCAGAAAAAAAGACTTTTTAAGTATCATTAAGCTTTGTTACAGGTGTCTGGGCACAAACAAATGGTGTGTGGTGCATGACTTAATCGATTTGTCTAATTTTTTTATTTAACTTGCAAGGGCATGGCTTGAAACAATCTGTTAATCGACTTTGAATGATTTTATTTTGGTTTTTTTGTAGGAGTCAGTTGCATGGTCTTGAAATTATGGAGATTTGATTTAAATACTTTTTTTGCTCATTGAAGAGATTTTGTTGTAACGGCTCCTGGTGGCCCTCTTCTCCTTATCCCAATCTGTCCTTATCTGCAGGGTCACTGAAGGTTCTGACTCTTTTTCTAAAACCAGATACATAAGCTACCCAAGGAAAGAACTGACATTTGTCTCTCATTGTCACATGACATGTTTCTTACCACCTTTCAGTGAATTCCAACAATGTCCCCCCACCCCCCACCCCCTTGATTCAAGTGTTCCCTACAGGGATCTAGAAAGCTTTCAGCTATAATTAGTTCAGCCCTGCCTGAACTGGGTGAGCAGTCCATCTCCGCACCTAGTAAGCCCCTGTGCTCATGATGACTAGATTCTTGACCCAGAAAAAATTGAGCTTCAAGAGCTTTAGACTGGATATTGGAATTCTTCAATTTTTTTCAACTCAACCATTGGATATTACCTTACCTCTCAGGTCTTCAATTTTGCTATGTTGGTGTAAGAGAGCTCTTATTTTAAAGGTCTTTATGGTTCCAACATCTATGGTTCTAGTCAAAGAAAAAGAAAACCACAGCTTTAAGCAGGGATATATTTTTAAGCCTAGTTCTCATTTACTGAGACTTTCAAGATCTCTCTTCCCTCCCCCACATCTCAGAGTTCTCTTTTTCTTCCACTGTGTTCCTACAGTGCTTTAAACTTAAAGTTCCCCATTGAAAAGTTTATCATGTAACTTCATACTTATCTTGGTATCATAGCTGTCTCCTCTATGGGACCATGATCCCTTAGCAGGCAGGAAATGTAACTCACTCATCTTTAAATCTGCAGCCCTAGCCTCATAATCCTTCATATCAGGTACCTAAAAAAGACCATTGAATAGTCGTGCATGTACAGGAGTAGTAAGTGACATATATGAGATCCTGAGAATTCTCTCCTTCTCAAAGCACTGCATAGACAGCCCAGTCTTATTAGATGTAAGGAACCTGACTATGGCAACTGACCAGCTCTGAGCTCTTAAACACCTCCCTAACCTATAGTAAAAAATCACTGTGTTAAGTCAGGCAGGTAAGATGATGCATGGAAAAACACCCTGAAGAGTAAGGAGTTACTAATATTAAGAGTCACCATTTCTTGAAGTCATGCTAAACCCACCATTACCATCACTATTTTACCAGTGAGGAAATCAATACTCTGACATAATTTGTTCAAAAGACTATATGGTTAACAAGTGGGGCCTCTGAAACATTTCAAGATTAAAAGTCAGAATGAGGGGCCTTCCTCGTGGTGCAGGGGTTAAGTCTCAGCACTATGAAGCTATACTCAGCCACTGCAGCACGAGTTTGATTCCCAGTCAGGAAGCTAACCCACATACAGCATAGAAGACCTCTTCTGTCTCACCTGCTGCTCCCCTTAGCAGTGTAATGCAGTCAAACTGCCTGCTCTGCTCCCCACTGTGTCTGGTGGAGCCTATACCCCAGTTCTTGTATGCATATATAAATAAATCTTTAAAAAAGCAATAAACAAGTGGGTGGTCTGGGATTCAAAGCTCAGGGTCTTTCTGTTATATCAGACTAAAATAAATGCATATTGTTAAATCCTACTATGCAATTCATGTTGTTAAGTCCACACATCGATATGTAGTACACTACATACAGTAGTACTAGTACACTAACTATTATACATATCTAGTAATACGTGTAATATAGTCTATGTGTCAGGTGCTGGGTCTATGCAATCTATCGGTAATGAGGAAGAGGTGGTAAAAATATAGAACTTAGATGCTGCACTTATATATAATTCATAGTTTTTTGTCCTCATCCTACTAAATGGCCAACCACTGTGTGACCCTGTTGACCATTTTCTTCCTTGAAACATACTCTTAGCTTCTGTAACTTTTAACAACTTACCCAGTTGTTAAGTGTTGCTAACTCTTAAGACTTGGTCCTAGATCCCCTCCTTTTTGGGTACCAGTGGCTACTTTCAATCTGTATGATTTCCAAATTCACATCTGATCTCTCCACCATACACCTACTTGATATTTCCAGTTCAAATTGAGTTCAAAAATAAATTCAAGCTGCCTTCCCTCCCCCCAATGATGTCACCTTCTGGTTTTCTTCCAGTTTTTTCAAATACCATCATATAAGTAAGCCAGAAATCTAGGAGTTCCACTTTGGACTGCCCTCTCCTCATCTCTTCTTCTAGTTGCAGTCCAGTACCAGTTCTTACCAGCATTTCCACTAGTTAGTTCTCACCTGTTTCATTATCTCCATTTCCACTGCCCCTTTGCAATCTAGCCATGCACCATTCAGGCCAGCACCACCTCTCACTAGACTGCTGCATTAGCGTCCCAGCTTGGTCTTCCTCCCTTCTCTCTGACCCCCTTCTTCTGTCTTTTTTCCCACACTACAAACAGTGCTATTTTCAAACATGCAAATTCATTCCTCTTCCTCATCCCCAATAGATTTGCACATAGGAGAAAACCTTGATCTTTGGCATGGCACAACTGTGATGGTCTGGTTCTTGCCCACTCTTCTGGCCTTGCCTCATCTCCTTTCCCTCTCCCTCCACTTCAGTTTCACTGACCTTGCAGCTCAAAGACCTTATCTTTTCCACATACAACTGGGTCTTAACACAGGCTGTTTCTTCTTTGCAATATTTATTCTAACTCCAACCCACCTTTGGAAGGCTGTATATGCCCCTCTCCCCTAAAGACATCTAGATCCAAATCATTTGTGACTGTTACCTTATGTGTACTGGTATTTTGCAAATGTAGTTAAAGACCATGAAATGGAGAGATTCGCCTGGATTATCCACTTGAACACTAGATGTAATTGGGGGAATCTGACACAAAGGCAGAAGGCAATACAAGGTGAGAGCAGAGAGAGAGTTACAATGCACTGATCTGGATTTGAAGATGGAGGAAGGTGCCGTAGGCAAGGAATGTGGTACCAGAAGCTAGAAAAGGCAAAGGAACACTCTCCTCTGCAGCCTCCTAAGGGAGCATGGTGCTGCTCACACCTTGGTTTTTTTTACTGTGAATCTCATTTCAGACTGTTGTTCTCTGGAACTGTTTCTGTCATTTTAAAGTTCTAAGTTTTTGGTACTTTGTACAGTAGCAACAGTACGCTAATGTGAGACCTTTTTGCTTAAGTAAATACTTTGGGCTTCCCAGGGTAAATGAAGAGTAGCCAGGCCAGGGGCCTGGTGGGGCTGCACCATCCAGTATGGAAGCCAGAGATAAAAGTGGCTATGAGGCACTTATAAGTTGTGCTTTGGCTTGTGCAACCGAGGTTGAACTGTGAGAAATTTTTTTCATTTTCCTAAAAGCAACATAAATCCATTGGGGCAGAAGAGAAGAATGCATTTGCATTCGATAGGGCTGCCAATGGCATTAACCCTCCCTTGCCCCAGTCACAGTTATGAACACATGACCCAGGCAAGGCCAGTCATGGGATGCTAATCTAGTCCCAAGTCCATGGTCTGAGTCAAAACAATCACTGTCCACTCCAGAGGTTGTGTATGGAGATGGCAAGATCTTTCCTTCCCCCAGAGTTGCTGGATTATGCAAGACTGGAACTATCTGTGACCTTGTGTTTCCTTTCTCCCTCTGCCTGGGGGATGTGACTTGATAGCAGGGAGGAGGCTGCCATACAGAGAGCAGGACTGAGGTTGGCAGGGATGGGCACAGAAAGAGAGACTGACCTAATTACATTTTTGGAAACCATATTGTCCCTATGGCCAGTTTTATTTCTGAGGTCACATGGGTAATAGATCAGAAAACCTGGGAGCAAAGAGGGTCACCTTTCTCACTCTGTGGCATGAGCTCTCCCAGAGTGAAGTGAACAGGGATGTAGACAGAGCTGAGGGATGGGGAAAGTAGGTAGCATCCTGAAGAAAGCTTCCGAGCTTCCGGGCTCCATGCGTTTGACACCAGTGTGGCTTCTTAGATGTCCCAGCTATGTGAGCAAATAAGTTCTTTTTCCCTGACTAGTTTGAGTTAGGGTTCTTTCAGTTAACTAAACTTTGTTCTTACAGCTAGCAAAGCTACTGGGCACTATTTGGAATAATTTTTAAAAAAAATTATATTTGTACTGTGCAGAGAAAAAGAAATTATTTAGACATTCTTGTAAAAAGCTTAGATAATGAAAGTAATAACCTGTTTTATAAGAGTTTGTAAATGGTTGCAATAAATCCAGGCCCTAGTAAACCAATGACCTCCCTGCTACTTTGCTCATTCCACCCTCTCCTGCCCCCATTTAAGAAGCGCTGTGATGTGAAAAAGAGGTACAGGGTCTGTGAGCCTCTCATCTTTGTCTTACTGGTGATGATTTGGAAAGTATTATAAGAACTACAGGAAGGGGTTTGGGGTCTGCTTTGTACCCTGTTAAGGTAACATAGTGTCGAGAATGGTGTTAAGCTTATAATACCTGCTCAAAAAAGGTTTGTGAATGAATGGCAGCAACATTTACTGTACACTCTTGTGCTAAGTACATTAAGAAATGCCAGGGAATTGAAGACATTAGGGCTGGTTCCCTGTCCTTGTAGAGGGAACTTCGTTTCATACTATTCTTTCCTCCTGAATTTGTTACAAGCTTATAAAATGAAAATCTGTGATTATTTTTTTCTTACACTTTGTAAAATATACTTCATTATCTGGCTATACAAATGTGTACTAATCACATGCTAAAGAATTACAGGCTGCTTGGAATCGCCAGGAGTATACTATGAGATATCCAACCCTTTGCTTTTAAGCTTTGAAAATAGATAAAGAATAGGATGACTTAATTTCACATATGAGGTGACAACATAACAATGAATTTGAAGTTACTTACTCATGGAGCAAATGCAAGCCATGCAAAGATACTATGGAACTTGTGACTAAAGAGACGTACTGACTTTGTGAGGATGGCTTTCTGAATGCCACCAGTCAGGCCACAACCAGAGATCTGTGAGAGCCCCTTTCATGTAGCTGAGCTTCAGCACAGGCATAGAGACTGAGCATGCCCTCACTCCCTGACTTGCCTGCGTTGTTTATGGTAACCCACATGGACTCTGCACCTTAGTGGGCCCTGGTGTATGCACAGATGGGGGGAGGGGTACCGGGGTGGGGCAACCTTCCCAGCTTCAGCATGTTCTCATGGAGAAAATGCCCCATGTCAAGTCATGGGTCCTGGAGATTCTCGCTTGAAGAATCTCCATTGTTCACATGAAGTGAACAATCTCAAGTCCACACGGTCAGTCTCTCAGAGTCCTTGAGTGAAAAGCTGAGCACGTGGGCTAAGCACCAGGAATTGGCTGCGTCTACACCTGTCTAGTTAAGGAGTCATTATTAGCCAGGAAGGAACTATGACATCAGTTTGGTCTTTGTGGATTTCCTGATTTAGTGTTTATGAAGGAGACATACTATTAATGGTCTAAGCTGTTTGGTGAGGTATCGGCTTCAGTTTGTATCATATGATAGTCATTTTTCATTTTCTGTGCTTTGGTTATTTTAATCTGTTCTCTTCTGGATACTGTGGAAATAAGTTCTGTGGAGGAAGAGAAAAAGGTGGTGCTTTTTCAGTCTTGGCATTTCAGCAAAAGGGTGAGGGTGCAGAGAGGTCTCTGTCAAAGTTAGCTTGGAAAGTTCTCATTATGTTCAGATTCTGACTTGTAACAAGAAAGATACATCTTCTATCATTCATCAGCACCAGTGCAGGAATCCAAGGGCCTGGAGGGGCTGAGTACTGTGCAGTGACCTGAAAGGCCTGCAAGGAGATCTGAGATTCTGTTGGCTGAACTACTCAGCTGTGAAGGGAAGATATGAGGGCTGAGTCCCTGCCCACAGCCAAAGAGTGGCATGGTATTTGTGAGGTTTTTATGCCTTTGAAGGCAGGTGCTTTAAGAATGTGAGAGAAGTTTCCAGAGATGAAACGATGGTCAAGAGGCCCTTTGAGGGCTGAAGCTTCAGTGCAACTGATTTTTCTCTTTCTCTCTTGCCTCAATACCCTCAACATTTGGCATATTGTAATGTAAGAACTTGAGGGAGGATAAGGTACTGACATAGCTGGTGACGTCTCCTCCACCTCCTCCACTAGGGAATGGAAAGAAGAAAGGAGAGGAAGAAAGAAGGCTGGAGGGGGAGGTGAGGGCCGGGCTTTCATGCCAGGTTCTTCCTCCTAAGAGCTCAGAAAGGAGAGGTGCTGTGAGGCCCAGGGTAGCCCCGTTTCCAGGATGTGTCTGGCACCTTCAAGCCTCTGTGCATTTGTGGTTCTCTCAGCTGGGGCTGCCCTTATCTCCTTTGTCACCTGGGGAGCCAGTGAAGTTTTCACTGGTGATGGGTGCTGGTGGTGAGCCAGCACTCCCTGGCCCTCGGCGGTACCCTGCTCCAACACACGGTGCTTTTCCCTACCTTGTTTGTGTGTCTATTTCTCCCACTAGACAGATGTTCAAGCCAGACTCCTTGAGTCCAACCTTGACTTTCTTGGCCTGCAAGTGGTTACAGAAAAGAAAGAAACCTTTCAGTGGCTGGTTCTTAAGTCCTCCCAATGTGATATGACTGATGTATAGGTGGAACAGTATCTGGTTTCTGATGTAGTTTGATTGGATTTGATTATAGGCACTACCTCCTACATGTAATATGAGATCCAGCTCCAGTATTAACACTACATGAGACCGTTGAGTTACATAACAGCAAACTTTTTTTTTATTAAAATATTTTAAAATTTACATATACTTGCCATTAATTGTAATCCCCATGTATTCCCCATCACCATCTCACCAGTGCACCATCA
>JAGFMF010011574.1:9608197-9659650 GCA_019455555.1 Galemys pyrenaicus
TTGATGACGTTAATTCTTCCAATCCATGAGCAAGGGATATTTTTCCATTTCTTTGTATCTTCTTCTATTTCTTTTAGCAATGTTTTGTAGTTTTCTTTAACAGCAAACTTACTGCGTTGGAGTGTTCATCCAGAGTCTGTCTGGCAGGGAAGGTGTCCAGAAGCCCCTGCTGCATGAGCAAAAGCAAAGGCTATACTATAGAAAGGAGCTACTGAGCTGCATGACTAGACTTCCTAAAACCATTTCTCACATTTCTTCAGGTAATTTCATCAGTGGAAGAAATGACTGTGAAGAGGATGGGAAATATGCTAATGAGGTGGTGAACTTCTGAAATGAGGTGATTCTTATCAATATTTTTGATGCTTCCTTTGTGTTAAAATTTTTCTCTAATCAGCACGTGTAGCAAGAATAATCAGAGGGTAAAAAATGATTTTATTTTTAATTTTTTCCCTTTATATATATTTGACATCAATTGTAATCCCCATGTATTCCCCATCACCATATCACCAGTGCACCATCACCTCAGTCACCTCTGCTCCCTCTGCCCTCAACCTTTCACCTCCCTCTTCCCCACCTAGTGTCCCCAATTTGTCCTTGTCTTTTCATTAAAAAATGATTTTAAATATGAGATCATATGAGCAAGAAGTTGGAGGAAGATATCCGATTATCTCTCGAGGGGAGGTAATTTGGCTAATAAATCTCTAAGTGACTAAGAAGGAAGCAAGCAAGGAGACGGATTATTGTGGAGGACTAAGAAATGTCATGTTTGAAAAACATCCCAAATGAAACAATTTGTTTTAGATTACACATGTTTAGTGTAAAATTTAATTATTTCAGAAAAAAGGTAAAAATACCCTGACATCCAATCTGTAGGGATAACAACTCAACAAATTGAATAAACATCTTTCAGACATAGACACCTTTCTCTGCACTTACAGAGATGAAGAAAATGTACATAGTTTTGCAGATGGGATTGTACAACTTGTATTTTTACTAACAATATAGTTTAGACAGATTTCTATTGTGAGATGACAAAGGTCTTCATCATTATTATTAATGGCTACATAGTATTTCATCATTCAATTGACTTAAAAGAGTCTCCTTTTGATTGGTTATGATAAGCAGTGCTATAATAAACCTCCTTGGGCACACTCCTGTCTTCCATTTGGTGACAGGTAAATTAGGTAATTCCTAAGAAATTTGTTCATTGGGTCATTTTACATTTTGACACATACATAATTTTATACTTGATACATACTATATAAATTTATAGTCCTACAAGTGATACATGAGTGCCTTTTCGGCACACCTTAATGGGAGGTATAAATTCCTGTTGTCTTTTGTGTGTAATGCAAATATTTTTTCCTAGGCAAGCAATTTTTCAATCCTTTTTGATGGTGAGTTTTTGAAATAGAATTTCCAGTTTTTGTATGTTTAAATTTATTGGTCTTTTTAGTTCTGATCTAGTGTAACATACTATTATTTCCACAGCTACAGACATATTCCACCAAATCATTTTATGGTACACTATATAATTTTATTTTTCAAATCTTTAAATCCTTGAGCCAGCTGGAATTTTTTTTTTAATATAAAGAAAAAGGGCAGCAATCTGGCTGGATTTGTTTCTCCATTCAAAGCAGTTTTTTTTAATCTCTCCCTTAAATATATCATATTTCCTACTGATTTTAAAAGTGATCTTTATTTTCTATATGTGTCTGGACTTATGTGATTGTTTATTGTTTCTATTCTGTTTATCAGTTGATCTTTTCCTGCACTAGTGATCCATTTATAAATTTACTGTTGTTACATACTTTTATATATTTGATGAGTCAAGGTAACCTGCCAGCTCCTCCTCCAATTTCTCTTATTACTCAGATTAGGTTTTTTTTATGTTTTACTGCCAGCAATCTCTTAGAATCATTCTTGACAGACTATGATTTTGATATAGTCTACTGAATTTATAGGCTACTTCAGAAGAACTTGATATTGTTACAGAATTGGTTCTTTTAATCCATTGATACTTATTCATATTCCTTTTTATATCTTTCAGTAATGTATTATAATTTTTTACATAGAAATTTTCTGTAATGCTGATCATGTTTTTTAAATGTGTTATTTTGTACAGTGTGAAGATAGCTAATCAGGAACAGTGTTTCCCAAAACTTGTTCCTCTGTTGACCAAGGTTAGGACTGACCACAAGAGATATTTACGTTAGATTTAAGAATCAGAAAAGAATCAGCAGCTTTTGGCTCTGGATGTCATCTTTGATCAGTGGTGGGAAAGATGGATGCAGAGGTGTTAGAGGTTTCTAGTTGGTCTTTCCTTCTCTCAACACCACGTACTTATTCTTATGGCTGACCCACAGACTATTTTCAAGTGCTCTAGATTCTTCACTGCATCTCACATGGTGGTGATCATGAGGAGCCACCAACCTCCCTGGAGTTTCACACCTCCTTGGTTCCACTCCAGAGACCTGGGGATGCCTAGTTGCCTACAAGCTCTGACTCATTTACTCACTCCAGGACTGATTAGTGACTTTTCTCTGGTCCTATTTTGGACTTTTACTTCCCAAGTTCCTCTGACAATTATTTAAGGTCTAATTCCAATAGTAAATTCCTTATTTTTAAGTACTCACAGTTCTGCTTCACTGGCACACCAGGACAGGGAAAAGGACATAGGGACAGGTTCACATAGATCTGTGGGAACACTTCAAAAGCATGGCCATCCAGCTGCACAAAGACCTGCAGGCACAAACAGGAGCCACTGGGGCTGGAGCACCAGGAGAGGGTCTCTGATCTTCCACTGCCTTCCATGTTCATTGTGCAGTTGGGAAGGTCAGAATTCTTTTAATTGAGTTTGCAGGATTTGAGTTTAAATAGATCTATAGATTTAACACAACTCCAATCAAAATACCAGCAAACTAATTTGTGAATACCAACAAATCATTTCTACAATTTATATGGAAAAGCATAATAACCACTACATTATTGGAGAAGAGTAAAATCTGAGTGTTACAGGGCAGGGAGAGGGATATCTCAGAACCCCCGAACTTGCCCTCTCTAAATGGGTTCTGCCATCTGCTGCATGAAGACAAACATATAAGACCCTTAATGGAAATGAACTTTAATACAATTTATAAGCAATACAGAAAAGACAAAGAATATAGTTACTAAATCAAGCATCCAAAGCTACCCAGGCCCTTGAGGGTAAAAGTCCAGCCAAATAGGATCAGCCCAAAGCAAGGCCCAAAAGCCTGCCAACAAGTCTAAAGTACCTTTTGGTGGAGACCCATAGAAAAGGGTCAGAAAGAGTCAGACAAATCTGAGAGGAAAAGAGCAAAATTGAAATCAAGATAAAAGCTGCCATTATTAACTCCCAACAGGTCTCTCACCCGCATCTGTTCCAACCAGTCAAGAACCAAAACACACTCAGTTTCTTCACATGTTTCTCTGCTCTTCCAGGTCTCCTTGTTGCTCTCCATCCTGCTTCCTTCTTCCTTCCTTCCATCTCCAATCAACTCTCTAGCATCTTCTTATCCCTGCTCAGCTCCACCCTACTTAGGGTAGGACAGGAATATTGGAACTTCCCCTTTTCCCAGGGACCACCCTGTTAAGTGAGGACTGACACTAGCTGATTTCCAAAGTTACCATAAAACTACAGTAAACAGGACAGCATGCTATCTATGAAAGTAAATGCCCAGGTCACCTGGACAGAGCCAATCCTATCAGAGGAGCAAGATGGCGGCAGAGTGAAAACATTGGATCACCTTCTCCACATACAGTGCGAGAGCATAGCAAAGCCAGTAATTCCTGAAGGAAAAACATGATTACAGCACACGTTAGGTGTAACATTCCAAGGACAGGGGCCCCAGTGGTGAGGTGAGCCCCGGCTGTAGGCGGGGGCTGAAGCTCCACAGTGGAACCTCAAAGCCCCTGCATGGGAATCCTCAGCAGACCCCAGCAAGTTGTGAGCCCCCCAGCGGGCCCGGGAGCACATCCGCCACAGCAGACCTCCACAGACATAAGCACAGACTGAGGTGAATTTGGGCACATCTGGAAGCAGCCCCTCAGCAGACCTCTGAGAGCCAAAGACCAGACCTGCAGACCTTGGCGCAGGCCTACCAGAGTGTCAGGGTGGGCCCTGGAAGCAGCCTCACCTGCAGGTGACTTCAGGAGATGGGAACCTGGAAGCAGACTCATCAAGGTAGGCCCCTTTTAGACCTCAGAGAGCTCCAGGAGGGTCCTGGGAAGCGGGTCACCACTTTAGACCTATGCAGATCTGAGTGAACCCTGGGAGGGTTCTGTAAGCAGCCTTTGTATTTTAGCTCATGGCAGACTGGGATTGGGCCAGGAAGCAGGCCTGCTGTAGCAAGAGCCCCCCCAGACATAGAGGCAATTTACATATAAAGGGTCCTGGGAGCAATCCTGACCTGACCTGACCCGGTAGTCCTGGCAAGCCCTAGAGCAGCCCCAGGGGGGTGAGGGAGGGAATAGCAGATATGACAGGCCCTGGCAGAGCCAACTGCAGGTCTTAGTCCCCCACAGGCTGTGACTTTTAGACTAGTGAGTCAGATGGAAAGTATTCAGACATAGTCTCTCGGACACCTATAGTGGAATTGATTATCCCTTAGTAGAGACCAGTACAGGCTTCAACAGGATTGACACTGAGGAGATTCATGCTAAGTTGAACAGGGGGTGGGTGGAAGGAGGAATCTATAGGTTGTGGTCTAGATGCACAGGTGGCACCAGAGGTCCTGTCAAGAGGAGAGCAGAGGTTGTGTGGATGCATATTGCCATAAAAGAGGGGAAAACTTTGTGGAAGAGCTGGGGTGCTCCACAGATTGGGTCACCAGTAAAGATAGTGGTAGACATTCTGGTCGGCATTCCCCGCTTCTCTTCTTGACCCTGGTACTTACTTTGTGAGCACACTGAGAGCATAGGGACTGCTGAGTTTTTCATCCAAAATCCCAGAGTGGAGGGATATTGGGGGTGCCATAAACTTGAGACAGTCCTACCACAACTCTGTCACACCAATATTCAGCTCCTTCTAAGACCCTCCCCACCCTGCACACTCAGCAACTACAAAATATATCTGAGTAAAGAAAGCAGCAAGCAAAGGCCCAAATAAATAAATTCAAACACTAAAGATATTAAAAACACTAAAATAGGGAGACCTCAACTAGCAAAATGGACAGGCAGAAAATATAGAACATGGAAATACAGGAACTCAAGTAGTATGACAGCATAAGGTGAGAACAACCCTTCAGAATCAAAACTCACAAAAAATGGAAGATTGTATTTCTTTATTAGACAAAGAGCTCTGAACTGCTAAAATAAAAATCTAAAGAGACATGAGAAAACTCAGAAAGGCAAGTCAGAGTAAAACAAGAGAACTCAGAAAAACTTATTGAAGAGATACAACAAAATTCAGAAAAACAAATTAATGACCTCAAACCAAATCAAGGAACACAAGGTAGATACTGAAGTTTTAAATGAGAAAATAACAGAGCTTAATATATGAGATCAACAACTCTAAAGGAAGGTATGAGAGTAAAATAGGTCAAATGGAGATTTGAATCAAAGATAGTAATATACTAAGGACCCAGGTGGAAGAAGAGTAACTTGATGTAAATAAGAAAAAAAAAAGGAAATTCAAGAAATAGCTCAGCTGGGTACACATAGGTAATTATCTAAAAAATACAAATACACTAATTCAAAGATATACATGCACTTCTAAGTTCATTGAAGTACTATTTAATCAATTTTTGGAAACAACCTAAATGCCCATCAACAGAATAGTGGATTAAGAAGATGTAGTATATATACACAATGGAATACGATTTAGCTATAAAAAAGATGAACACTTGCCATTTGCAGCAATATGAATAGAACTGGAGGAGATTATGTTAAGGTGAAATAAGTCAGAAGGAGGCAGGCAAAGACCAATGGATTTCACTTATATGTGGAATATAGAGGGGAAAATGTCCAAGAAACTTATAAAACTAAATCAAAACAAATGCTAGAAATAAAACTATGAAATTAAAGTTGCTAGAGGGGGAGGGAGGACGAAGATGGGAACAAATTGGGGAGTGGGTCCGATGGTCTATGATAAAGGACTATGGGTACTTTGATAGTGAGGGCGGTGACTGACATCTGAGGAGTTTGAACCCTTCTCCTTATTCATAGATAGTGTTGTAAACCACTATTACCTCAATAAAGAAAAAAAAAAAACCAAGAAGATCCTAGAAGTAATCCACACAAATATAATCAACATATCTTTGACAAAGAAGCAAAGGTAATTCAATGGAGAAAGCGTAGTTTTTTTCAACAAATGGTGAAGAAATAATTTGACATTTCTATGCAGTAATAGTATCTAGACATAGATCTACAACTTTTACAAAAATTGACTCAGAAAGGAATCACTTATTTAAATATGAAAATGCAAAAGAGAAAAATCTAAGTGACCTTGGGCTTGCTGATACACTTTTAGATATAACACCAAAAGCCTGATCCTTGAGAGATTGGTAAGTTGTGCTTCATTTAAATTTAAATTTTCCTTGTAACAAACAATACTAAGAGAATGAAAAGATAAGCTATGGACTGGAAGAGAAATATTTGAAAAACACATATCTGATAAAGGACTTGTGTCCAGACTACACAAAGAATTCTTAAAAATCAATAGTAAAAAACATAACAGATGGGCAAAAGAACTGAACAGATATATTACCAAAGAAGATATATAGGTGATCAATAAGCATATAAAAAGGTGCCCTACATCATGTTAGAGAAATAAAAATTACAACAAAATAAAAAATTCAATACTACTACATACTTGTGAGAATGAATGAGATAATAATTTAAAAACCCTGATATGTAATGGTGAGATTGCCGAGCAACAGATACTCATTGCTGGAGGGAATGCAGAATGGTGCAGCTGTCTGAGAAGACAATCTGGCAGTTTTTCCACAAAGCCTAACATAGTCCATAATTCTGGATCCAAAGTCCAGAAATCATGCTCCTTGGTATTTACCCAAATGAAGTGAAAACATGTCTATATAAAAACCTGCACAATACTGTTTGTAACAGTTGTATTCATGATTACCCAATAGTGGAAGGGACTAGATGTCCTTTCATAGGCGAGTGGGTGAACAAACCATGTTGCCATGCTTATATTCCAATAATGGAATATTATTCATCAACAGAAGGAAATGAGATATTAAGCCATAAAAAATACATGGAAGAACATAAGTGCTTACTGCTCACTGGTAGATGCCAATCTGAAAAGGCTCCATACTCTGTGACTCCAACTGTATGGTAATTTGGAAAATGAACAACTTGAGACAGAAGAAAGAAAGAACAGTGGTTGCCACAGGTTGAGGGTAGTAGCAGAGTGATGGATAGGTGAAGCATAGGGAAATTTTAGGATGGTCAGACTCTTTTTTATGGCTTACAGTGGTAGGTGCTTGATGTTATACACTTATAAAACAGAACTATGTGAAAAGAGAGAAGCTTAATGTAAACTGTGAACTTCAGTTAGTTATCATGTTATCAATCATTAATTGTAATCAACATATCACACTTATGCAAAACTGTAAATAAGAGAAGAAACTATGTGTATATTGGGAAGGGCCAGTCTATTATCTCTATTGTCTGTTCAGTTTTTCTGTAAGTCTTTAATTGTGCTACAAAAAGTAAAGTCTATTAATTTTTTTAAAAGGGTATTAATTTTTTCTGGACAAGTATGCTTTTCTATAGATGTGATAAGATCCAGGAAGACAAACTTGGCTGCAGGTCTGGTCAGGAATGTCCTTTATGCCCCTGCTGTGACTGTGGACCCCTTTTATAACCTTTCATATAACCTCCTATTTTATAAACTTTATCAAATTTTGATCTTTACAGTTAGAATGTCTAAAATGTCTAAATGTCTAAAAATACATATTACATCGGGTATGCTTTGCAATATAAGGGAAAACATAAAAGAGCCCAAAACCAAATCAATCTCTTTTTGGCATTCTTCACTGTACTTTCTTACCATTTTCTAACACTCTTGGCTTCACATTAGTCTATGGCAAACACATAGGCATGTTGGATAAGAGGTTTTGAAAAGAAGTTCTGAACTGCTGGGCTCTGGACCTTTTGATCTTACAAAGAGGGGTTGGTGACATTTAACCCTCTTTTTCTCTTTTGATTGCCTCTGCAGTGCTTGCTGATATCAGAAAGTCTAACATATCTTGTTAACCATCCATCAGATGTAATTTAGAGATAGAAGGTCAGAAAATGCTTTTGCCTTTAAGAACAAAAGAAAATTGGTGGTGGACCTTTATTTAATTTTGGTACCTAACAATAGCTGCTGTGACCAATTGCAAAAGAAACCTCTGTGGTTTTAATGGTATACAAGTGTCACTCTATAACCCAGAGATTAAGCCCAGTACTTTATACTTGAGCTAATAGTTACTGGTGCAACGAAGAAAGTGAAGAGGCACTGAGACTCTAAATTCTCAAGCTGGGCTGGCTGCATTAGGTTCTACCTCAGCAATTTTCAAGGTGGGATCCTGTTACCCTTGCATTTAACTACAAGGTATAAATAAATTATATAATTCTTTAAAAATATGAGTTTCTCATTCACTGCATTGACACTTGCACTGCTGGTGGCTAATATAGTTCAGACTTTAAAACCAGGTAAGGCAGTGGCATTAAACGGTACTTAATGCAATTTTATTCTTAGCTCCAGGCACTAGCAGTATAATTTGTAATCGTCATTATATCCTGCCCTGACTAATCTGTCATGAGTTTCTCACAATTATTAAAACATGTTTTACAAGCAGAAATGTGCATTTCAAATGAATAAATGCAGGCTCTTGAGGAAAAACATCTTTTGTGATTGAGTTGCAAACTCAACTAGCTGCTTTTTCCTTAGGTCACCACATTTATTTGAAAGAACGATTGACAGATGTGTTTTTGGCAGGCATTTTTCTCAAAAAGAAAAACAAAAAATAAAACTTGAGCTTGGCACTTCTAGAGACACATCGGATTGTATCTATGGCCAATGATAAAACTTGGGCTTTTAAGTGAAAATAAGAATTTTGAAAACTTGCATGTTTCCATGGGTTTGATAGCTTCAATATACTTAAAAACTTTTTTAATGAGATCTATGGTAATATGAACATAGTAATTTTTTGATAGTATGTGATGGATTTCAAAGATATGTTGATATTTTCTAAAAGACCAAAGTGTGAGCTATAAAGTTCAAACAGCAAGAAAGGATAATGGATTTTAATGTAATGTTTTAGAATCCACATTGTAGCTAACTTCTAAGAAACTATCACTTGTTGAAGATTGGTGTAGATATCAAGACTAGCCACAGTGATCTACAATAGCTATTATAATACATCTTTTTTCAATGACATATCTGTAGGATACTGAATTTTCTTCCTATACTTCCACCAAAATTACACATTGTAAATAGACTCTTCTCTATTAAGCTAGACATTAAGAAGATTGCAACAATGTGGAACAATGTCACAATCCTTTTTGTTTTGAAAATCTAGTTATTTTCATAACAATACATTTATATTAAAAAGCAATGAGGTAATTTTTATTTTTAAATGAATTAGCTCATAATATGGTAATTGTTGATTAATAAAAGTAAAACACTGTGGGGTCGTCAATGATTTTTAAGAGAATAAAGACATCCTAGCACTAAAAAAGTCAGAAACCTCCAAGAACTAAGACCATATACATCATTAATTGGGGAGTTAATTATCTAGAATGGTAGTAATGACTATTCATAGACTCTCATTACTCGTTTATATTTCTCACTGTGCCCAGGTAAGTCCTGGCTTATTAGGTATTCAATAAATATAAACTGAATTGATGTGAACTTCTTCACCAACTGTTAAAGCTGGGGGAGGTGCAGTGACTGTCTTTGTAGCAACAACGTTTGCTACAAACAACTCCATAGGTCCTGCTCCTGCTTAGTGGATGTGTTCTGGAGGTACTGGTGTGACCAAAAATGTGAACATCTGCTTTCTTGGTGGTTATCACTCCAAATCATCTTCAGTTTGCTTATCAGTCGATGCAATGATGACATGTTCACTATGGTTTGTTACTTGCCCTCAAAGTTAACGATCAAGCATCTAACCTGCAGAAGAGGTTAAATAGACTCTACTGGGGAAAAACAAAACCAAGACCCTCTCCTTTGAGGAATTTACAAACTAAGGTGCTGTGTTATTTTAGAAAGATTTGTGGGAATTTGCTGGAGCCGTGGTAGAGGGGTTAAGTACAAGGATTTATAAAACTGAGTCCTTACCCTCCAACACTCCTTGTGTGTGTTGGGATGTACAAATATGATGACAAAGGTATCTTGAAGCATAAACACTTAAGTTTAGATGCTGTCAAATGCCCTATTATTTAATTAATACTTGTTATGTTGAGCTTCTGTAGAAGGGAGACAAAATTGTAACTCTAAACTGAAAACTTATCTGGGTTAAAAAAAATTAGAATGGTAGGACTAGAAAATACAACAATCACTACAGTATAATGACAGTAATACAATCCAGAAAGTTTATTTTAAATTTAATTCTATCCATAGTTAGTATAATACATCTATAACAATGTGACAATAATATTATATATAATTTTGTCTTCCCCTAGTTAAGGTTTCCTGTCTTTCTAAAAGCTATAAAAACACAATCTTCAAACAGAAGTTTACACTTAGGATGAGTGAACACAGGCTCTTGCAATAAAAGCAATATGTGAGCAAGAGGATCTTTATTTCTATCTGTTTAGTGGAAGAAAATCACAATAGAGAAAACTGCTATTTCATCTTCCTAGTTACCATCATCTCAGTTGTTTAACAAGTCAACTGAATTGCTTTGTTGAATTTACTAGTCATAAATTCATTTATTTAAAATCCAGGAAGCAGAGAAAGCTCCTTAAGTGATTTGCTTAGTTACTTCAGGTTTCCCCCTTAAAAACTAGTCACAACTATTTATTGAGCATCATTGAGCATTACCAGTAGGACAGGCACTGTTGCTAAGTTTTGGAAGGGATTAAAAAATGACATGGACGCTCTCCTCATAAAACTTGGTTCATACTTGACTCCTTTAGGTAATTTTTCACTTTCAAATTTGAGGATGTAGATTGTGCCATTCTAAACTGAAATTATATTTACCTGCTTCAGAGAAATTTGGAGAATTTGAATTAAAGCTTTTATTGATATGTACAAATTCCATCTCATCATTTCTGCAGCTATAAGCCTAGCCATCAACCATTTAGACATCTGAAATACACCTCAGAAGGAGACAGGTGCTTCCTGGCTTAGATTTACTTCAAATATCACTTTGTTGCTACACTCGTTAGTATGTTCAGAACATGCCCTTGCTGAGGCAGCCTGATGGCTGTACACAGCAGGATGAAGCCTGTGGCTTGAGAGGGATATGACTTCTGTCTATGATTCACAGAGGCCTCATTTTAGCACATGGTCTGATATAGGGGAAGCACTCAATAGATGCCAACTATTACCTCCAACATCAACTGCTGGTGAGCTTGTGCAATTGTCCTCTGAGCCTAAAATGGAAATAATACCAATGATATTTACCTTGCAGTATTATTGCAAAAATTATAAGAAAGACTACATTAAATGTAATTAGCATAGCAGTCAATAAATAGTAGATATAAAGAATTATAGGTGCTGTTATTATTGATGCTGTGACTGTGATTACTCTTGAGGCTAGGAGGATATCTACTTCTGCTAAACCATCCAGTCCTACAGCACTTCAGACCGGTAAATCACAAAAGTTACAGTTGTGTGTAGGGTCAGTGAAAAGTGATCAGGTTTTTCTGCCCTCCCACCACTGGTATCAATGATGGACACCTGCGGTCCTGCACGCATGCCTGGTGACGGGCACTTCAAGTAGGGTGTGGGCACGCGCAAGTGGGTGCATCTTGGCTGGGACAATCTGTGTATAAGGACAGTGTAACAAGGACACCAGCAAGGTGGGGGGAGTGGAGAGAGAGAGAGAGAAGAGTTAGCAATAAGCAGCAGAGAGTGAAGATGTGCTGGGGGCTAGGAGTCTGCCAGCCTGCTGGCCCCCAGTCCCCCTGCCTGCTGTGTACCTGGTCGCCTCTGATATAATGATCTACTGAAAGCCTGAAAAAGGCACTGAAGGCTCCAGGACGCCTCCTTGACCCGTCTTCCGGGATCATGGAGAACCTGCTCTGTGCCTTGCTGGCACCACACTGTGCTTCTGCATTGGCATTTTCTAAACTGATAAAACACTGTATCAAGTGTTGCTTTAATAATTTAGATTTGACATGGTCATCTATTTATTTTCCAGGTGCACCATACAAATCTCTTCATGAACACACTGATAGTACCTTTTATTTTCCTTCACTCAGTCATTTTTCTCTGCAACAATGTCATTTTACATCAAAAACAATGACCACCTAAAGGAATATTGACTTTCTATCCTTTTTCTATTTTCATAATTGTTATGGGAAATTAAGATAAAATCAGAATTCATAACCTAATGTGATGTGGAAGACAACACAGGACATTTTTCTTGTTAGATAATTCTGAATTTTAGATACTTGCCAAAAATTGTAGAACTGTTTTATATGGAAAGAATTCTTGCTCTATGGTCATAAATATATGACCAGGGGCCTCCCTGGTGGCACAGTGGGTTAAGCAACACACTGTGAAGCAAACTGCAACTACTGCAGCACGAGTTCAATCCTTGCTGCTGGCCAGGGAGGGGACCCACATGGCACGGCAGACCTCTCCTGCTGTGCCCACTGCTCCCCTCAGCAGTGTACTTCTGTTGATCTGCCTGTTCTGCTCCCTGCTCTGTCTGTGGTGAATCCTCTCACCCCCCCACACCTCTGGCCTGTACCCCAGTGCTTGTATGCATAAATAAATAAATAAATATTAAAAAAAATATATATGACCTTGTCAATTCTAAATCATTTCATTTTATAATTGTCAGCCCTTAAAAGCAAATTTCAGATTGTGCGAAAGGAAAATAACCAAGATGCTATGTGGCAACAGCCTCTTCATTTCATAGAAAATTTCATACTTTCCATTGATTTAAATCTTTGGGAGAAAAAAAGTGATGGAAATAGTGACCAAGGAGGCCAGAGGTGGATGTTGCTGCACAAAACCTTTGCTTTGTTGATTACTTGCTAGCTGTGTTTTTGTACCACACATACAATATCTAAAAGATATTGGAAAATAACTGCTCAAGTTTAGTAAAGATTGTGCTGGTGTGTCACAGTCCCCTAATTAGATTCATTTCCCTTTCAGCCTTTTAGTATCTCCCTCTTTCTAGTTGGGCACATAGACCTGATTTCCTAGGTCCCGTTGAAGGTAGCCTAGGAATGTATGTAATTATTTCTGGTAGATGGGAAGTGAGCTGCCCTGTAAAGAGAAGCTGGTTTCTATGTTCTCTTTTACCTTTCCTGAGTGGCGGGAAGGGAAGAAGTGCTGCAGATGAAAGCAGCATCTTGGGGAACAGTGGAGTCACATGGTAGAAGGATACACTTAAAAAGTGAATCTGACTCTATGTAAACTGGGCCTTCATTAAAAAAAAAAAAATAGAAAAACCCCAGAAGCATCTAAGTTCCTGGAGGACTTTGCCGAGCAGAGGCAGTTTCCTGCATTCACCTGCCCACAACCTCTGTTCTCTCTGCTAGAGGGAAATATATTTCCATTCTGCATGACACTGATTTGCTGGTAGCTCTGTCTCAGCAGCTTCGGTTACACCTTAAATTAGAGGGCTTCAAAATTTTCCACACTTGCTAATTTCCCACTGGGTGGAGGACTTGAGAGATATTGTTTATGCTAAAAGGATAAAGAAAAATGACTTATCTACCACGCTTTTCCCAGGTGGGGGATGCAATTCAACTTCATATTATACGCACTTTTAGCTCATGATGTGTCCTTAGCATCTGTACCAATTTTCATTTCTTTTTATTTTTTTGATTGTTAAGGAAATTAGAGTGACTGTACTATGGTTAGTAAAGCTAATACAAAAGTAATGAAGCTGTTGTAAGCATCATTAAATTGGATTTTGTTGGATTCTCTTTCTAGATATGTAGAACCACAGGGAAATGACTGGGGAAAATGACTTTCACATGGGCATTCAACATGCCAAGGACAATGGCAGAGAGGACAATGGACACTAGAGCATGAGTCTCACAAGAAGGGTGAGTTGTATTGAGCATTATGGTGGGTGACAGCTGACCTTGCCCTTCTCCAGAAAGATGCAACTCCCTTATATTTATCATGTCCCCAGTCTGCATCCCCTAAACGGAACCTTGGGCATCATGTTGCTTTGTTGAAAGAAATAGGGAAGCTGTGGGGAACCCCATGAAACTCCCTAGACATATTTAGTCTGTGGCCTGTGGGTATTCACTCAAGCTCCAGATGTGTGGGTTCCCTAAAGTAAAAGTGGAAAGAGTTTTGCATCTGTTGCCAAGGGCAAAACCAGGAGGTGGGGGCAGGTGTGACAGGCCATGGTAAGCAGATAAGAGACTTCCTTTCAGGTTCAAGGGTGGGTATATTTCTGTCTCACTGAAACTGTTGGTACTTGTGGGGTGGTAAATAGTACATTGAGTCATTCGGAAAGTGTTGCTGTGTCTGCCACTGGGTTTGCATCCTAAAAGGTACTTCTAGAGAGGGTTTTATGCTTCCTTCGTTCTAGGTAACTTTGTATTGTCTCATGTTACGGTTATTTAAACACGGTTATTGCCAGGAATTCTAGTAGCACAAAACTGCACAGATTTCCTGTGCCCTTAATTACCAGTACCTTAAATACCATCTATGGTTCCCTTGAAATAGCAGAGAAAATGATTTCTTAAAATGAGATATTTGACAACTCCAGAAATAATGCACTTGTTTGAGAGGCACTTCATAGCCTGTCACTTTCCAGCCTCTGGCTTCCACCTCCATGGGATAGGACCACAGCTGTAGAGGCACTGGCCCCGTCAGCCTGGATTGCACATGATGACCACACAGCATTCCCCCTCATCCCTCAGATTCTTAGTAAGACGGTCTCTATGACCTTTTCCAATATAATTTTGTTTTGAAACCTATGAGAGTCTTTGGCTCTAGTTGATAGTGTTTAGAGGACAGTCTTGAGACCCTGAGATAGTTCTCTAGTTCTTTAAGACGAGGCGGTTTAGGAAGGAAGACGCCATCTGTCCACTCACTCCCAGCCTCAATCTCAACATGCCAGGCCAGCTTATGGGGAGACCACAGTTCTGGGACCCCAGCTTTTCAGTCGCTGCCCTTTGGCCTAAGATCGTTAACAAGCATGTTAATTAGTGGCAATTGCCCTGGTGGTTTTTGTGATGTGGGGACTTGTCTACAAAGAATGGCCTGGAACCACAACTTCATTTAAAATAGTCGATCCTACTGGAGATAGAAATAACTCCTGTCTATGTTGATCCTAGCTAGTGACCAGTAACCAGGAGGTGAAATCTTGGGAACAGAGGCCTGAGTTTCTGACTCAGCAGAAACCACTGTCTGACATTTTTAGCCTCTTCTTTGGGTCTGTCCTACTATAAAGACTGTTCTTCCCTCAGGCTGAGTTGGGCAAACTATTTCTAGTAGGTCATGCTCTGAGGTGCACCAGTGGCCCACGCTTCCTCTGTCAACAAATCTGGCTCCCTTTCTCCTTATCCTTATGATGCTAAGGGTTGATAGAATATTTCTCTAAGGTAGCCCCATGTTTGTATAATACTCAAACAAAATACTCCTCAAGAAGAGAAGGTAAAGATAGTATTATAGTAGATAAGCGATTGTCAACCAGAGTGTTTTGAGCCCTGGGGATGTTTAAGAAAATTTGGAGATATTTTTGTTGTCACAACTTGAGGGGAGGGAAGTGGTGTGTGTGTGACCCTGGCTTCTGGTCGGGAGAAGTCAAGGATGCTGCTAAATATCCACAATATACAGGACAGCCACCCACAGCAAACAGTTACCCAGTTCCAATGTCAATAGTGCTGAGGTTGAAACGCCCTGGAATAAATGAAGTCAGAGGAGTCTTCTCATGTATTTTGTAGTTTAGGAAAGAGGTTCTAAATTTTTACTGCACATCTTTCATGGATATAAATGGTACTATGCTTTATGAAGATTCTAAGAAATAAGTCATATTCATGAACATTGAGAAGTTTCAATTTCACTTTGGAAATAGTACAAACACAATGAGAAGTTGTTTTATTTATTAGAGCAATAGTGCACTCACAAGGGAGATTGGTACTTACATTTCTTTGCTAAGGCTGCTGTAACAAAGCAGTGGCTTTGAACCACTGCAATGTATTTTCTCAGAGTTCTGAGGCTAGAAATCCTGGCTCAAGGTGCCAGCAAGGCTGGTATCTTTCAAAGTCTCTGGCTTGCAGAGAGCTGTATTTTTCCTGGTTTTCAAATTGTCAGAGCTCATAAATGCGTATCTTCCTCTTCTGAAAAAGGCACCGGTCATATTGATACCCATTAAAATCACCTTATTTTAATTTTATGACTCTTTAATGACCCTGTTTGTATATGCAGTCACATTTCTACCTATGGGAGGTAGTCAGTATCTTTATATATGAACTTGGGGTGGAGGAGACTATATTTTAGCCTATAATAGTACTTTTATTATAGCTTGATAACTAGAGATAGTGATACAAGAAGTGGTATTTCAAGAATGCATTCCAAGTTATTATATAAGGGCTTAGGTCTGTTGCAGTAAGAAAAATATTTAAATGCAAACTAACAGAAAGGAAAATTGGCCCAGCATATATTATATATTTTTTTCAAGGTGATGTGAGACAGTTTGTTGATCTGAATAGGCATGGTATTTTAGGAGATTTTCTGGGATGAAGATCAGATTACATCTTTCCCCGACAAAAACTCAGTATAGATTTATTGAGTCCCTGTTATAGGTTTGGATTTTGCTAGCCTTCTGGAAAAATAAAGAAAAGATTATTGCCTTTTGGAAACTCATGGGTATATTTATGTGTTTGTGGTATGAATATAGTAGAGAGGGGGTTTGAGATCCCACTCAGGAAGAGACAAATGGTAGTACTTCAATATTTTCCTGGATCAGATGTGGAGGATTTCTATAGGCAAGGTGACTAGTGCTAAGCAGGGTGGTGGCGGGCAAAAGTTCAGGTTGGGCACTCTGAGAGACTGATAATCCATAGCTATACATTATGACTGATAAAGTCTTGCTAAATATTTTGACTGTCAATCCCAGAGAGTTTGGGAAGGTGGAAGAGGAGATCAACTTGTGAGCTGGATATTATGGGATCAATAGGAGTTTGACTGGAGAGTGGGTGGAGATGGGACTAGGATGAAAAGGAAAGTCTTTGTGCTGCCCCATTCACAAGTCACTCAAAAATTGTAGTTTTGGGAATTAGGATTCAAGAGTTGTAATCTTTTCAGTCACACACAAATTATAACCGAACAGTTTTGCTACTGTTAACTAATTTCCCAACTAATTTCTCACTTTTCATAGCTGTAAAACTGGAATAACAATCATCTCATTGATCGAGGATTACATTATTTAATGCTTAAGAAGCATTTCAGCAATGGCGCATAGTAAGTGCTCAACAAAATAGTTGTTCTCAGATCACAATGTTCACCCATGAAATGGAGTATTTTTAGACTAGTCTCCTAAATAAGTCATCATTACTTATATTTGAAGCATCTTAAAGGGAAGAAAACCCACCATTTTACAAGTAGAGTCAGTGACTTCAAAAACAAATATAAGTACAAATTACAGAGGCTTCCAGTACAGATATCCAGCCGAGATACCGGAATCTAAAGGTGAGAATGAACTTCAGTAAAGGTGTATGCAGACAGTCAGCAGGGGTGAGTGATGGTTTAGTATCTTGCTGGTTGGGTTGGATAGAGGTGGTACAGGAATAAAATGTCCCTGAGTACCTATCTCATTGGGAATGAAGAATAAGGTGGCTGAGGAAGAGGGAAAGGGTTGAAGAAAGAGCCCCGTAACCACAGGCAACTTGCTGGTGTCAGATCTTTCGCTTGCTGTCACTGGGCCCCAGCAGACACAGATCCTTTGCTCATGCAGCTCCGACTCAAGGAACTGCAGCCACAGGGGTTCAGAAGACTTGCAGAGTTGGCCTGAATCACAGAGGTTTGGTTCTCTAGGATGCAGTGAGCATCAAGAGGTAGGAAAGGACCCAGGGTGGCAGTGTGTAGGGAAACTTTCCTAAAGGAGTCGTGGATAGGAACAGGGCTGGAGGATGTGGGGAGTTTGCATGGGAAAGGGTGTTAAGGGATTCTGTAAGGTACTTGATGGTCTTGACTCAATGGGTCCAGGTTCATTAATCCTGTTAGGATACTGCATGTTTCCTCCTGAGGAGGTGCCTGATGGCAGTATGTGCTCAGGGGAAAATGCAAGTGGGAAATAAAAAAAGGCTCAAAAAGTTAAGCTTGTTTACTGTTTGTCAGACACTCTTCTAAGCAGTTTACACACATGCTTAGCAACCCACGAGATGGTATGAGGTAGATAATGCTGGTATTCCCACTTTACAGATAAGTTGCACATATAGAGAGAGGCTAAGCAGTTTTGGTCAGAAGACATAGCAAGGCATTGATGAAGCTACTTTCTAATGAGTATTATATATACGCAATGAATTAATTGACTAGAACCCCACTATTAGGTTAAAGAAAAGAGAAACAGAGACACAAAGGGAGACAGAAGGAGCTGAACATGATGGGTATTAGGCAGTCAAACCTGACAATCAAGACTTGTTAGAAAATCCAGCCCCACTTACACCTTCTCCTTCTTGCAAATAACTTTAATGATTTTCAACCACACACCAAGAAGGGAAGCACTTTGCTCAGGAGCCCTGAGTAAAGGTAGTGACAAGGGCTTGGCACCCTTTTGGAATAAATTGAAAAATGAGTTGAAGGTCAAAGAGTGGTATTATTCAACAAAGAATTGACAGGAAGGATATAGGGTTGTACAAACATTGAACATATCCAGAAAGAGAAAAGTATAAGGAACTTCTTGTGCTCATTACTCACTGTCTCCTATCTTTATGGCCAGTCCTCCCCCATCCACAACCATCTACTCCTCTCCTTTAAGATGCTGGATCTTTTCATCACTAAGTATTTTGGTATGTATGTCTATGAGCTGATATAACAGTAATGTCCTTATAAATTGCTTAAAAAAAGAACATTGTTTCCTTAATACTACTGAATAGCCAGTGCTCAAAATTCCATTCTTCTCATATATGCTGTTTCTTTTCACCATTTGTTTATCTGAATCAAAATTAAAATAAGGCCCACACATAGGGATTGGCTGATATTTCTTCCGATTTCTTTCAACCAGTTGGTTTCCTACTGAATCTGTTTTCGTTCCCTTTGTAGTTTATTTGTTGAGGAACCCAGGTTGTTTGTCCTCTAGAATTATAGTCTTTGTGAAATCACTAGACTCACAGTGTGAGTTTGCTGATTGTGTCTCTGTGGTGTAGTTTAACCAGTTCCTCTATTCTCTGTAGTTCTTTGAGTTGGTAGCTGAATTTAGGTATTTTATCAGATTCATGCTTACTTTTTTTGACAATACTGTTTTACAGTTGTTCTTCCACCAAGATGCACATACTCTTTAGTTGCCTCTTTTCTGTATGTAATATTAACAACTATTTATGACCAAAACCTAGGGTCTTATTAGTTTATTAATTATTAGTTACCTATTGCTTTTTAAAATTATTGCTTCGAACTTAGTGGCTTGCCACAAACCACATTAAAGACAGTTCCCAACTTGAAATTATTCAACTTTTAATTTTTGATTTTATGATGGTTCAAAAGTGATATGCATTCAGTAGAATGTTCTTTGAATTCTGATCTTTCCCTGGGGGAGCAGTGGGAATATGATGCTCTCATGCCATTGAGCAGTGACAGGGAAGAGCTGCCAGTCAGCTGTGCAATCACAAAGGTGAGCAACTGATAATCTACAGACTAGTTATTACTGTCAGAGCAGTATTCAATATATTACAAGAGATATTAAATACTTTATTATAAAATAGACCTATGTTAGATGATTTTGCCCAACTGTAAGCTAATGGTTCCAGGCAATGCTACAATGTTTTGTAGACTCAGTGTTTTAAATGAATTTTTGACTTTTCTTTTCAACTTATGATGGATTTATCAGAACTTAACACCATTGTTTGTCAAGAAAGATCTGAAATTATCTCACAGGGTCATGGGTCAGAAATTCAGGAACTAATTAGCTGTGACCTCAGCTTCAAAGTCTCTCAAAAGGCTATGAAGAAGGTTTTGGCCAAGACAGGGTGTTATCTGAGACTTGAGTGAGAGGATCTGCTTCTGAGTTTGTGTGATTATTGGCAGGATTTGGGTCTTTGGGGACTGACTGACAGAGGGTCTCATTTCCTTATTGACTGTTGGTCAGATACTACCTTTAGTTCCTTGTTGTCTGGGCCTCTGTATGCAGCAGCTTCCTTCATCCAAGCCAGCAAGAGAGAAAGTCAGGAGAGACAGTGAGCTAGAAAGATGGAAGCACCAGCCTCTGTGATGCAACCACAGGATGGATAGCCCATCTCCTTACTCTATTCTGTTGGTTAGAAGCAAATCGCAGGTGCCACCCATGTTCAGGGAGGGGGTTTCACAGAGCATGGATGCCAGGGGTAGAGTATGTTTGACACAACTAGGTGTTATGAAATGAGGTATTTTAATTCTAGAATTCCTTCTTTGCTTACTAACTGTATTGCATGTATAAAAGAAACTTCCCTTTACAAATTATTCGTTTATCCATGGATAATGCATGGAGGAAAGTCAGAATCGATGCTTGATATTTTTTCCCTTTCATTGATTAGTTTTCCAAACTAATGAGTTGATTCCTTGTATTCTCCAGTGGTGGCCAATTAGTGGATATATGGATTTTTTTAATTTTATTTATTTTTTTTATTTTTTAAAGATTTATTTATTTATGCACACAAGAGCTGGGGTACAGACCAGAGTCACTGGAGGTGAGAGGATTCACCAGACAGAGTGGGGAGCAGAACAGGCAGATGGACTGAAATACACTGCCGAGGGCAGCAGTGGGCGAGGCAGGAGAGGTCTGCTACGCCATGTGGGTCCCCTCCCTGGCTGGCCGCAGGGATCGAACTCGTGCTGCAGTGGCTGCATTTTGCTTCATTGTGCGTTGCTTAACCCACTGCACCACCAGAGAGGCCCTGGATATATGTTTTTACTTGTGTAAAAAGTATTGTGCTAAATATTGCACTCCTTATTCCTTTCTCAGAAATGCAATACTGTTTCTAAGATCTGTTCAGGCTGCTATCTATAATCTAGTTCTTAGTTTCTGCTTAGTGACTAGTATTCCAGGGTGTATATCACCCTTTTTATCTATCTCTTCACAGTGGGCCCTGAGATTGCTTCCAAACTCTGGCCCCAGTGACCATTCTCATACATCTTCCCTGAGCACCCTTGTACCTGCAGTGGAATTGCTGCATAGTAGAGTGTAACTAATAGTCAATTTGCTTAAGTAGTGCCAAATTGCTTTCCAGAATAGCTGCACAAAGCTACACTCTCACAGAAATGATTTATTAACATATGTAGTTCAGCTTAATGAGGGAGGAAACCTCAGTATCCTCATGAATTTTGTGCCCTTCACTAACCTGAACTAAATTTCTTAAGGAAATTTTCAAAACCATTCCGAGGGAAAGTATCTAAGTTATTTACGTCTCAGAGACCACACCACAGCTGTGCTAGGTGAGGGGCGCTAAGAGACAGAATCAGAGGTGGAAAGGAGGAAGGGGGTGGGGACAAGGGAAGGATTTGGTGAAGAGGAAGGAAGGGACGACCGGGAACCTTGCCTTAGCACTCACCCTCTCGGAAGCACAGACACTGAAACTGAAACCTAGAGCCATTTCTCTGAAGGTCGCTCTGTGAGTGTTGGACTGCCATTAGTCTGCTGCCTCCCAGGAGAGGCCTGGGCAGGAGGCGGGGTGACCGATGCAAAGGGTGGAGACTTGAGCAAGTGACTAAAGGCTGAAGGAGCTTGGGCAATGTCAATATTTAGGAGTCAGCAGAGGAGACAAAACGTGAAGTGGGGAGCATCAATCTGTTGGCATTTCATGGAGAACACGAACCTCTCTAGACACTTTACATGTAATTAATTTAGCTTCTCCACAGGTTTTATGAAGTAGAGATAATCTTTCTCTTATGGAACAGAAGTTAAGGGCTTTTCAGTGGCTTCCAATGTCATCATGTCAGCTAACAATCCATATCTAGTGGATGCCAGAATCTCTGCTCTTCACACACACCCACACCCACACACAGGTGAGGAGAGGGGCAGGGAGAGGTGGGACAAAAGGAGAAGGCAGGGAGAGAGAGTTTTCAAGGAGGGTATGGTAATAGGGCCAAATGCTATAGAGAGGTTAAGGAGAGTGAGGAGAGGAAGTGGTTTCAAAAATTGAGGCTTTAGGTGGAAAACTTCTTTCACCAGTTTCCTTAGGCTGCTGTTGAGTGGGGTGGCTGGAGGTCAGATATGCTGATTCGAGGAGCCTCCAAGACAAGTAGAAGTACTGAAATCATTTGGGACCACAGGCAAATGGAAATACATAGTTGGATCTGTAAGCCTTAAATTAGGTGCAGTCTCAAACAGACATTTTCTGGCTTAAACACAAAATTAAGGAAACCATAAGTGACCAGAATGAAAATGACTTTTGCTCAAGTCCACAAAAATAAAATAGACAATAAAAGAGGGAAAATTTAAAGGGGATTGATGATAACTTAATCACAAAGCTGGGAAAACCAAAAACGACCAGGCTGAAAATGGCTTTTGCTGGAGTCCATACAATAAAGTGGAGAATATTCAAATGGTATTGATGAGAAGGCTTCTAGAAGGAGGAGGTAGGAATGCCACTAAGCTCTGTGCCTGAGTGCCAGTGTCAGTGGGATGAAGGTGGGGGTGAGGTGGGCGTGAAGCACTGGGTTTGTCTAGCTTGAGAGTCCACTGAAAAATGAATGGGTTTGGTAGCAAGGACTAATGGATGAGCAGTGGGGGGTTTTTCTCCCTGCATTCTATTGTTTGGAAAAGGGCATTTCTGTATGGGCATCTTAAATAGCTGAGTTTTTTTTTTTTTTTCCCCAAACAGCACTTTAATGAGCACAGCATAAATGAATTGACTGCTTCCAAAAAATACAGAAATTGTAGTTCAAGTGGCAGAGTTCCAAGCAAGTTGCCTTTTGGGTTAAAAAAAAACACCAGTAGTTCATGACCATGGCAAGACCATGGCAGGGCTTGCAGGAGGGGCTTTGCATTGAAGCCAGGTGCGAGCTGTCTCTTCCTGGCTGAGAGGCTGTTTGGGTCCTGAGGACGACTTCCTGTGGTGGGTAAGCGTTTCTGGCCCCCTTCCCTGGTGTACTAGAGATGCCTCTGCTACTCCCAGAATCTATTGGTGTTCTGTCTCCTTTTCTCTCCGTCCTTTTTTCACTCTTGCTCTTTCCTCCTATGATGGACTAATGCTTGTGTCCCCTTTCCCTCCATTTACATGTAGTAGTGTTTGGAGGTGAGGTCTTTGGGCAATAATTGAATTTGGAAGCGGCCATGGGATGGAGCCCCCACCTTGGGGTTGCTGCCCATGTAAATGGGCATGGAGCAGAGAGGCCGGAGCTCTGTCTTGACCCAATGAGAGGATGGGAAGAAGCTGCACAGCTGGGAATGGGGCTTACACTAGAACTGGACTGTACTCTGATCTTGGATTTCCAGTCTCCAGAACAACAAAGCCACCTATAGCTTTCATGTATATATTGTACCCCTAGTACTTACTTATCTGATAGCTGGAAATTTATACCTTTTGACCACCTTCATCCCATTACCTCTCTTCCTACCTCCTGCCTCTGGTAACCACAAACCTGAGCTGCTTTTTTGAGTTTGGTTTTTTTGTTTTTGTATTCTTAGATTCCACATAGAGGTGAGATCTTTCTCTCACATAGTGTTTGTCTTTCTCTGACTGACTTAGCATAATGCTGTTAAGGTCCACTCATATTATTGGAAATGGCAGGGTTTCCTCATTTTTTTTTTTCTGGTTAAATAATGTTTATGTGTGTGTGTGTGTATTTGTATCATAGCTTCTTTATCCATTCATTTCTTAATGGATGCTTAGATTGTTTCCATGTCTTATTTATGGTAAATAATGCTGCAGTTAACATGGGGGCACAGATATCTCTTTGACTTAGTATTCCCTAAGAGATGTCCTAGAAGTAGGGTTGCTGAATCTGTCTTCTGATTTTTATTGTTGATGTGGAAAGTGTACTGTTGGTCTTCCTTTGTGGATTATCTTTTCTTTCTGGTAGATTTAAGATTTTTTTTTTGCTCATACTGAAATTATCCAGTTTCAGTACAGTGTATCTAGGTCTAAAAATGTATGTGCTTATATTTTTTATAGATTGTGCTTGACATCCTGTGCTTTTTATAAATTTATAAACTTACTTTCTTTTCTCTTCTAATACTGGAAACTCAACAGCCACTAGTTCCTTTAATATTTTTCCTCCCCCAATTTGCTGCTGCTATCAGTTTTCTGTTGCAGCTTTTCAGACTGTCCTCCATGCCTCCTATTTTTCTTTTCGTGTCTTCTATCTTCATGTTTTCTGTGCTGTGTTCAGGGTGGATTCCTTGCTATTGTCTTCCAATTTCTAATTCTATAATCAGTTGTGTTCAATATTCATCAGGTCTGTGAGCTTGTAATTTCAATGACTGTTTTTTTGTTTTCAGATTTATCATTGATTATTTTTAGAACCATATGTTCTTCATTCATAGCTACTTTATATTTTTGTTTGTTTACATGGATAGAATTACTTTCTTTATCTCTTTGAGATTTTAAACATTATAGATGTTTGGGGCCTCCCTGGTGGCGCAGTGGGTTGAGCGACACACTGTGAAGCAAACCTCAGCCACTGCAGCACAAGTTCGATACCTGCTGCCGGCCTGGGAGGGGACCCACATGGCGCGGCAGACCTCTCCTGCTGTGCCCGCTGCTCCCCTCAGCAATGTACTTCTGTTGGTCTGCCTGTTCTGCTCCCCGCTCTCTGTGGTGAATCCTCTCACCCCCCCCACACCTCTGGCCTGTACCCCAGTGCTTGTATGCATAAATAAATAAATAAATCTTTAAAATAAATAAATAAACATTATAGATGTTTAAACTCATTGTAAATGACGTAGCGATTTCTCAATTATTTACATTTTGGGCTGAATAAATTTTTCTAGAGCTTTCTGAGATTGTTGTCTGATTTTCTTAGATTCCCTTTAAAATTTAGGTTAGCGTGCTTATCTTGTATAGCTTGTCCCTGGGTTATTTTCCAAATCACTTAGTGGTTTTGACATTGCTTTCACCAGACTCCAGGATCATGTTCTAGAATGTGGTAGAATATTGGTGGTGAGTCTTCTTCTGTATACTGGAGATACATGCATGTCATCACAAAGCACGTGGTGGCTTCACTCAGAGTGGGGGCTCTAGCATTACACTTGCTTCTTCTCAACACTGCAGATACCTGGCTTTTAAGAAATGGCCAGTTACACAGGCCAGTAACTATAGCTGTTACGTCTTTTTTTAAAAAAATGAATAGGATAAATCAGCATCACTCAGGGCTTCAGATGGTGATCCTGATTCAGCTTTTCTGCTACACCTGAAAGATTTTACTTCTTCTTAACCCAGAGGAATCAAACTTTGACCATCTCTTGGCCTTCTTGACTGGGAGACTGAGAGGCTTATGACTTTGACACTGTTACCCTAGAGTGTTTCTCTTCTTTGGAGATATTTATTTGAATTTTCAGTGTGACTTTATTTAAAACAGTTAAAAAAATAGTTTCATATATCATTGCTGTGCTTGGAGTAGAGTTGGAGAACTCAGAACTTGAGCCAACAGTGCCATCTTGCCTGGAAGTGCCTCTATCTGGTTTATGTCATGCTTTTGTGCTTGGCACACAGCAGCTGCTCTGTGAGTGTTGGTGGTAGCTGTTATGGAGACTTGTGCCTGCTGGAGATGCAGAGGTTTGAGGGTGAGAAAACTGTTACCATAAAGTCAGGGAAAGTTTTGCTTGCTGAGCTGGGCTTTTTATACACTCCATGAGCACCTGAGCCCTTTCTTTTCTTACTGTAAATTCTAGCAGAAATCACTTGTCAGCCATCAGGGTGTTACAGTGTCTTTATTACTAGAGAGAGTACTGATCCTCTTAGTGTAGAAAAGCACCCTCATCCACTTAGGAGCTGTCAGTGTCAGTGTTCAAGAAAGAGTGACACCCTTTAAGCTGATTTGTGGCTCATCAGATGATTCAGTCTCCTCAAACTGGGATTCTTGGATCAGTGGATCGGTACTTATTTCAGCAGGCTGACTCAATGATGGAGACAAGACTTACGCTGATTATTGATAGGATACCAACCTGTGGGGAAAGCTGGTCTCAGATAATCCAGAGAGGAGATAGATAATCTGCCTCAGGCTAATCAAGCATCCTCTGTGCAGAAAAATAACTCAGTAATGTGCTCTCAGCAGGAAACTTTGTCAGTGGGTTGTCAGAACTCAAGGGTGTGATTACAATCTAACTTCAGTATAAATTGACTCTCTGTGTATTTTTCTCATTTATCTCATGAGTCACAGAAATATTTTGATGATTGCAGCAAAGTCTATGGCTATTTGTATTTAAGTTCACCAAACTGGAAGAGCCTTATCCAACAATAGAAAAAACAAATCACATATTGTTATGTTCTGTATCTACAGCACATGGTGTCAGCTCTTTCTCTGTCTTTTAATGTAAGTGTGTGAGATTTAGAAGGCTGAGCTTTGCCTGAACGGGCATCCAGTTTGCTGCCATTGCTGCCGCGGTGGTTCCTAATAGAGGGTGGCATGAGAGACATTGGGTGTGTCTGCCTGTGTAGCAGCCATCTCCAACTTTCTAGGAAGATTTCTGAACATGTCTAGCTGGTGGAAAACATTCTACAACCTGAGTCAGGTCTACCCTGCCATAGAGGAGATCACATGGCCCATGAGAAATTTAGAAATGGGCACACGATCTAAGCAGAATCTTCCCAGGACACTTCTTCGGAATCTGTTGGAAAGTACTTGGGATTCTGAATTGTCGATCTTTTGTAGAGCACCTGTCCAGCAGGTGGAGACAGAGGCAGAGCTCTGAGGACATTATTTTAAATTTATTTATAGTAGAGATTGTATATACTTAAGGTATACAGCATGATTTGATATGTGTGATAAAATGATTATTACAGTCAAGCAAATTAACATAGCCCTCTCCTGACAGTTACCTTTTTGTGTGTGTGTGTGGTGAGAGCACTTAAATACACTTTTTTTTTAAAAGCAATTTTCCAGTATTCAATACAGAATTATTAACTGGAACAATCATGCTGTATCTTACACCTTTAGAATAATTTGTCCTACAGAACCACAACTTTGTACCCTTGACCAAAATGTGTCATACACGCTCATCACCCACCCTTGATAACCGTTGTTCTACTCTGCTTCTGTTACTTCACTTTTTAAGATGCCACACAGAAGTGATTATGAAGTATTTAACTTTCCGTGTCTGACTTATTTTACTTTGGATCATGTCCTCACGTTCATTCATGGTGTTGCAAATGACTGGATTTCCCTTTAAAAATTTAACGTTGTAAATTGAGGTATGATTGACATGTAAGATGCAGGGATTCAATATTTGCATATATTGTGAAACAATGACTATAATATGTCCTGTTAACTAAACAGGATAATTTTAAAAGACTAACTAATATTCCATTTTATATCATATAAATGATGTAACATATATACATAGGTATAGATCTCAATTTCTGTCCATCCTTTGAAGGACATTTAACTTTGTTTCCCTGTCTTGGCTATTGTGAATAATGCTGCATTGAACTTGGAAGTGCAGCTATATCTTGGAGGTATTGGTTTCATGTATAGCCCATAAAAAAGAGTGCTGAATTCTATAGAATCTCTATTTATAACTTTCTGAGGTATCTCCATGCAGTTTTCCATTGGGGCTATACCAATTTAGTTCTCCAAAGACAATGTGCAAGGATTCCTTCTACTCCACATACTCAACAATGGTTTTTACATGATCTTTTTTGCTCATAGCTTCTGAAGACATTGAGACCTTCTATCCAGTCTTGCCTGAGGTCATACACACCCAGGTGTATGTGTGCGTAGACTTCTTTCTTGGCTTTAGTTAATGTGAGTGGAATTTTTATCACTTGAAATGAAAATGTTCCAATTCTTTTGCGTAGGAGTTGGGAGTAGAGAGTCATACATCACAATTCTTGATAGTGAGCTCTATGTACAGATTCACCAGCCTCAAACAATTTATGAGGTATCCCTCACGCTTGTTGCACCTAGAGTAGCTAGTCATTCATGAAGCTTATTGGGCAAACATCGACTTTTTGAGTGTCTAATGTTTGAGTTTCTTTGATCGACTGATGTTAGATAAACCAAAGGGTCAAAATTGGGAGAAGAGAGAGTGGGAACAGGACCATGAAGTAGGGTAAATGTTTGTTTTAGGGGCCATTTTGCCCCTAACTGCAGAAGGGACAAGTAACTTAGGACACACCTGTCTGAACATCAGAGCTGCTTTCTGCCTACTCACCCAGGCTGCGAAAATACCACCTCATCCAAAAACTTCAAAATAATTTTCCCCAGGCCAGACAATGGGTCAGATTCAGAACATAGGTGTCCCAATTTCAAGGCAAGTTCTCCTTTCTTCCTTCCTGCTTTAAGGAGAAAATAATCAGCAGCTAGAAAGCACAAGTGGGCACAAAACTCCACAAATAGCAGGGGAAATGCCCTGTACGTAAATAACCTCTGTGTTCTGTGTACATGGAAACCTCTGCAGAACAGGTAGGCTTTCTAGAAGTTCAAGAGAAGGAGGATGGCATAGGGAGCTTTTAAGTTGCCACCTCCTGCAAAAAAAGTGTGGAGCATCTGACTCAGGCCACAAAAACTTGTAGTGAGTCTCTGTGGGGTGGTAGGAGTGGCAAGGGAAGAAGAGAAGAACTGAGTGCATAAGGCAGAGCAGATGTGAGGAGGAGGACTGATTGATGATTAGAATCTTCATATTTCCTTCTGTGTGTCAAGTTACAAAGGGACCCCTCAGTCTTAATATGGGTTGGAACAGAAACACTGAAACTGCCATTGAGGGGTGAAGCATGGGGTGGGGAGGTGTCAGGAGGATGGGACAGGGAAGGAAGTGGTTTCATAGGAAGATGAAAGGGAGGTGAGTGAAGACCGTTACTTTGCCAGAAGCTACCCTTGAAATGTAGAAGGAAAGCCCAGAAAGCTGAGCTTCTAGAGTGACCCCAGACCTTCATTCCTGACTCAGGTAGGGCACTGAGGGAAGGATCAGAAGAAGCCTGCCGAGAAAGTGTGGGATTTTCTACCTCAGGGTCTCAGTGCTCTAAGCAGTACTTCCCATGATTGACATTTCAACAGAAAGAGCACACAGGGGATGTGGGGTCCTGGCCACCCCTTCTGGCTACATATCTTCTGTAGGGCAATGGTGCGGTCTCCCCATAGTATACAGTCTTTCCTCTCCACCATGGCTGGCCTTTAACCCACAACTCTACCATGGATCACTCTTCAACCCCTGTGTCCTGCATGCTAGCTCAGTCCAGAACAAGATAGTGCAGGGCAGGTGTGTCTTCTGTCCTCACCCACCTGATGTCTCTATGTCCTTTAAGCTCCTCTGTGAGCTTCCGCTTTTCAAGGGCTGATGACTGAGGTGTATGCACAGTTTGTGTTCCTAACCAAGAAAAAACTCTGGGCTCTGTCTGTGGTGTGTCAGCATCCACCCCTGTCTCCTGTTTCCAGCTTCAGACCTGCCCAGTGTGGTTCCTCTGACTGACCGTGGGCAGGGAGCCTCTGCTTAGCTCGCTTCCACAAGATCAAGGTCTTCCCTTTCACCCCAAGCCCTGCCCCCAAATGGGGAGTTTTTGGAGGTCAAAATAAAATCATTCATTCCATTAATTGAATGTGTAAAACAAATTGGAGATACCCCTTTAGGAAAGAGTTTTGTAATAGCTTAGAGACTTTGTGGTGGTATCAGAAATAGGAGTGCATGAACATACATGATGTAGTAATTCTATTTCATCCACTCATTTTGAAGTGTGGGAATGTCTGTATGAAACTCTGAGCTCAGCAAGCAACATAGACAAGGAATTCACCAGGTAGCTCGTGAGGATCCTCCCTTCACTGCCCTGATACCACGTCTTAAAGTGAATTTGAAAAATGTGAAGAAAAGTTGGTCAGTTTTGTTGCTTTCATGAGACCTTAGTCTCTGTCATGGAGCTCTTCAGATTGTTTTTGAGCACATGTTGATGTTAAACAGGAGCTGCCAACTCTGGGTTCTTGGGACAGGCAGATGTGATTTCATCATGTGTTCCTGGTGGATGTCTGAAGAGCAGGTGACCAAAACTGGATTCAGGCTGAGGGCTGAGGGCTGTACTTGAGCATCCAGTGCTTTTCTCCCCTCTAATCATCATGCTTGTGCACCAGAAAAGGATCAGCTTCCAGTGTTTTACTAGGTGCTCTGTTTTGAGTCAGAGAGAAACCAGGCAGCTTCCACTCTGCAATGTAGTCCCTCTCAGAGCTCGCACATCTTGTCAGTGGCTCTTCCCCCATGATGCCATCTCCTCCTCGGCTTGTCAGGGAGAGACTTCCTTTCGGGCACCTGGGGCAGACGCCGCCACAACCACAGGAGGCCTGCGCTGAGTCTTCCTTGTGGTGAGGCGCTGGGGCTGGCTGACATGATGGAGCCAGTGCTCCAGGATTATGCTGGTTGACCAAGCTGGTCAGCTGAAAAATTCCTTAAAATACCCAGAGGCATGTTTTTATTTTGTATTGTTTTTGAAAGGATATGTCTTCCCAAACCCTGATGCCAGACAAGTGTGCTCTATGACTTTTATAAAACTGGCCATGCTGTAAGTTTTAAAAAAAAATTAGTGAAAAGACTAGAAACTATGGTTACAAAAATATCTCTGCTAATAGTTTACTGTCTGGCTTGAGTGAGTTTAACTTTAAGGTGTGGTAGCTCTGGAAATTTATCGTGAGTCACTACATAATAACTGGCTGCACTATCAGGCATCAGCCCACACACAATTTTCCAGTCCTGAACTTTAAATGTTTCATACAAAATGAAAATAATACAGCCTTATGTTTAATTCTAGGGATGAGGTGGTTGGCACCACTTTAGACTTTGCTGAAGACTCATGAATTTGATGTCTCCTATCAAATTAAAGTGTTTTGGGGAAGTATCTTGTTTTTAGCTGGCAAACACAGATCTCCTTTAGAAGCAAAACCGTGCACAGTCTATTGTCTGTAGGTTGATTTCCTCCTTGGTGGGTTATTTGCTTGACCTGGACCATCAGCCCTCCAAATGGCCAACTCAGCCCCTGGAATCATAATTACACATTGGAAGGAAGAGAAAACCAGTGAACACAAATGGTTATCTCTCTATGTGTTTTATTTTCTCCTGTCTTTTTCGTGTTTTCTGTTCTCTTTCTGGGATTGGAAAACCATAGATATACTTTCTCCTTATTAAATCAAAAGCAGTAAGTAGTGGCCCTGGTTTCTTTATACACTGGGATTAGCCTTGGGTTTTAATAGCTATTCAAGTACAATTGAGCACGTGGAAGACCAACTTCTCTGTGTAAACTCACGGGAGGTTAATGTTTCCCTGCAGGTCTTTCTCTCTCTGGGATGTTTTCTCTATTCTCCTTGACGCCTCTGTCTGCCTGTGTCTCTGTTTAAGACTCCTGTGCTACAGTATGCATCCATTTTGAATGCTTACTTGCTGCTTTTTAATTTGTTACCTTTGCTCACGTTTATTTCATCTTCTGACTAGTTTATTACATCCTTGAGGGGGAAATGTTTTGTTCACTTTGTCATTCTCATGATCTAATCCACCTCAGATCCAACACAGCCCAGTAGGAACCCCAGAAATGCTTTCTGATTGATTTGCTAAGGTAGTTCATGGTTTCACTAACTCTTATTTAGGGAAAACCACATGATAGATGGAAGCTTAGGCACATTCACTGCCAGTGTCTTATTGAATCTTGCCAATGTTAGGAGGTAGGAATTATAATTTTTTAGGTGATGGAATCAGGACACAAAGTGCTTCCCTGGAGTCACCCCAGCCAGGAAATGGCAGAGCCAAAGTCAGTTTAACTTCCAGTCTAGTACTTTTTATGCCCTGCCGTGCTTACGGTAAGAAGTAGGGTTGTCAGGAAGGCCAGTAGGCAGGCATGCTCTCCTGTCCTGGGAGGGAACCTTGCTTGGGAAGTCAGTTTAAGGAGCCCCGGAGTCTGTTGGAGGTGACTGCAGAGAAAGATTGCGCGAGTGTCTGGTGAGTCCCTCCACTTGGCCTAGACCCATAGCCTCGCTTGGGCTGGAGAACTGCCACTCAAGTATCTCTCTAAATTCTCTCCTTAGGTCTTCTGATTATATTCTTGTCACATTAACTTACTTCACAAGTCCCGATGGCCATAGCAGGGAGCGTGTCTGAAAGTGCTCTCATTTTCTCTAGCTTTTGATTTTTCCAACTTGATGGACATGCAGCATTTGCACTGTCACACCTCAACTTTTCTTCTAGACAGATCTTGCCATTGGGAGAAAGGACAAAGGAGAACATCTGGTCCAGAGGGAAATAGGCATCTTCCGCAGGAACTGAGCAGGGCTTTAGTCTGTGGAGCTCATGGTATTTAAGGGGGTCTCCATGAAAATCTGCACATTTGTGCTCACAGAGGAGCACCTGCACATCTGGACTGCTGTGCAGTCATTCGGACAGTGTTGCTGAACAGGCTCGTCTGGATGCGAGTCTGCATCACGGAACTAGCAAGAAGTCCGAGTGCCTAGCAATAGAGCATTGTGACAAAAGAGAAGACAGCTAACATACTCCAGTGGTTTTAGATAATTTTCCTTTGTTAGTCAATAAACCAGTCTTGGGGCGGGGGTGGGATGTGAAAATTTCACCCATGCACGGCAGTTTTTCAGTGTCAAATGTCTGTCACAAATTTTGCTTGTGGTCATCTCCAAGCCTGCAATTTAAAAAAATGCAGCAATTATCTCAACCAAAGTGCTATTGAGTGCACTTTCCAGTGGTCGGTCCTCAGGCTGCTTTCCCAACAATGTTTTCCTCGTGCAAAAAGCCCAAAAGAGCGTGAGTGGCTTCTGAAGTCGAGAAGTCAGCTCCGCGGAAAATTTGCATGTTGTAATTGAGTTGCCGGGAAAGCTCAAGATGATTCTTCAGGCTTGCAATGAGCATGGTTCTTGCAACCTTTTAGGCTGGCAGTGGAACTGGCAGGCAGATTCCTCCATTCTCCTGCAACCTGGTTCTTAGAGGGTGCCTGCATAGTTCAGCTCCGATCCCTTGGTTTTCAGGGGGATGTAACTGGTCAACCCTTAGTCTCTCCTCCTTTAAACTCCTATAGCTATGCTTTCACAAACTCTTTGCGAAGCACTGTGTTCTAGTGAACAAGGCAGTACAAGGTCTTGGAGGGAAAGCACTTAGTAGATACTGAAGGCTTTTGCATGAATGAACGAAAAGATGGATTTGCATACTTTGGAGTATTTCAAGCGTAAGCCTGTGGTTTGGCCCTGTGCACACACAGGATGTGGAGGTGTGATTGGGATGAAGGAAGGAATCCCTATAAACTCTTTGAGAATATTTTCAAGAAATTACTATGTGATAGGATTGGGTTTAACATGAAAATCATAACTGTGCAGAGATTCCTTGTCTGTCCCAATACTCAAAAAACAGAATATGGAATGAGTATTCCTTGCATATGTGTACCAGAGAGGAAGAGGGGTTACACTGAGTTCTGTCATGCACTGCAGGGAAGCTTTGAAGGATACGCCCATTACTCTCTCATTCCGCTGTGCTAATCTCTGTAATACTTTATGAACTGGGTCGCCATTTTTTTCTGATTCTCTATTTAGAGTCATAAAATTTTTTCACAGTAAAACCTTTAGATATTCAGGGTCCAAGTATGCCCATACAGTTAGCCTTGAGATTGGATAAGGAAGAATGTTGCAAGGTGTTGTTTCTTGATATAATTTAGAATGAAGGCAGGTGAAAACTCTCTTTTAGAGTTTTTGGATTAGCTGTCTCCATGGTCCTGAATTCCCAGGGCCAACCAGAGGCAAAATTGCAAAACTAAAATCTACCTCTGGAAGTTTCTCATCTCCCTTCATATCAACTAGTTGTTTTTCTTCAAAGGTAATGCTCTTTCTTCCCAAACAGGTGACCCATTGCAGAGATGGCCTCTGCCCCCAGCTTCCTAGCAACATATTTCTAAGTTGCTACTCCTTTAGACAGTTGAGATGACCCCAAGTTCAACTGGAGTCAGTGGTGAGACATAGTCCCAACAACAGGAAGTGCTGTGCTGGACAGCACATATAGACGTGAGTCCAGACCACAGAGGTGCCTGTCCTGTGGTCGTCAGCATTAGTCAGTTTGCTTTTGTTCAGCTCTGAGTTTTATCCTAAAAGGGACATTGGTGAGTGAGGGCATATCCAGATGAGGCTAAGAAAATGAGGATAATGTTTTAGAAGGAATCACCAAAGATTTAGGCATTTGTAGTCTGATCAAAGAGACCAAGATGATCCTAAAATCTGAAGGGTCGGAGCTAAAGGTAATCTAATATAAATATTTTTCTGGTGCTTGAATTTATCTTCTACATGTCTCTGCCAGCTTATTGTCTGACTTTGGTCTGAATTTCTCTTATGACAGACAACTCACTATTTAGAATTCTGGAACACAGGATCTGCCCTTCAGATTTTCAAGTGGAAGAGTATAAAATCTTTAGAAGGCAGAACATCTACCATTAGGAAGGAATGAAAGAGACTTTTTTTTTTTTGCTTAATATGGCCAGTAATTGCTTGTGAGAAATGTGATGCTATAAGAGAGGTAGCTTTGGTTCTAGGTGTAAGTTCCTTACCAATGTCAAGATTGGCTGCATTGTTTATACTTAGTCAAGATTCTTTGGTGACAAGTAATACAAAGCCCTCACAAAACCAGCTCAGGTGAAGAGAATGTAGGGTAAGAATACATGGAGCCCTGGGCCTCCCTGGTGGCACAAGGGATTGAGCACTGTATTGTGGGCTTCTGCAGCCACTGCAGCACTAATTCGATCCCCAGCCAGGGAGGGGACCCACATGGTGCCACAGACCTCTCCTGCCTCACCCACTGTTCCCCTCAGCAGTGTATTTCAGTCAATCTGCCTGTTCTGCTCCTGACTCTGGTGAATCCTTTCACCGCTCCCCCCATCCCCGACCCATGCCTCTGGCCTATACCCCAGCTCTTATATGTATAAATAAATCTTAAAAAAAAAAAAGGGATACATGGAGAGTCAAGAACAGGAAACAAAGTGTAGCCAATCACTGAAGCTGAACTTGGAAATGCTGGAACCAGGATTATTGGGGCAAATGGTTTTTCCTTTCATCTCTGTTGCTCTACTTTTTGTTCAGTTTACCTCTCCCCAACCCCCATAATCTACTTTCCTTAGTTTTTTGCTGACCATCTCACCGCCTTTAATCTTGACTCTACCTGAATTTATTATTCAATTCAGTATTGAAGAATTATCTTCTCTATGTCTCTCAGTCCTAAATCTAGAGATAGAGAATCAACCTGGCTCAACCCTGCCCTTAGATTGTCTCCTTTTCAGTCTGATGTATAAGCCCAGTTCACTAGCGACAGCTGAGTGGGCACAAGGTCACATGCAGTAGTGGACGTGCATTCTATAAGACGAATATGAGGGAAGGCTCCAACTACCTTTCATGGTACAAAGCCTTAGCTCATGAAAGGAATACTCTCTATTGTGAGATTATAACCTGCCCTAAAGACAGGGGTCCTTTAAATCTTACCTTGTAAGTTCCTACCTGCCCTACTTCGTTTAACCTTAAAATCACTCTCTTCTTGCAATCTGCTGACCCCTCACACTCTTGATCATCCCCACTTTGCTTTGCTTGGATAACTCTGAATTTCTTTTGTCCACAGCATTTGGTTGTTGCCTTTTTCTTCTCTCTACTTGTTCATTCTCAGAACTTTGACTAGTACTTTAAAAAAAACTGCCCCCAATAGATTCTGTCTTGTACCATATATATCTGTGCATTTTTTAAACAGAAAATTCAGAATTAGTTTCTGATGTCATGTCCTGTCTTTTAGGATGCATTTTCCTTTCAACCTGGAGAACAGAGCATGATGATAAATGAGAAACAATCATTTCACACATCCTGGTAAAATAAATATTCTCTGTCGGAACAGCGGGTGATTAGATCTTCATTTTGATATATACCGCAGTGTCTTCAGAAATGAACTAGTACGACCTGATTTCAAAGAGAATGCAAATTGCCAGCCCAGGAATATGTTGAGGAGAGTATAAGTCTATGTAAAGCAGGGTGGAAGTGAACCCACTTGGGGGAGATGGTCCCACACTGGTGAATTCTGTTGCCTGTACCTAAATCTAGATCCTTGTTACTTGGACTGTGAGTTTGGGAAAAGCACTTGGTACCTCATTTACCATTCATTCTTATCATTTGTGCTATCATTATTAGCTATGAAATTTGTTGAAGCATTAATATGCCTGAGCTATTGCCCACGCAGTCATGGCTTGATTCCTATAAATTATTAATCTGAGAGAAGAAAAGCTTGATTCAAAAATTAATTTGAGCGAACATCGCTAGTTTACAGAGTAACTTATCTAAGCGGAACATCAAGTTAACATCTGATGTGAATAAGAATTAATATCAATTGCTTTGTCTGGAAAGATTTCTCCCATCTCTTTCAGTGCAGTGCTCCTGATTGGGAGAAGGGCAGGGGCATCATTGGGGCTAGCAGCATATCACCTGGAGCCTGATGCTTTTGCTTTGACACCAACACTGCTGTTTACTAGCAGCAAAAATTTGGGCAAAGTATCACTCTGTGTTTTGGCTTCTTGATCTATAAAGTGGGCATGATTATTATAATACCTACTTGGCAAGATTTATTTTTCCAGATGAGAAAACCAAGTCTTAGCGAGTTCAGTGTCTCTCCTGTTTACCCAGAGGTGGAGCAAATAAGCCAGGATTCAGACGTTAGCCTATTGGCCTTCTATTCATGGTCTTTCCCACTGGAATTGCTTCATGAGTCTACCCAAGACCAGGTGACCCAAGACCAGATCACCTGGGGTGCTTATTAAAAGTACAAGTTCCCAGACAGTGAGAGAGAACATGTGAACTTTCCAAACAGGGGTTTCAGTGTAGATTTTGTCTTTATCAAATAAAATTAAAGGAGCAAGTTATAGTTATAGTATGAATGGCAGTGTCTGCTATTGTCTCACAATTGACTGTCTACATTTCTTTGTTGAGTCTTCATAAGAGTATCTTCATAAGCTTTTTAGTGAGTATCGACAGAACAATATTCACATATTTTTCATGACAATCCATATTTCGTCTTAGAATCCCTTTACATCTTCCTCCTTTACCCTCTTTGTTCATTGCTTTTTCATCTCCCACTTTTCCTTCCCATAAGGTTTTTTCAAGACTGTTGAGATGACCATGGGGAGCATAATTATATGTAACACTGTAATTAAAACTGAACTGTAGTATGATTTTTCTTGAGTATGTCAAAATAAAGTCCAGTGTTATTTATGTTAAAAGTATGTGAATTTATTACAGATAAGATAACTGCTGTGTATCTGGCAATGTGTGTAGTGAGGCCCATTAATACTTGCGTAGAGGGTTACCTCCTTGACATGCTGCTTTAATCCTGCATTGTCTCTTTTGGCATTGCCTGGATTTGGAACTCTGGGTCACAATGTAACTCAAGGTTCCAGTCAATTTCCTATAAGATCAAATGATAGTTCAAAAACCAATATCTCACTTGAAAAAAAAACAAACCTTGATTTCTGCATTTGTGTAGGTCAAAGTCAAATGCACTGATATCAGATGTGATGACAAATTGATTCAAGGACTTTGGCCCACATGCTACTGCTCGAGGAGCCAAGTCTGAATTAGATGCAAACATGAGCAGTTGTGTGTGCGATTGTGGTCTGAATAAATGGCACTTAGAAGCACCAAATTGATTGCAAATTTAGGAGAGGAGAAATAATCGGGTGAGTGAAATTTGTAGCTGCTTATTTACACACCAATGTGGATTTTCAGTTGAGAGGTACATGATTACTCCAGGGCCGACAGAGACTTTTTGGGAAAAGAGCAATTATACATATTGTTAAATCACATTGGTCTCATCAATCCCATTATCATTAAACGTTCCTTGCCTTTATCATAATTCTCCAGATGTCTATGAAAAAAACCGATAACCTTATGCTCTTAACAGGTGTGTAGGTTTTTTTATTTCTTTGTATTTTGATAAGGTATAAATTAGTATTTTCCATATTTTTGAGGAAAGGGTCAACTCACATGGTATTAGAAAGTTTGGCGAAAACAAGAAATCTAGTGACAAACATAAAATAGTATATATAGAAATTGAGTTAAAAAACTGCAATTTGTAATTTGTAAATCAAATTGCTTCAATAAAAGCAAAAGAATGCATGATGGGATGTGATTCAAAGACAGAAGACACATCTTAACTGTGACCTTGAGCAACTAAGTCCCCTTGTCTGTCTGAGTCAGCTTTTCCCAGCTATATACTGAAGTGCTATGGGTTGTTGAGGTAATGGTATATCCTAGTTTACACAAGTGTGCCTGGTCAAAGGTAAAGGTCAGTAGCAATAGAGTATCACTGTTATATGTCTGATAGAAAAGAAGAATAGGTAGAATTCCACTGATAGGACTTGCACTGGGTGGCAAAGGGTATCTGTCAGAACTTGGGAAAATTTGATGTAACTAACTTGTAAGATGACATTATAATTTATAGAGAGGCAACATTATAATTTATGGAGAACAGAGGATAGTTTGATCTCTACCACTGGGTTGTGACTGATACCCTTGATGTATATTTAGAATGTGGAAGCTGGAATGATATCCTGGGGCTTCAGCCACTCAGCAAGATGGTTCATGGGCTAATATTTCCCAAATGGTCTTGCAAGGAATTCTAGTAGTTTGAAAACACAGTTCAAAGGCACTGCGGAATGCTTGAGAAAGACTATACACATTACTTCCCTTTTAGGGTTAATATTATAAATGCATAATATTATAAATATTATAGGGCTAAAAGTACAGTCCATAATACAAGCTATAGGTCTGTAAGCCATGCCATTAAATAGATACTAACCCCCTGTGTTTATTTAACTGGAAATTAATAGTTAATGCAGTAAAAAATTTAGTTCCTCAGTCACATTACCTGTATTTCACTAGTCAAATTTGGCTTGTGCCACCTTACAGGAAGTTACATGTACAGAACATTTCCATCATTGCAAAAACTTCTACTGGACAGTACAGGAAAGGCACTGAGGCACCCTGCAGCAAAATAAGTTATTTAATTTTGTTTGTTTATCAATTCTTTTAAATATCCAGAAGAGCTGCTGTTCTCCAAGACACTGTTTAGATGGTACAATTTGGTATCCTGGGAGAGATGGATCCCCCATTTGGATATGGTAGTCTCGGGACTTGCTCAGTGGCTTCTGTATCATTATTCTTTGAATCCTGTTCCTGTTCAAATCCTATATTTATATGAATTCATGTCCTGGTTGAAAATTACTTTGATATTCTAAAACATACCATACCATGCTTCATGTCTCTATTGTTCATGTCAAAGCTCATTGTTCCATATAGACACAGAACTTCAAAGATGGAAGAAAAATTGGAGATCATGTAAATCAATATTCTTATTTTATTTTTGAGTAAATAGAAAATGGAAAGGTTGAATGACTTTCCCAGGATTGTTCAAGTTAATAGTACAGTCCATTTTTTTGATACTTTGTTTTGATTCTTCACTTCACAAGGTGGGGGTAGGGAGTAGAAGGAATTATTAATGGATTAGTAATATGCCAATGGTAACATGGATTTTATCTCTAGTTCGAGATCTTTCCTGTTGTCATGCAAGTGAACTGTGGGGAAAGGTATTCTATTTTTCTTAGCCCAGGTTGTTTTTCTAAGCTGTGACTGGATAGAGTCCATCAGTGAGCAAATCAAACATCCCTCAACTTCTTCCCTCTACTTTATAAAAATATCTTGGATGATTTCAGCCAATAACATCTGCATGAATTTGCATCTGCTTTAGGACCCACTTGGTGCCCCTCTAATGTCAATTCTAGCTAGACCTTATTTACTTTTCATTATTTTTGGTCATGGGTTATGAAAATGGGTAAAAATTACAACCTGCATAATGGAAGAAAGACTGCACTCTTACTAGTTTATAGCAAGGCTGACATTTTCTGTGGAGGAGTCAGTTTAGAGATGCAGGACAGATAAGCATTTCTGTGCCCAACACTGGAAAGGTGTAATACAGGTGGGTGGCATGTAGGCTGTAAAAGGAAGACAGGTCATCTGTCAGGGTAATGTCCCAGGAGGAACTGCCCTATTAGGGCTGTGATCTGGAACACATATACTTCTGGCACCTTTGCTAGGATGTCAGTGGGAAAGCCCCATTAGTCATCTCTGCCAAATGGGGCTCCTGGAAGTCTCTGCACTGCTGTACATGTCTCTATTGATGAAAACGCAGAAGCCACAGAGGTTGTGACCACATATGTCTCACCCCTGCCTTGTAAGGATCACAAAGAGTGGAATGAGTTGTGGAGCCTGATCTTTGAAGGCTTTGCTTTTTGAAATATGGGAAATGTCATGTTCACCATTTCTCTTAGGATATATTTACAGAGAATTTTGAACTTTAAAGGCTGAGCCCCCTTAAATGACCCCAGAATCTCTGAAGGAGGTACCTTCCCAGATAATTCTTGAGTACCTTGATGTTTGAGAATCACTGCTCTTGAGAAATGACTCATTTTCATAGGATGTCACCAGCTGTATAAAGAGTAATACAATTTAGTTATCATCAAGGAGAATGATATTAGTATCTTTGCTTTGACTTCACTGAATTTTCCTCATCTACACGTTGAATCTGGTATTCAAAAAAATGACTTCCTGTTTAACCACATATTACATTGTAGAAGCTTATTCTTTTTTTTAACCTCCTTATATCATCTCTTCCTGTCTTGTTATAAATAAGTAGAGTTAGAGAAAATTCTGATTCAAGACATGACCAAGAGATGTTAAGTTACCTGTATCTTCATTTTCATAGGAGAGCTCTGTAGATGATGTCCAGGGTTAGAGTAAGACCTGACCCCTTGCTCTGTTCTCCGTTACTGTCTTCTCTTGAGATGTGAACTGGTGTGCCTGTGTTAGTGGAGCTCATGGTAATGGGTGAACTTGTTTACTGGGAGCCTATTTGAACTTACTGATCCAGGGTTTATCAGCAGTGAGGGTAACCATCCTATGAGGGGGAAAGTTCAGTGTAGAAGAAACAGCTCAGGTCAGAACCCTAACTCTGGCTCACCCATCAGTCTGCTGTTGGCCTTGGTGTGTCTGTTCTTTTCTCTGCAACATGAAGGTCATATGGTATAAGTTAAATTTACTAAATCCAGTAATCCCTTTGATCATTTTATTCTCTTTGTCATCTGTTACGTTGATAATATTGACCCCTTTCTTGTTGAAATATTCACTATTTTGGACTTTTAGAGTACCATTTTGATATTTGTTTAACACATTAGTTGGCTAAACATTGCCCTAGGAATTCTGAGTATAAACAAGGCAGTTTCTGTCTTTGAGTAGCCTGACTCATAAATATAAACCAACATTTAAAAAAAATCTTTTCTGAACACTCCTTATCTCTATTCACTTTTTCAATTTTGCTTTTGTTCCTTTACCAACTCTCTTCATACTTACTGTATATTCTCTTTGGAAAGAAGTACCCATCCTCCTAATTTCAACTACCATTTAAAAATTATGAATTAAAATTTATCTTTAAAATATTTGCACATTGTACATCAACAACAGCCTAATATCTAATGTCTACAACAGACTCAGTAACTCAATAAAAATAAAAGAAATAACCCCCCAAAAAATGGACATAAGAGGTAAACAAAGACACTTTTCAAAGAATACCTAGATGGCCAACATGAAAAAATTCTCATCATCACTAATCATCAGGGAACTACAGAATAAAATTGCAATGAGAAACAACCTCACAACCTCACCACGAGAACTGACCATATCAATAAGCGAGAAACAACAAATGTTGGTGAGGATGTAAAGAAAAATAAATTCTCATACACTGTTGGTGTGAAAGATGAGTGGATACAATACAATATTACTCAGCTATAAAAAGGTGAAATCTTGCCATTTGTGACAACATAAATAGAACTGGAGAAGATTGTGATAAGTTAAATTAGTCAAAAGGAGTATTGATTGCTTTCACTCATGTGGAACAAAGTAACAAAGCAAAAGAACAGGCAAAACTAAACCAAAACAAGCCCTAGAAATCTGACTGTAGAACTTAAGCTACCAGAGTGGGAGGCCAAAATGTAGGGAGTAGAGAGTGGAGGTACCACAGTAGACTTTGATGGAGGATTATCTGTGCTTTGGTGGTAAGTATGGTGTGGTAACATATACCAAAGTAACCTCAGTGGAAAATTATTTATCTTTCACCTTGACTTCCCTTCCCCACAATGCACCTTGAGATTTGTAGTCACATGTGTAGCTTGATTATGTCTAGTTGAAAGTTCCCAGGGATAGCAAAGTAAAAAAATCTAAAACTGAACTCATTTTACTTTTGTGCATTTCTCCATCTGACATATTTCACTATGCTAATGTAGTCTGGGTCCATCCATGTTGTCATATATGTATATCTTTGTCTATTCATGCTTCTTTGGGCATTGAGGTTGGTCCCAATTCTTGACTGTTGTGATCTCCCTGCTTTCAGTTTCTTTTTTTTGGTCTATTTTTCACATGGCAGACAGTGTACCAGATGTGACCATATCTCTCCAGTACTTAGAAAGAACCCCTATGGCAGAGGTTCTCAAACTCAGGATGTGTCATAGTCTCTGGAAGACTCAGTAAAATAGAGACTACTGTGCTCCAGCCTCTGAGCTGCTGCTTCAGTAGGTTTGGAAAATTTATATATATATATATATATTTAAAGATTTATTTATTTATGCATACAAGAGCTGGGGTATAGGCCAGAGGAGAGGGGTGTGTGTGTGAGAGGATTCACCAGAGACAGAGTGGGGAGCAGAACAGGCAGACTGACTGAGATACACTGCTGAGGGGAGCAGTGGGTGAGGCAGGAGAGGTCTGCTGTGCCATGTGGGTCACCTCCCTGGCTGGGGATCGAACTTGTGCTGAGGTGGCTGTGGATGCTTCATAGTACAGTGCTTAACTACTTGAGCCACTGGGGAGGTCCCTTGAATATTTACATTTCTAATGAATGCCCAGGTGCTATTGTTATTGCTGGTCCAGAGGTCACACTTAGAGAACCCTAACTCTACGGCATAAAGTTCAGATTCCTTAAGCAACATTCATGGCTTGTCCCCAAGAACTCTGATTATGCTTGTACAACTTCGTTTGCTGGTGTTCTCTGATGCATCTCTTTTCTATAATGCCTGGGACTCTACATTCCCAAGCATAGTTCTGTATGTTTTTTTCCCTTTATCCAGTGTCTGAGAATTCCTGAAACTATTTGATTTTAAGGTACAGTCCAATGGACAAGTTCTTCGGAAGAAAATAGTTCTCTTGTCTTTTTCAAATAGGTGACTTTCAAGATGTTTATTTATTAAGATCATCTTCTAAGGCAGTTAAAATATATACTCAGACTCTTCCAGTGATTGCAAAACTATTCTTTTGGGATGAACAGGTCATGAAGTTTGAAGGGGTTTTCCAGTTTTTTAGATTATCAATTTGGCAATAGTCCCCATACAAAATACAGAATTTATTATGAGTCAGTAGAGACATTATTATGATAATTTCAAATATTTATGATATTGTACATATATATGTTACTGAAAAGCAATTTAAATAGTACCAAAACACCAAAATATTTCCTGTTTTAATATTTATAGTTTAGGTCCATAAATAACAAGATAACAACTGTGGTATATGCTAGCCCAGGCAGTAGGAATACAGAAAGGTGATTTTAAGGTGTTCTGTGAATCAGAAAAACCATGGATTATAGTTTATGTTACATGATAACTTCTCTAGACTAGAGGCCTTTGACAAATAGATCAAAATTTGAAATTAAATAATAATTTAGACTATATTTTGTAGCAGACATACAAGCACACACTGATTCCTAATATACAACAGTTTCACAAATTAAACTTCCAATATTCTCTTTACTCATTGGATGAACATTGGCATGTACAATGTATGTAGACCCTGAAATGCAATAATAAATGTCTTTACAACAATAATGAATGAATGAAAACCTTTATAGACCCTAGGGTAAAATTGTAACACCTTAGAATTCAATTATTATAGTGGTGTAAGCTTTCAGCATTTCCAGAAACTTTTCCTGAACTGTGCTTTGTTTCCATGCATTTTATCATTTGACACAACAACATAAAGTTAAAAACAATTATTATTTCTGAGTCAATGGAGGCTTAGAATTAGGTTAAGAATCTCAATACTATATTGCTAGTAAGTCATAGAATCAGCATTAAAGTGAGCTTACCCTTATGTATGTTGTTTCTAATCCACAATACTGTAGTTTAATTCAGGGACATGTTTTAAATTAAAAGCAATTATAATGCTATGTGATAAATGCTATGATAGGTGGAAAGCAAGGAGCTTAAGAAAATATTATAATGATTAGAAGAGGCTTTCCAGAGGAAATTAGATCTAGCCACTAACCAGGATCGAGGGGAAATTATCTACAAAGATCTGGTGGTTTGAGCAAGGTTGGTGATGTGGGGAGTTGGGGGAGCACAGCAGGGCTGAAGTGTGAATGTCCTCCTAGCTGACTTCAGCAAGGCCCTGTGTGACTCCTGCTGCCAGCTCTGTGTTGATCATTCATGTTGGTCGTTCCCAGTACATATCCCTTGAAGTTTATTCATTATGTGGGCTGGGTTTCGATGTAATGTTTTCAATTCCAACAGGTGGTAGACATCTTTTGTATTACATATAGCTCCCATCATTTGTGTACTATAAGTAGGTAGCTCATTTCTCTGTTTCTGGTGGGGGCTGATGAAAATTTTTCCATTAAACAGTATGAAAGGTTTAATACTCTTTCACAGGACTGTTAGTGATTCTCTGTGTACCTCCAAACAGAGTGAAGGAGAAATGTAACCTGCTGAGAAATGTAAGCTGGTGGCTGCTTGTCCCCAGAGAAGCTCAGTAGATTCATCTCAGCTATCTGAGACAGGGGTGATCTTTGCAAAAAGCTGACTGCCTGTCTGCATTGGAGTAGCATGCAGCCACAAAGAGGCCTTGGAAGCAGAGCATGTGAAGAGCTAGAATGCGCTCATGAAGGAAAGGAGAGGGAAGGAAATATCTAGAAGGAATAGCAGCTTCTCTCACCCTGTTACTTATAGGAAACTGGATGCTTACACCTTAAGTATTTAGTTTTTAAAGGCAGATATCTCTTAGGGCCAGTTCCATGGTTTCAGCCTGGGAGACAGACTTCCGTAGGGCACTGGTCACTGCTTTAGTCTTCCTCACCATCTTTGCATTATCATCTCTTATGCTCGCCACTGAGTTTCACACAAGTGAAACCCATCAAATGTCCTTGAGTCACGCATTACATTTAACTAAGCAATCAGCTTATATAAAATCAAGACATTAGCATATTGGTGGTATGGCCATCATATGAAGAATTAAATGACTATTTTGAAAGAGGAACAAAAGTTTTATTTTTTGATTCTCCATGGAACACATCTGAGCATCTTTTAAAAAGCCTTTTTCTCTGCTTGTGTTTGGATTCTAAGAACCATTTGAAATGTCCTTGGGGATTTCTGAGTAGTGTTTGATAACCATAACACTTTTGGAGCAGGTCCCAACAAACTAGAAACTTCCCCATTCTTGTGAACACTGAAGAAAAAAATCTTTTCTAATTAAAATTTCTGTAGCTTGCTTTGAGTTTATTTGTAAGGATTGGAAGCGGTGCTGTAGCTCTCTAATCGGTAGAAAGCAGTCCTTTTCATGGATGTTAGCTGGTTTCTTCCACTGAAGATGAGTGTTTGGAGCTCCATCCTGAGGCCAGGGGGGGCTCTGCCTATCTCAACACTCATGTAGGTCAACGAGGGCCTTCCTATTAACCATAGCAGGAACTTGACAGTTCTATTAAGCAACCAAAGCTCAAGATTGGGTGGCTTCCACCTGCTTGGTATGGCTCTAACTCTTGGACTCTTTTCCAAGGAGTCATTCTACTCCCCATGCCGAAGCCAGATTCCTGATCCAGGACCCTCTCTCTAAAGTAAGTGTTAAAGTTTCACTATTTGGTTCAAATTCCAACTCTGCAACTTACTAGTTATGCAAATCATGTAAGTTCTCTGTGCTTCAGTTTTTACATCAGTAAAGTGGGGAGAAGGTAAGATGATCTACCTTTTAAGATTGCTAGATTAAATGATCTAATTCATATTAAACACCACACACTGCCTGGAAAGCAGTAGGTCTCAGTAAATATTAACTGTTATTATCACTGTTTCGTCTACTTCATTTCTCTCACAGCCTTTATGGAAGCAGTGGAAATATAAGAGAAGGTGATGGGAAGATTATTTTACACACATAAATGCAAGGCCATGGGGAAGTTTTGCTTCTTGCCCTGTGAGGTTGTTCAGGCAGCTGCAGAGTGAGCTAGACAGGGCCTGTCCCACACAGCTCTGAGATGGACGAAGCCCTTTGCAGTAGCTGAGCCATAGAATTTCTTTGTGGTATATAGTACTGGTCAGGCAAACTTGGATTTCTGATTGTCCTGCTGATTTCATGTGCATCAAAACTAGGGAATAAATACAAGCTCAATTAGGCTTTTCACAGCTATGCAATAGATTCATCATTTAAGGAAATCATGAATAAAATAAAATCACTTTCATATTCATTTGGGTATAGTATCTTTTTAAAAGTTTCCTTTGTGTGCCCTCATTCCATCTAGTTATGTGAAAGGATGTATTATTCCCTTTTAAACCCATATTTGTGAAAACCTTTGATCAGTAACTCTTTTTTTTTTTTATTTTGTTCTGGTTGCCAAAGCATAATATTGCAGTTCCCAGGGAGTATAATGCGTGTGTCTGGACCCTGTCCTCTCTTGAGTACACGCCACCAAAAATGCACAGAGATATTTTACTGGTTTAGAATGGTGTACCTCTTCTGTCTCATTGCAGCCATGATAGAGACCGATTAAAAACTAGACCCTGCATGCAAAAACCAAACATTCAAACATAAAAAAGTCGCCTTGTTTTAGGTTGCTCTCTAGTTTCTAGATACCTCACTGGTATCTGTAAGACGTTGAGAAACACACCTACTTTTCTTTTCCTTTCCATAATGCTGACTACCTACAAAACCCCTGATTGTGCTTTGATAAGTGAAAATGTGCTGAATACATGAATTAGAAACAATAACCTTTTTGTATTCCTTTCCTCCTTGGGTGGCCACAACATAGGTTCTCTTTAAATTATCATTTTCTTTCTTATCCAAGCTCATTTTCAGCTCCAGACTGACCAAGCTTCAGAACAGTAGTAACTCCATTTTAGGATTTTATGGGTAACAAAACTTACAGAAGAATTCAGTATTAATATAGGGTTTCCAATTTATTATTTTGACAAGAACATTTAATAAAAATAGCTAGCAGTGTGGTAGGTTGTCTATGCCATAATCTGGGGAAACTGTGAGTATGTTCCCCTTATGTGATGAAAGGAACTTTGTAGATGTGATTAAGAATCATGAGATGGGAAGAGTATCCTGGATTATTTTTTTTCAAAGATTTATTTATGCACACAAGCACTGGGGTACAGGCCAGAGGTGTGGGGGTTGAGAGGATTCACCAGAGACATAGAGGGGAACAGAACAGGCAGATTAACCGAAGCACACTGCTGAGGGGAACAGCAGGTGAGGCAGGAAAGTTCTGCCACGCCATGTGGGTCACCTCCCCTGGCTGGCGGCAGGGCGGGCTAGAGTCTGTTTCATAGTGTGTTGCTTAATCCATTGCACCACGAGGGAGGCCCTATGCTGGATTATTGTGTGGGACCAATGTGGCCATAAAAGTCCTGATAAAGAGGGAGGCAGGAGGGCAAAAGTCAGAGAGCTAGTAGAGATGCCTAATTGCTGGCTTTGAACACAGAGAAAGGGGTGGGTCAAGGACTGTAGGGAGTCTTTGAAAGGACAGGATGAAGGAAGGGAGCCTGCAGAAGGGATGAAGTTGTGCGTCTCTGAATTTCTGACTTCCAGAACCAAAAGCAATACATTTATTTTTTTTTAAATTGATACATCTGTGGTAATGTGTTATGCAGCAGTGGAAGACTAATACTAGTACCTACTTGTTCCATCATTTCATAAAAGTCAGAAATATTTATTTATTTATTTATTTCTCTATTTATTTATTTATATTTGACATCGATTGTAATCCCCATCACCTTATCACCAGTGCACCATCACCTCAGTCCCACGTGCTCCCATCTGCCCTCAACCGTCCCCCTACCCTCTCCCCACTGAGTGTCCCCAATTTGTCCTTGTCTTCATTTTTGGCTTTTGTGTCTTTATTGTTATTATTATTATTGTTGTTGTTGTTTTTATTCCTTTCCTTGATCCTTATTTGGTTCCCTTATATTCCTCCTAGGGGAGGAACCATCTGGTATTTTTCTTTTGCCTTCTGACTTACTTTGCTGAGCATATTTTAATGATAAAACTTGGAGAAAATTAGATCACCCTTCTCCCCAAACCGCAGTGGTAACTCTATAAGCTGTGCATGGTTCTGTTTTTCTTACTTGTCTTGGAGGCAAAGGAGAATACTAGCATGACTGTGAAGCCAGGAGGCTTCTCGTCTTTGCCACCAAGTGAAAGACAAGCCGAGAGCCGCCCCATCTTCACAAGGAGAACTGGAAGCAAAGCCACCTTTGGCCCCTCCCTCCTCTTTCTATTTCCCATTGACTCCCAGAAACCTGCTCAATTCACTAACTGGTGAATTTGACTTGTTTTGTCAAATGGAATTGACCCAGATAAGTTCTTTAAGTTTAATTTAAGTCTAAGTGAAATCTATTAAGCATATGGAGATTTTATCCAAATAACTTTGGAATTCATGGACAAGGAATAAATGACTAGGATAGATTTTTAGGTGCTCACTACTTTCAGTCTTTTCAAATGCTTTCTTTAAAGATTTACATATCTCCCTTGCATAAATCTGTTTTTTAAAAGGGCTTAATAACAGGGTATGACTTCTTTGCTATACTCATCATAAAATATCTTCATTCTTAACTGGGTTCTCAAATTGTAAGGTGGTAGGGGTCTGATCAGCTCAATGAGCCTACATTTCCCTGGCAGTTCCTGGCAGAAGGAAGAGGGAACCCAGAATGAAGAGAGATTCATTTTTGAGTTAGAAAGTAACTTCCTGTTAAACCAACATTACAAGGTAACTCCACATTGATTTTCTCAGAAGGGTGATAAAGACAGCTCAAGAAACTTGTCACATCTCTCATGAGATTCAAAGTCATGGGAAAAAATACCCCAATAATAATAATAACAAAATTAGCAGACAACTATAAATCAGAGACATTCTGTGTAGGAGAGGAGGAAGAGGAACAAAATGGGAGAGAAGAGCACAAGGAACTAGGGTGATCGCTCATGGATAAATTGGGGGTGGGAATTTCATGGGGAATACATCCAAAGGGAGAAAGCATACACACATACATTGTAAAAAAATGAGCAATGATGTAAAAATTATATATATATATATAAAATTTAAAAAATACTGAAAAGCAAAGTCATGGTGATAGCACTGTGGATATGAACTTGAGCTTTGAAGTAAGACAGATCTGATTCTCCTCTTATTTATATGATGTGACCCTTCTAAACTTTAGTTTCCTTATTTGGAGTGACATTAGAATAGCTATCCATCTCATTGTAAAATTAAATGAATTTAAGGATGAAAAATACCTAGCATAGAACTGCACCACTCTACTTAATAATTACTCAGAGATCACAATATATCCAAGGTAACATTTATACACATTTTAGAATTTGATGGATTACTAACATTCTGTGTGCTAGAACTCTAAATTCTTTCTCCCTCCTTGCTTTGATGTATATACTTTGATTCCATTAGGAGTTTTTTGTTAAGAATCTCTCCCCAATGAACATTAAATAGAAAAGATGACATGACATTAGCTGATTGTTCAATCCTTGCCTTAGAATTCATATGCTCTTTCTGTGGAAATCCCCTTATGCCTATAAACTCTCCATATATCAACAGTTATTTCCATCTACATTCTTTCCCACTTCTCCTATCCTTCTGACCCCCTATGGGACCAGAACTTCCTGATCTCGTTCTCTCAAGTTCACTAGGGGAGCTTTTGTCTTCACTAGACTTGGCGCCAGCCAGTATTGTCTATAGCCTTTTGAAAGCGAAGGACAAAACTATACTGGAGTCATTGTCTCCTCCCCTCCCCTCAAGTCTATCCATGATTTGGCTCTCAGCACTCCACTAGGATCCAGGATTTTTATTTTGTTTCTTAAATAGGCAGATTTTGGTTATGGTCCCATACACTTTCACCACCCTATGCCAAAAGATCCGCATGCCCATTCATCCCCCTTTAGATCAGCTTTGGTCCATTTAATAGGTTATCTAAAACCATCTTTGCAGGAGAAGCCCATGTGTAGGAAATCATTTTGGGGATTCCAACATATCCATTAATCCTCTTCACCCTTTAACTCTGCGTGTTCCTTGGATCACTGGATGCACCAATAGACTGGGCATGACTCTTGATTCCCTTTTCCCTTTATTGCTACAGCTACTCAGTCTCCAAGTTTTGCTGTATCTGCTTCCCCTGTTATTGTCTCTCTTTTCTTCTCTCCTTCCCCATCAGTATTGTCCTAGTACAGGTCACCTTACCTGTCACCTGATCACTGTCATCCTTCTGCATTAACCTCTCTACTTCTGGTTCTTCCTGATACGTTGTCACCAAAAACATTTTTCTGAAGCACACAACTGATAATTGAAAATCCTTTGTCTTCAGGATAAACTCCATGGTCTTCCTGGGACTTACACTGATAGTAAGATAATAGGGAGACCCCTAGAGTCAAGCACTTGGGTTTAAAAAATGACTCCATAACTAACTGCTCTCTTACTTTGAGAAAGTTGGTTCTCAATGATCTCATCCATAAAAATAAGGATAATAATGGTACCTTGTAAGATTGTTATATAGAGTTCTTTGAATTGAGTTAACATATAATAAGAATAAGAATTCATCTGGGGGCCTCCCTGGTGGCGCAGTGGGTTAAGCAACACACTGTGAGGCAAACCGCAGCCACTGCAGCACGAGTTCGATCCCTGCTGCCGGCCAGGGAGGGGA
>JAGFMF010011574.1:9672602-9697467 GCA_019455555.1 Galemys pyrenaicus
AAATGCCCAAAAACAGATGAGTGGATCGGGAAGCTGTGGTACATATACACGATGGAATACTACTCAGCAATCAGAAATGAAAAACTAGACTCATTCATAAGAAAACATGGATGGATCTGGAGGGGATTATGATTAGCGAAGCAAGTCAGAAGGCAAAAGAAAAATACCAGATGGTTACTCCCCTAGGAGGAATATAAGGGAACCAAATAAGGATCAAGGAAAGGAATAAGAACAATAATAATAATAATAATAACAATAAAGACACAAAAACCAAAACTGAAAAGACAAGGACAAATTGGGGACACTTGGTGGGGAGGGAAGAGGGGAAGGGTGGAGGGCAGATGGGAGCACGTGGGACTGAGGTGATGGTGCACTGGTGATATGGTGATGGGGAATACATGGAGATTACAATTGATATCAAATATATAGAAATAAAAAATGTTAATATAAAAATAAATAAATAAATCTAATGCAAGTAGAATTTAAATCTTGCTTCAAAGACTCCACAGAGGAGATGGATCATTGGTGTCCCACGTGGCGTGGCAGGCACCGAGGGTTTCCTATATAGATAGTGTCATATTTACTGCCCCAACTTTGCGATGCTGGCACAATCTGCCCATTTTACAATGAGGGAAATTGAGGCAACTGTGATGTTACACTTTCAGTGTCAAAGCGGACATTTGAACTACTTCTGCTGGCTCCCAAGTCAGAACTCTTTGCACTGGTCACAACTCTTTCCCTCTCGCAGTCTGTATTGGCTTCCCCTACACGTCTATTTGAATTCATGGAGGGTCTGCTGAGCCTCCTGTGCTCCCAGTCTAGGTTAAATTGTGTGTGTGGGGAAAGCAGAGAAGTGAGACCATGAAATCAACTCCAGAAAATCAGGATGAGGCCATGCTGCAGCTCTCAGAGAAAGCCCCAGAGCCAGCAGGACTTATCCAGGGCAAGGTCCTAGCTAATATTTTTTCCTGTGATAGAGTGATTGGAAGCTTATTTATGCCTCTCCTCCGTTTCCTCATCTCTTTGCTGAATGCCTCTCAAGTTTAGTTCTTTATTCAGTGGTTTACCTCCCTGTCCCCCTCACCAGCCCCTTCCCCCAGAATAGTGGATTAACACTGCTGTCCACTGCTGTCCGCTTCATCTCAGCATCACTGCTACCCTCATTTCTGCCATCTGCATTCCTACTCTTCTTTACTTTGTCAGAATAAGTTACATAAGAGATTACCCATAGCAATATTTTTGGAACTTCCCTTTAATCCTCTGTTGAAGTGTAGTGATAATGAAATCCAGAGACCGATATTTGAGGGTCAGCACAGTGTTATTTATAGAGGTTATATGCCAGACATTTAGGTCATTTTTTTCTAAGGGCTGATATGCTTTCTGTATAAATTTTTGGTTTTCATCCACATTACTTACCTGGGAATTACCCCTGTACAGAGGAGGGTGATGCATGCCTTTTCATGCACACATTAGCACTGGTCATGCAAAGACTCTGCAGGGCTAGCTCTACTTTAGAAGGGAGGACAGTACAATTTTGAACTGTCCAGAGAGGCAGCGATGGTCTTAAACAGAGGTCCTTGAGAGGACAGCATCTATTCAGCTCACGCCAAAGGTAGGCTTGAAGAAGCTGGGTCCATTACTGACTGACTGAGACATAAAGCAAATTACTTAGCTTTTCTGAGTCTCAGTTTCCTAATCTGAAAAATGGTGCTCTAGTAGCTAAATGATCACACAGTGGGAAGAGCACAGATGAGGGGTTAGTTCAGAGGATGACTCCCACTCTGCCACTGATTAACACGCTCTGCAGTACAGGGAAAGGTGTCTTCTCCAGCTGTTTCTCAACTGGTAAATGGGAGCTAATAATGCATATAAGACTATTAAGAGGATTCAAATAAGTAATGCATTTTAAACTTTAGTTCAAATATAGCACAAAGCAATGACTTAATAAATAGCAGCTATTAGGATTAGCGGTGGTGGGTATGAAGTTCCTAATACATTGGCTAGCCTGTAGCGGAGTTTCAATCAATGTTCGTTCCTTTTCTTTCCACTCGGAAAAACAGTAAAGGCAGTCAGATCCTACTGCTCATCGCCCTTTTCAGCCTGATGTGCATGAGAGCACCCCATTGCTCCCCACGTAGCATCTGGTGACATATACACATGGACGAGTATGTCTTATAAGGACCAACTCTACCTTAGAGAGCTGCTTACCTCCTGCAATTTCAGAAGTGCTGACAATTTTGGTTTGGTTTAAATGCCTGTCTTCTAGAAGTCCTCTTTTCAGAACTGAAGAATTCTCCTTTCACAGGAGGTGTGCGTTATAGTGCAATTATCATTACTGAGGAGGGCAGCGTATCCTTTTCACTCACTCTGTAGCATGGGTTAGTTCGGTAGAGAGCAGGACTACGGTATAGGCACAGTCAGTTTTAAGAAGGGAGGGCAGAAAATCTTATGCTGTCCAGAGGAGCAGGGATAGGTTTAAAGAACTAGGCAAGTCCAGGTGGGTTCAGGATAGTGTCTATTTCCCTCGTTTGCTGTGGGATCTCTAATGTACAGAGGAACAGAATTAGAGCAAGCTCAGCAGTCTCTACCTGGGGGCCTCAAGAGACGCAGTGGGCAGCCAGTTGCTGCAATGCAGGTACCACTCGCCAAGACGAAGGCAGGAGAGGGTAACGTGGCTCTGTCATGTTGTCTCATCAGCTGTAAGTGCAGTGTGCACAGCCCAGGGGGAGGATGTGAAGTGGGTCACAGAAAGAATAAGCAGCATGATAAAAAACAGGAGGGCAAGCTATACAGGGCCAGGCACTAAAATAACTAAAAACCTAAGGATTGGAGGCCATATGGGGTGATTGAAGAATCAAAGACTGCAGTATAACTTGTAAGTGGATGGACAGTCGGGGTGTCTGCGCATAGGATGATTGCACATAAAACAAAGTGGAAATGTGAACAGTTTTTTTTTTCTGACTGAAAGAAGTGTAGTGTTTGAGAAACAGCAAAATGTGTGGACACAGCCCTTTTTGTATTTAATCTGTGGTATCTAAGTGCTGTAGTGGCAAAACCAGCTCTGTGTTAATAAGTTAATAGCATTTCTTTCTGAAGGTTTTTTATTCACCCAGAGTTTAATTACTATTTCCTCAATATTTCTAGAGTCGTTGTGTAAGCAGGAATGTTGTAAATAATCTGCAATTCTTAGGTCATGAGTAGGATAATGAAAGCACAGTTAGACTAGGACTTATGTGAAAGGCATGCTCGTATGTCTGCAGGTCTGACATCCAGTTTGCTATTCCAGATGTGCAAATACCACACGTATATCATTATGATGAATTTTTCACAGAAGGGGACTGGTGAGGCAGCAAAAAGGTTGCCTTTTAAACTATAATTACAGCCACTGGGGAGGGATATTGTGATACATGAAAAATATAGAGAGTATGACTGACATCTACAAAATGGAGAAATTAGAGATCTTTTGGAACTATGCGGAACAGAAATTGATCATTTCCTGCCCCAAACAGGGAGTGCTTCAAAATACTTTCTTCTGCCACAATGAAACATTTTAGAGCAATAATTCTCTTGATTTCAGGAGGAATTGTTTTCATAGCATTTATGTAGATAATAGCAACAGCAACCAGTAACATCCTTAGGGAGCAATTACTGTGTGAGATGCAGGGTGCTCCTTATAGCTTATCTCATTAGATAATTGCATCTGTAAAGTAACAAATAAAAACATGTGGTTAGAAACAAGGAAATAGTGTGGTTAGAATAAGGAAGTAGCAAGTAAAAATAGGCATGCTTGAACTAAGGAAATAAAGATTCTGTGCTTACAAAAAAATCAACCTTTGAGTGATTGCAGAAAGGCTAGGAATTCTCTGAAATTTGTAGGTAAATCCTGATACCATCTAGTGATGTTCAGTGTGGTTTGTAGGCCCAGATGGAGGGCAGAAGATCCAGCAGATGACTCCAAAAACAGGTCAATAAAGAACCAGAAGCAGGACAGAGACCTCACTCTTGGTCACATCTGTTAATGGAAAGATCATGCTAGTTAACAAAAGAGAAGTATCATAATTAAATGAGCATGTGGTCGTGGGTAGTTAGATGTAATTTCTTACTTAAGTTTATCTGATGATAGACTGTACTTAATTCATGATGTTACTGTGTCTTCTTTCATGGTTGTTACCAAGTGCCCACTTGAAAGAACTTTGAGCATTGTTGACTAGCGGATGCAGATTTCAGCTTTGTGTTGTAAATCATGTACATTTACTTGCAGAGCTGTTTATAATATACTGGGGGTGACTTAACCATTGTATACAACACCATGTATGATATATTTTCATATTTTAAAAGGAAAAAAGAGTTATCTGTTACTAGTGAAAATGGTGAACAACTAAGTGTCTGAGGCACAGGTTAAATAAATTCAGGCAGTGCAGCCACTAAAAATATGACTGTTTATTTTAGCACTGACCATGTTCATAATTTGTTATTAAGAACAATGAAGTATAATCCAAATTAGTTTGATCCAACTTTTCATGAAAGGAAATATAGACATGGACAAGACATTTATAAATATAGATGCTAATATATTACCATGCTTACTCAGGGTAGTGAGAGAAGTTGATTTCTTAAAGTCATGTAAATAGACTTTATATTCTAGAATATTTTCAGATTTGAAGAAAATTGAGCAAAGAGTTCCCATACCCCCTGCCCAGTGTCCTCTAGTTTTGCCATCTTCCATGATTATAGTTATTACATTAGCCAATACGGAAGCATTATTATGAACTGAAGTCCATACTTTGTTCTTCTTTATTTTTTTCTAATTAAATGTCCTTATCACTCTCAGAATTTTTATGATATGAACATTTTGTATTTCAGCCACAACCTCTCCTTCCAGGTCACTTCTTCCCTGGATCTTAATTCCCTTTTAAATAACATACTCTTATTCCAGGAGACACGTAGCTTTTCATCACTTTTTCTGTCTAGATGACCTACAAAGACAAATCCACATATACCCAGTGGTCCCCAACAATCTGAAGTAAATTCATCATGAAAAGGGCAGCCACGGTGCCAACAATAACCTCATAACCATGGGCAGCGATGAGCGCAGCTCCCAGCCCTGGTGAAGTGTTATTCTTATTTCTTTGTTATTGTTATTTATCTAATGCTGTTTTTCTGATTCAGGATCCTGTTCAGGATACCACATCATATTTAGTCTTGTCTTCTTAGTTCTTCTTGGCTCTAGTCAAGTTTTGGCTAAGTTCTGGTCAGTTTTGTAGAATTTGTCTAGTTTTTTCTTGGTTAAGGTTTTGGGGAGGGGCAGTTGATTCCTTATATGATGTTAATTTATCTGTATTTTCAGATTTCCTACAATGAGCATGTATTATTAATATTGTACTAAGTTTTTTTTTTAAAGATTTTATTTATTTGTGCATACAAGCACTGGGGTATAGGCCAGAGGTGTGGGAGGTGTGAGAGGATTCACCACAGAGAGCAGGGAGCAGAACAGGCAGATCAACAGAAGTACACTGCTGAGGGGCGCAGCGGGCACAGCAGGAGAGGTCTGCCCATGTGGGTCCCCCCTGGCTGGCAGCAGGGATCGAACTCGTGCTGCAGTGGCTGCGGTCTGCTTCATAGTACGTTGCTTAACCCACTGCGCCACCAGGGAGGCCCTGTACTAAAAGCTTTTATAATAAATATCCTATGTGCTTATGAGCCCAGAGATCTGTTATTGCCATGGATCATATTCAAAGATGGTCACCCAAGGCAGCAGTGGGGGAATTTGTGGTTGACAAAGTATCTCAGCCTGTTTCAACTTCTCTTTTTGGCACCCTTTCACCTTCTATCACTCCATTCCAGTATCTCAAACAATTGGTAAAGGTTTAAGGTTTAGTTTCTCCCTGGGAGCATTTTAAAATCTTAAATATTTTTTCAGACTCAAAGGCACTAAATTCTAATGATGGCATTGTTGGAAATTGGTGAACAAATTTGGAGTGAGTAGGGCAGGAAATATCATCCATTTCTATGCCTTATTCTTCAGAGTGACTCTCCTCGGTTGAGATGCTCATATAAAGACTCTCAGAGGTATGTAACCTATAGCTTACCAAAGGAGTAAAATCTTCCAGAAATTTAATTAGCACCTGAGAAGAGTTTTCTTCCTGGCACTGGAATTTCTTGTTTCTGCCTTCATAATGTGGCCCTAAGATTACAGCATCATGGTTTTTCCTTTTTCTCCCACACCCACTTCCCTCTCCAACTATTCCAGAAGTGGCTATCTGATCAGGCTTAGAGACAGTTAAGTCCCTCAGCTCCTACAGTGATTGGTGATGTGGAAGAGACATATGACTCAAGGTGAACCAGTAGGAGCTTGTCTTGAGATTTTCACAGCAGCATTTAGGAAAGAAGCATTTAGAGAAAGATACTTTCTCTCTGCTGTGGTTGTTAAGCTGATAGGATGTAATCCTAAAATTGTTAGGTATCCTCTGGACTACTGCAGAGAAACAATTTGTCTGAGAAGAAAGCCAACACAAAGAAAAGCAGAAGTGAAGTGAAGAGGAACAGATTTCTGAGGATAATGTATAAGCATCCTGATTCTGATAAGTCAATCTTATCTCCTAGATTTTTCAATTACAAAAGCCAGTAAAGCCTCTCTTTCACTTAAGCCAGTTCAAGTTGTATTTTTGTTACTGTAATTGGAGAACTCTTGATTTAAACACTCCCTCGAAATCTTATTCCCATAGACACCCAGAAAACATGGTAAAGTAAGCCAAGTCAGGAAAATATCACCCTATATACATACAGAAAATGTAACATCTCACATCAACTTGTCACTGCTGCTGGCATTACCAGGTGAAAGGTGGAAGAGGGTCTTAATTTTGGGAACAAACCTCTCTTGAACTACTGCACAGAAGTGTGGGAGACCTACACCCCTTCTACTGAAGCTGGAGGCAGTGGTCAGGCTTTGAATCCCTGTGAAGTGGTACTGCTTGATGTGGCAGGTGGAAGCCCCTCTCCCTTCCCTAGCAAAATCAGGGACGCTTATTCCTAGAGAACCAAACCTCAACCTCCACCAGCTACAAAGCTCACCCTGCATCCCCTCTGCAACTAGTCCACTACAGTGGGTGAGCTCCGATTATCGTAAGAAAACTGGTGGGTGTCTGGGCAGGTGTGGATCTGACTTACCTGGCAACTACCCAAGAATCATAAAGGCACCCACTCCTCCCCTGTGGAAAATAGTATGGAGATGTCTCAGTACATTAAAAATAGATCTGTCATATCATCCAGCGATTTCACTATTAGGTATCTACCTGAAGGATGCAAAAACACTAACTTGAACTGATATGTGTACTACTATGCATATTACAGTACTAGTTACAATACTCAATTTATGGAAACAACCTAAGTGTCCAATGACAGATAAGTGATTAAGAAGATATAATATTTATATACAATGGAATACTATCCAGTTATAAAAAAAGATTTAGATCTTGCCATTTTGACAACATGGATGGAAGTGAGAGAGATCATGCTAAGGAAAATAAGTCAGAAGAAGAAAGTCAAAGCATGGATGATTTCACTTGTATGTGAAATATAAAACACATGCAAGGAAACAGACAAGAGCAAACCAAAACCTACTCTTGAAATCTGACAATAGAATTGAGGCTATCAGTGGAGTGAATGGGGAGAAGGGAAGAGGGAAGCAGATAAATGAACTATGTTGGGATATTATCATGGCTTTGGTGTTGGTGTGGTGTAACCTACATTTGCAGAGGTGTGTAGATATACCTCTAAACATGGTATTGTAAGTCAATGTTACCTCAATAGACATAATATAAAATAAAAATATATTGACTATCTTTTGACTCAACTATTTTTTGCATCTTTTTCCCACTTGATTTTAGACTTTTCTATGTTGTTTTCTATCCAAAATATAAAGTTAGCTTATTAAAAATTTAGTCCCATTGATTATTTGGTGTCTATAACTTGTTTAGTTTATCTCCCTAGGTCATGTAATCAAATTCAGAATCATTAAAATGCCAAACATTGAAATAAATCTCTGTAATTAGGACATGGCTATGACTTTGTGACTTTAAAAAATCTTGTTTCATTTAAAGCAAGTCTGCTAACCAGTAGGAACCTCTTTCTTGCCCCAGCAATTTCTTAACTATCAGGAAATTCTCTTGGTCAGTTGCCATGGCAACAGCACCACCTCAACTTTCTCAATTTAAAAGTGTCATTTGTCAAATGAGCAATTGGCTTCTCTTCTATCACATCCGTATCTCTGGACCAATGTAAAACAAATTAAACACAGTAACATGGCATTCTTTACACCAGAAGAAATGTGAGGCAATCAGAGTACTAACAAGAGGTCAGATAGGGTCAGGGTTGAATGTCTGGATATCTTACAGTCACTTAAAAGTGGGCTTTATCCCCAAATCAGCCATATACTTACTGTTGGACTGTGGAGAACCTATAAAAATCCCTGTGACTCAGTTCTATTATCTGAGAAATGAGAATAACAGTGGAATTATGACCTTAATGTAGGATAAAAGAATATGCAAAAAGAGAGGACTGTTGTGAGGTTAGAAGATCTTGTGTGGAAAGCATGAGACACTTGTTGTGGTGGCTATTTAGGTACGGTGTTCTGATCAAATCTGGAATTCACTGTAGGCTTGACAAGAAAAGCCCATGTACTACAGACATCTTGAAGTGGAAAAAATTAATTATCAACCTGGCTGATTTTTGAGAATAATAGATAGGAGGGAAATGCAACGAAGATCTAATTTGGTCATTGTCTTGCTATTTCTAGAGTTATGACTAGAAATGTTAATGAAAGACAGTATAAGTGACCCTCCAAAGGGTTATAATAGTTCAACCTCTGCTACTACCTTTGTTGAAATGAGTCACTGAACACTTTTACATGCTTCATGGTGCATGTCTGCAAATGTTTCTAAAAGTAAAAATTTAAAATGGATATTATCAAAACTATTTATAAGTCTACATCAAAAAATTATGTTCATAATACATTTAAAGATGGTAGTGGTTTATAATTTTAGATTTCAACTTTTAAACATTTTTTGTAGCTACATGATTGAAAAATGTATAAGAATTCAAATATTAAATCAATGGACTCTAAGGATTTCTTCCAGCTTGGTGATGGGGTGTTAACAGGGATGGAACTTGAGAGTTGATTTCTAACCTTTAAGCTATGTTGCTTCTGATTCACTTCTTTTAAAGAGGGCTGTGAGAATAATGATACGTTAGAATGCAGATTACGTTCACTCGCAGAAAAAGAGGTGTGCTAAAGCCACTTGTAAATTGTGACTGTAGTTACTTTTCTGGAATATTGAACTGACTGCCTAAATTGCTGAGTAACTTTCTTCAAGTCATAATACTACACAGGGATGAGAATATTTACAAATAGTGTTTCTACAAGTAGAATTTAGGGTCAGTCATTTATGTTCAGCATTTCTAAAGGTTAACAGTGTGAATCATGCAGCTGAAACTGGCATCACATGGCTTCAGGATGTCACCACATCAAACGCCGGGCTGGCGTCAGGGAAGGAGGTCTGATGTCACTGTGTGTTTACCTATATGTTTTCTTAACCCAACAGCTAGCTTCCTGTGAAACTCAGTGGATGTGAGTAGAATGTCTCTGTAGACTACACAATGATTTTCCAGGATATGTCCACCATCTAAGTGAGTTATGCTAGTGAGAATCATACAGTCAAATGCCCATGAAGAAAACACATTTTGAATTATGCATATGAAAAAACAAGGAAAAAACTTATGCCAAGTGGCAGGACTTAGAGATCATATGAAGACTACTGAGCTGGAGTACAAGTGGAATAAAAATTACCCTGACCAAGTTTAATCCCATTTTTGCTGTCTATTCCATCACACAGCACAATTCTAGGGTTGCATTTGCAGCTGCCAACCTGACAATTTGTAAGCTGCCTCAGGCTTATGATACAGATTTGGTTCCTTATGTCAGGGTTGAGTATTTGCATATGGTACTCTTCCCTTGAGAAGCTTTACAACTTTTAATTAACTAATAAGTAAAAACCGGCTATTATATTGTGATGGCTAATCCTTTTAATCTTCAAGAATTTATAGCCTGATTTAGGATGTGTGATTAAAAATAGAAAACCAACATCAGGCACTTGTCATTTACTAAGTTCTCTCAGGTGAATGTTAGGCTTTGTTAAATGTGCCCATGAAGTCTGCCTACCACCTCTAGACTCAACAAACTAGAGTTTCTACCTTGTCCACACTTAGAATTCATGGATTTGATGGATGAAAAATCTGCTATGGAATGTGTATGTGTTCTTTTTTAATTATATATATATTTTACATTATTTTTCATTTTTGTACAGTGTATATTTCTCGTACCCATGAAACTCCCATCACCAATTCACCTGTGCACCATCACTATAGTCCCTTGTGCTCTTCCCACCCATTTGTTCCTTCTCCTTCCTCCTTCCCTCGGAATGTCTCAGATTTATAGTAGTCTGTTGATTTTGATTCTTTATTTATTGTAATTGATTTTTTTCCTTAGTCCCTTGTTTGTTTCCTCTACATTCCTCCTATGAGTGACACCATCCAGTATTTTTCCTTTCTTTCTGGCTTATTTCACTCAGAATGAGTGAAATTTTCTGAGGCTCCCATTTGCTGGCTCTTATTCAACAAACGAAAGCTCTAGTTCCTAGCTTGGTGCCATGATTGAATGTTTGTGTCCCGTCAACATTAGTTTGAAACCTAATCTCTGATGTGATGGTATTTGGAGGTGGGGCCTTTGGACGGTGCTTAGGTCATGTGAGTGGAGCCCTCAGGAGCAAGAGCACTGCTCATATGAAAGCGCTTCCTTGCCCCTCTGCCATGAGCCACAGTCATAAAGATGACAGACTGTTACCCTGGAAATGGGTTCTCACCAGACTCAAAGTCTGCAGGCACCTTGATTTTGGACTTTCTAGTGTCCAGAACGGTGAGAAATAAATTTTTGTGACTTGCAAACTACCTCCACAGTGGTATTCTGTTCAAACAGACTGAGACAGTGCCCCAGATAGAGTGGTGCTTGTTTGACTGAGCAAATGAATGGGTTTATATTTGCCGCTGTGAAGTAAACCATCCAGAAAAACTTAGCACACATTTATTCATCGACTGATTAAAAAATAGGCTATTTTGAAAATAAATTGATACTATTACTTACATCCTCCAAATGATTATATTATTTTCCATAGACAAGAATCTAGGCATGGGTATCATGTGAAATAGGTGTGACTTCTGATTTAAAAGGTAAAGCAGTGCAACCAATGGCAATGCTACTAGCATTGGCTTTGGGTGGGTCATTGGTGAGAGACGTGATTCCAATCTTTAGGTTCCATCCAGTGAGGCGAGCTAGACTGTCCCAGCTGTCACCTGCACAGCCTGGCACCTGAGCATCTCCTGGCTCTGTTACAAAGGAGGGCAGCTAACTCGGCAGAAAAACTGAGCTGATCCATGAGTCAGGAGGCTCAGGGAGATGATGTCCAGGAACACTTGTGTCCCTAAAATGTCCTCAGTCTGTAAAAATAGGGAAAATTGAATATGAAATCCCTGCTCCCAGAACCAGAATCTTCTGAAAACAAAACAAAAACAAAACAAAACAGAGAACAAACAAAAAAAACCCATCAAGCGTTACTTTGTCTTGTAGAAAAGACAAAGACAGAAAATCATGGTGGACTTTTCCATTACTTCTCACTTGCCTGGCTGTTATTTAGAAAAAGCTCAAACTTGTCGTTTTGCATTTTAGCCTGAGGCAGAAGGGGTTTGGTGTCTCCCCCCAACCCTTGTCCACTTGCTGATGCTGATAGGAGATTTTGCATTGGTTTCCATTTTGGCTGACCTTCAGGCCTGGGTTCTGGACTTGCAGTATCCCTCACAGGGATGGGACACGTCTTGGAAACATCCTGGCAGTTGGCTCCCTGGCGTTCTCTGCGGGTGAACCCAGGCAACCAACAACTCTGTGACTCCAACAGATGTGTTTGTCTCTAACCCGTGGGCACCTTGCCCTGCTGTCTCACATCCAGAGGGTGGTGTCTGGCACTTTGCCCAGTGCCAGCAGGAATGAGCACAGCCCCAGGGAGTGCTGCCAAGTAATATTGGAGAGCTGCTTTCTGGGAGCCAGTGGCCGCCAGATTAATGCGCTGATCTGCTTACTTAGAGTGCTGTCAGGGGAACGCACTCACATGAGATTCCACTGCTCTGTGTATTCGCGAGTCCTGCATCTATGTTCTGTGTCTTAAGCCATTTTGTTTACAGTTGTGTTTGCCTCATTGTGCAATTGCGGTGACTGGAGGGGTTTGTTGGCTAGAAGCCATGGGTTTCATGGCTGTGTCTATAGCAAAATATTAGTGGGAAAACATGCTGCCCCTAGTGTATCTGGCTCAGCCCTAAAGACTGAAGTCACCTAAACAGTAAATAAGAAATAAACCTCTGCCAGTCAACACAGGTTACATAGACCCACTTTTGGTAAGAACCGGGCGCAGTGGAAAAGCAGTGAGCTTGTAGTTAGCCTGTCTGCACGTCCCAGCTCGCTATTCATTGTTTTCAATTTATTTTAAATGGTTCTTATTCCATTTTTGACAGATTTAATTTATATGGAAATATTTTGCAAATTAAAAAGAAAATTTGAGTGAATGGATGTACAATTTTACCATTTCTTTGTAACTTGATTTCTTTCCTTTTTCTTTTTAAAAAAGATTTATTTATTTATACGTACTAGAACCGGGGTATAGGCCAGAGGTGTGTGTGTGGGGGTGAGAGGATCCATAAAAGACAGAGTGGGGAACAGAACAGGCAGATGGACTGAAACACATTGCTGAGGGGAGCAGTGGCTGAGGCAGGTGAGGTCTGCCGTGCATGTGGGTCCCCTCCCTGGCAGGCCAGGCGGCAGTGGCTATGGGTTTTTCAGTGGCTGCAGTTTCCTCCATAGTTGCTTAACTCATTGCGCCGCCAGGGAGGCCCCTGTGCCTTTACCAGTAAAACAGACTTCACTTATTTCTTCAACAAACATAATCTGAGTATTTTACTCTCCTGGACACTGGCCTGGATCTCTGGGGTGCAAAGGGGTAGAAGGCAAGATCCTGGCATGGCAGAATTACTGATCCACTGTTCAGGAATAAATCCCAAAAGAAAGAGCTAAGGGCGCTTCAGAGAGAAGAACCAAGAGCCTTCGGAATAAGAAGGCGAAAGAACCCTGAACCTTGTTATTCTGTTGAACATCTAGAGGAGAGGGTCTTTTTTAAAAATATTTTATTTATTTATGTGTACAAGAGCTGGAGTTCAGGCCAGAGGTGTGGAGGAGTGGCAGGTGAGAGGAGTCACCAGAGACAAAACGGGGAGCTGAACAGGCACATTGACTGAAATACACTACCGCGGGGAGCAGTGGGCGAGGCAGGAGAGGAGATGGTCTCAGCTGAGTTTAGAGAAGTTAGAAGAACTGGGATTGTGTCAAGCAATGATGAGGCTTGCAGCAGGAGCAGGGAAAGCATTTTTAAAAGGAAAATGTATATTGGGCACAAAGTGCAACTTGAAGGAGCATGTGGAAACAGGGTAATGCTCCTGGAAGAAGGTAGGGTATGGGAACATCAAAATCATAGCTACAAGACCTGGTGCCTGTACTATCTCATTTCATAGTTGAAGCAAACTGTAACAACACCCTGTGGACTAGGAAAGTGATTACAAAGCTTTTGTGATAATTAAAACAACATACTTTATTGTAGCAAATTTATAAAATTCATATATCTATTAAAAAAACCCCAAAACAAAATAAAAACCATCCAGAATCTCTTTCTCCAGAGAGAACTAAAATTTTAACATGCCCCCCCCCCAATTTACAAGAGATTTTACTTTGAGGTTCACTTTTAAAAATAAATTATTTTCTTACATTATTAATTTTTGTACAGTATCTGATTTCTTCCCTCAGGTGTAGTCCTCAGTTTTCCCACCACCATTGGACCTGTGATCCATCACTATGGGCCCTGTGTTCTTCCCTCTATTTTGAGCCCTCACCCTCCTCATCCCTTGCTGGATGCCTCAGCTGTATGGTCAGCTTGCAAGTTTTGTCTTTTTCCTGACCCTTTGTTTTCTCCCTTTATATTCTATGTGTAGGTGAAACCATCAGATATTTATCTTTTTCCTTCTAACTTATTTTGCTGAACATAATCCCTTCCAGCTCCATCCAGCCACAAATGGCATAAGATTAATAAGATTATCTTTTGTGATCACCAAGTACAATTCCCTTGTGTATAAATAACATATCTTCTGGATTATTCATCTTTTGGGGTATTTGATTCTACATTTAGTGTTTATGTGGTTAAGTTGAGACCTGAAGAATGAGAAGGAATGACAGAAAGAGGGAAGGGCCTTTGGGCAGAATGATGGGCTTGTGGATGGAAAGTCTCTCTCAACACATAACAGGAGGGGGAGACATCTGCAGGAGGAATTGGAAAGTTAGGGATGCCGAAGCTCAGCAGGAAAAGGTGGGAGTGGTGAGATGAAGTTGAAGGTTGATTGAGTCAGACCATATGGGATATTGTAGGGCATGTCCTGCATTTGTGCAACTGAGATCTTTGACTAGTTTTGAAACTTGTTAAGAAATTGACACAATCTTTAAAAGAAGACATCTAGCAGCCATGAGGAGAACTGATTATGAGGAGTCAGGAGTGGAAGCAGGGAAACCAAATAAATTCTGATAAACGATCGAGTGGCAGTAGAGATGGAGAGTGTCATATTCAAGAGTTTGGAAATATGATTGATGGGCTTTAGTGATGAATTGATATGGATGGTGAAGGTGAAATTGAGGATGAATTATAATAGATCCCTATACATAATAAGTTTATGTAGTCATACCTCTATGGTTGTGGTAGTTAATTACACTTGGAATTTTTCTAATTTTTCCATGTTATATTTCACTTTACCAATTCTTCATCATCACTTAATACTAAATTTCATCTTCTGACTTTAGGTTTTGAAAGATGCATATTGGTAGAGAGGACTGCTTTACTTATCCCCTTTCTTTGCTGCCCTTCCTGTTCCACCCTTAATGATAGGAGTCTCCATTCATTTCTCGGTGCTGGTCCTGGCACATAGCTATGTTCTGCATTTGTGATATAGCCTAATGGGATGTGTGTTGGTTATGTGTTTGGGGGCATGGGAGGGGAGACTTGGGTGGGCAGAGAGATAGGCTCTGGATGGCAGGGCAAGGGAAGTACCTTCCACAGTGAACATGCCCTCTCTCATCCTCCCTACTCCAGATCTGTCTCCAACATCTCTTCACCTTTTAGGCTGAACCAGTTATTGGAAAGTCAAGCGTAGGTTCTAAAGGCCTCGAGAGTGAATGAGAAAACCTGTGTAGTGAAGAAGCATAAACTCTAGACAGTGATAGAATGCTATGACCAGTAGGAGTTGATATTTGGCCATGGTGATGAAGTCTGATAAGAATCTTTGGTAAACTAGGATGTTAGCTGTGGTTATCTCCAAATAATGGTGCTATTGGTGTTAACAGTGATTTTCTTCTTTGTTATATATCTCTGTATATTGCCTATTTTCCAGTGAGTGTGTACTCATTAGAAAACCAATTTTAAAATTACTGTCTTTTCTAGAAAAATGATAGGAACTTCAAATTCACCAGTTTTAAACATACACAATGCATTTGACTTCAGGAAAAATGGCATAATAGTTATGGGAAGGAACTACGTATTTGACTCTTTTTAAGACTCAAATGACAGAGCCTCACACTCCTAAAAATAAATTGACTATTTGTGAAAACCTCCTTGTATAATTTAAGATTTCCTAAGAAAAAAGCAAGTTAAGATTATACTCAGAATATGTTGAAATATAAATAGTATATCTAGTATGTATCTAACACAGCTTACCCACATGAACACTATGTGAATCCTCCAGCCATATGCATATGTGTGTGCATACACACAGAGTGTATATAGTCTGTCTGTATAGTCTTTTTATCACCTACAGAGCTTAGCTTTGTTCTGCATTTCACTTAGTGCCTCAGTAATTACTGAGTAACTGTTACAGATGCAATACCAAGTGATTTCTGATCATGAAATAGTGACATGGTCAGGGCTCTACTAGATGAAAGGAAGCATTGAAGCAATTTTCTAGATTTCTCAGGCTACCAGCTAACTGATTTCCTCATCTGAAATATGCCTATGTGTGAGTTGACTTTTTTTGAAGGTTAAAATAACTATAGGTGAACTTTTCCCATCATCCTTTTCTTCTACTCTACTAGCATTCCTCCTGGGCACAAAGATTTTTGTCCCCACTCAAGCCAATATTTCTCAGTTCCCTTTGCAGTTAGGTATGGCTATGTGATTTTGTTCTGGCAGTGGGATGTGAGCAGAAATGATAAGTGGTAAATCTGAGTCTATGTATAAATATCTATTTTACTTTCTCCCTTTCTGCTGACTCTGTTGCCGATAAGATTACAGGAACTAAAGGAACTACCTTGAACCAAGCGATGGAAAATATGTTAAGGAATTCTTGTGTCTATGCAAAAACTTGCTTAAACTAGTTCAAGCTGCCCTCCTCCTCTTTTTTTTTTTAAGATTTATTTATTTATGCATACAAGAACTGGAGTATAGGGCAGAGGCAGGGGTGAGAGGATTCACCAGAGACAGAGTGGGGAGCAGAACAGGCAGATCTACTGAAACACACTGTTGAAGGGAGCAGTGGGCGAGACAGGAAAGGTCTGCTGTGCCTTGTGGGTTGGCTCCCTTGCTGGGGATCGAATTTGTGCTGCAGTGGCTGTGGATAGTTTCATAGTGCTGCGACTTAACCCCTTGCACCACCAGGGAGGCCCCAGTGCTGTCTCTCTTGGTCACAGATTTTAACAAGGGTCCAACAAGAGCAATGTATTTTGCTTCATCATAAACTTCCCCCAAGTATAGTGGCTTAAACAATAAACATTTATTAGGTCTTGATACTGTGGTTTATGTGCTCCATGCTCAGCTGGGATGTACTCTTGCTATTTTGTCTGATTTCATTCACGAGATTACTATGGATGTGATTACTCATGTGCCTGGAGGTTAGCAACTGGGCCATGCATGTCCAGCCATTAGCAAGAAGTGCGGGCTTCTTTACATGGAGGTTGAGATCCCAAAGGTTGCAAGACCCAGTGAGTATTCACTTGGCACACTTCTAATTATGCCAGAGTTGATAACAACACATCAACTAAAGCAAATCACATGGACGAACTCAATATATGGAGGCAGGGTCCTGACTAAGACTGCATATTTTCAGCATGGCTTGTCAATGACAACATTGACTTTATACCTGAACACCTGAATAATTCTGTGTTGTGGGCATTGTCTACATCACGTGTGGTTTAGCAGCATTCCTGGCTTCTAGTTACCAGTTGTTAATAACAGTCTTCTCCCTACTGGCCACAGGGAGATAATGCATAGTGATAATGCATAGTGATAGTGTAAATCACTAGGGGAGTCATTAATACAGTGATCTAGCCTTACAGTTCCTACCTAATGTAGTCTCTCAGCTTATTTTTCTTTGTGGCACTGTTCATTAACGTATACTGATTATTTTTACAATGTATGTATACGGTTTTTTTGGTTCAGGGGTTCAGCTCTTATTTTAAGAGTTTGATGCTCTTTATGATTCAGACTTTTACATTTAAATTTTGCTATTGTAGAACTGACCTTATTTCTTTAAAAATATCAGTGTTGTAATAGATTGGATTACTATATCCAAATATTTGTTTTCTTTGTATTAATAAAATTTCCCCATTATCATTTGACTTACCACAGCCTTCAGGAGGAAGATAAACATCTTTGCTCCATTGTGTGGGTGTGGTCATGTGACTTTTTTGACTGACGACCAGAAGGTGGGCATACATGTCTGTGTCCATTCTGTGTCAAGGGCTTAAAAAGCCTTGCCTGCGTCTGCTAGTCCTTCTGTGTTTCTGCTTCCTGCCATGAGAACAGCTTGTTCCAGGTAGGAACTCATCCCCAGTCTTGTTCTCTGGGGGAGATTTGTGGAGCAGACCTGAATTTGATCTATTGTTTAGAACCCAGTTACTGCAGCTAGTCAACAGACACTGGGTGAGAAGTGAAGACTTGTTGTAAATATTTGATATTTTGGAGGTGATTATATAGCATTATAATGAAAAAGCTGAGTAAAGCAAATTCCACTTATAAAGTTCCACTGAGCCATTTTTATTCAGAGTATATAAACCATTGTAAAAAAAATTAGAAAATTAAGAAAGGAAAAATTACTTGTAATCCCACTGTTGACAGAAAACTCATTGTGAACATTTACATTTTTATTTCCAGACTTTCTTTTACTGCGACTGTTAAACTAGTCAGTCTTTTACTCTTTTATGTAAAAATAGAATTTGAGCTGCTTATCAAGAAGCTAGATGAAGCTAGATTTAGCAATATATAAAATGGATGTGTCTCTGTTCTGAAGGGGATTATATTCAGGTGGGAAGATAAATCAAATAACTATCAAATAATTAACATCTTATATACCATAATGTGTTTCATGTATATAAAATATGTTTTATACAGCATAGTACATATAATTTCAGTTGTTTTTCTTATATATGTCATAAATATGACAATCTGTTCTCTACAGTGGAAGAATTGAAATAAAATTCTTTCCACATTAATACATACCTTTTTATATCATTCAAGGGACTGCATCATATTCTACTGACATGTATATGTCATGTTTTATTCAAGCTATCTCCTGAAGTTAGACATTTATGTTTGTTTTCATTTTTAATAACTCAAAGCAATCTTATAAGGAGCATTTTGACAGGACTCTATTATGTCCATCAAATAGAAATAATTGTGGTGAAAATTAGAACATTTTTTAATGTGTATTTATTACATCATCCTTCATATTTCTACAATGTATAATGTCCCCAGTGAAATGCCCACCACCAGTTCACCCACACACGACTATCATAGTCCTTGTGCTCTTCCTACCCTGTCCTGATCCTTTACCCTCCTCCTCCCCTACAGAATGTCTCTGGTCTATATTTGCCTGGTGGTTTTGATTTTTTACTTTATTATAGTTAAGAAAATTAGAAAATTTTATGCTGTGAAGGAAAATTCTGTAACATATCTTGACCTCACATATCCCCTCAGGAAACACAATGGAAATATTTATTTTTGAAATAACATTTCTCATATATTGTCAGCTATATTCAGTCATTCCTGAAGATCCTTGGAGGGAAATTTAGACTGTTTCTTAGATGAAGATTTATTGGTGGTAGATAAGGGTTAGAATGTCAAGGAAAATGATCTGTATATATAAAGTAAAAAATGTTAGAGCACCACTTCTGCTTTTTCAGATCAAGATGTGATCTGTTGTCATAATACTATATTGCTGGTTTAGCTTTTTTTTTTTTTTTTGTCAGTGTGGTGATTGTTACTTCATCTGTGGCCTGCTTCCAAAAGTAATGAGTGAGCCTCCACAAGATAATTACTAGAGTATCCGATTCTTTCATGAGCAATAGGCCAAGAAAATGTACTAAACAAACAGTTTGCTTGGATGTGTTGCAGGAGATCGAAACTGTCTGAATAAAAACAAAGTATGATAAAATAATAGAATTCATGATTTGTATTATATGCACAACCAAGTCTGACGTTCTTATTTTGTTTAAGAAGTAGTAATTTAGGATTGTACAGAAAGGAAGGAGAGAAAATGTAATTTTAGTGGGTTTAATGGTGTAAGATTATAATATAGCATTTTGGGTTTATAATGTGAACAAATTCATTTATTTTGTGGTTGACTATGAGGTAAACTTGCAAATATGTGTCCATGTTACACTCATCTACTATGAGCAAATACTTTTGGATTGTGAATCCAAGGGAAGAAGGTGGTGAAAAGGCCATAGGAATTTCCGTTTGTTTGGGTAAAATAAATGTGGTTGAGACACATTTGCAATTTTAGAAATTGTAACATTAGTGACCACATTTAATCAAATTACCCCATTTGATTAAATCAAGTGGCCACATTTAATCAAATAATCCCATCATAAATGGGATTATTTGGGAGGCATTTCATTCTTCTTTTTGATTAAACCTGGATTGACTCACCTTTTAAGCCATTTTTTTGCACAGAAGGTAATGATAATCTAACAATCAATTCTCTATTTAAAATCAGTGACCTTGAATCAGACAGTATTATCTATAAGTAAAAAAATAAAAAACAAAAAGAAAACAAAAAGCTATCTTCTTTAGAGGAAATTATTTTCCTTTTTTAAGACACAGATTCTTGATTTCCAGTGACAAAGGGGGAAAGGACAATCTTCAATAGTTGGCACTGGAAAAACTGGATACCCACATGCAGAATAATGAAGTTGAACCCTTACCTTATACCACCTATGAAAATTAACTCAAAATAAGTCAGAGAACTAGGTTTAAAATCTAAAACTATAAAATTCTAAGAAGACAACACAAATGATTGAATTGGCAATGATTTCTTGGATGTGATTGACACCAAAAACACAATTAACAAAAATTAAAATAGATAAGTTGGACTATATTATAATTAAGAATGTCTATATCAAAGGACATAATCAACAAAGTGCAAGGGCAACTGGAGGGATGGGAGAAAATATTTGTAAATCAACTATCTGATAAGGGATTAATATGCAGAAAATGTTAAAAGAATTCCTATAACTCAACAAAAACAAAAACAAACTACTCAACTTAACAAAAATGGGCAAAAGACTTGCAGTGACATTTCTCCAAAGAAGATACACAAATGACCAACAAGCATGTGAGAAGATGCACAGCATCACTAATCATTAAGGAAATGCAAAATCAAAACCACAATGAGATAGAACCTCATAGTCTTTAGGCTAACTCCTGTCAAAAAATCAGAAAATGTTGTTGACAAGAATGTGGAGAAATTTAATCCCTTTTGCACCGTTGACGGGAATGTAAAATGTTAGAATTTCTATGGAAAACAGTATAGTGGTTGCACAAAAACAAATAAATGAATTAAAAATAGAATTACAGTATGATCCAGCAATTCAACTTCTGGGTATAAACCCAAAATAATTGAAAACAGGACCTTAAAGAGGAATTTGTGTACCCACATCCACAGCAACATTATTTGCAATAGCCAAAGGATGGAAGTAATCGAGATGTTCATTAATGAATGAAGAGACAAATAAAATGTTTCAGCCTTTAAAAGGAGGGATATTCTGACACATGCTTTAAAATTGATAAACCTTGAAAACTTTATCATCCTAAGTGAAATGAGACACAAAAAGACAAATACATATGATACACTCACATGACGACCTAGAGAGTCAAACTCACAGAGACAGAAGACAGAATGACGGTTACCAGGGGTTAGGTAGTGGGGGAAATGGATCATTGTTTAATGGATGTAGAATTTTAGTTTTTGAGATGAAAAAATTCTGGACATTTGTAGCACAATATATGAATATAATTAATAGTTTTGTACAGTACACTTAAAAATGGTTCAGACAGCAAACCTAATGTTACATATGTCTTGCTGTAGTTTAAAAAATTGCCCAGTATTTAAGCTCTTCAGCAGAACATGTGAAAAATGAATCCTTCATTCTTCTTGAAGCAGGCCCCTGAGGCTGCCCTACAGTGACAATGTGGCAGGTGACCCTGTCCTTCTGCGGGGCTTCCCTGGTCTCTCTGCGCTGTGCTCTGCTACTTCCTGCGTGGAAATTCCTTCTCTGAAAAAAAAAAAAAAAAATCCTGTTCTCTGAAGAAAATTGCAAAGAAAAGGTTTCGTACCCTCTATGCCTAACAAGATTCATATTAGCATGTGATTAGGAATTTTTTTTCTACTAGCTTCTCAAAGGACAAAAATATGAAATATAATGGTTTCCTTCCATTAAGTGGCCTGGTCCAGAGGGCTTCCCTGGTCATTTGGTTCTATCTCTTGGGGCATGTGGGTCCACCCAGCCACATAATCCAAACATGCTAAAACATACACACAGAAACATAATCCGGTTGCTGGCTCAACTCCAGATCCACCATAAAACCACCATGACCCATCACAAGGATCACATCACATCATCCCAAATCACACATTTCAAATTGTAAGGACAGCCTCTTAAATACCCTCTTCCCTCTAAAGTCCCTCCTGCTTTGTCAGAAGTTGCTTGCTGGCCAATGCAACACTTTTTTGGTCCCTTTTCTTCTCAGCTCCCTTTTAACATTGAAAGGTCCCATCCTTGGTTCTATTCTCTGTCAGTACCCATCTTCCCGTGGAGATCTCATCCTGCTGCAATGCCTTCACCTGTGTCTCTCCAATGTAACCGTCCTCCTGAAATCAGACTCGTCACACACAAGTATTTACTCTTCCTCTTGCCTGTCTCACAGACCCCTCAAACCTATCATATCCAAAATTAAACTTCATATCTTCCTCCAAAACATGCTCTTCCAAATCTTAGTTGATAGCACCTTCACCCTTTCAGTTGCCCAAGAGAAAAACCTGAGAACTATTTACAGTTCTTCTTTGCTACATCCAGTACTTAATCCAACAGAAAATGTTCATTCAGAAATTATACAGAATTTGACTACTTCTTACCTTTTCTGCAGCTACCACTCTGGTCTGAGCTGCCACATTATCTTATCTGAAACAGGTGCCTAATCTTTTTTTTTTTTTTAAAGATTTTATTTAATTATGCATACAAGAGCTGGAGATGAAAAAATTCTGATGAGATGAAATCCATCAGAATCCAGAGACATGGCAGGTGAGAGGATTCACCAGAGACAGAGTGGGGAGCAGAACAGGCAGATTGACTGAAATACACTGCTGAGGGGAGCAGCAGGTGAGACAGGAGAGGTCTGCTGCACCATGTGGGTCATCTTCCTGACCTGGGATCGAACTCTCACTGCAGTGGCTACAGGAGCCCCACAGAGCAGCGCCCAACCCCTTGTGCCACCAGGAGGCCCACCTCCTGATCTTTTAAAAACATTTGTCAGATGACATCATTCCAGCACTCAAAGTCCTGCATGGCTCCATATTTTACTCAATGAAAGTTCAAGTTCTTACAGTCATCTGTGGTTTGGTCAGTGCCCCTTATTAGCTTTCTGAGCTCATCTCCTATTGCTCTGGTTCCCTCTTTTGCAGCTGCACCTGCCTTCTTGGACATGCTCCACCTCAGAGATGTTGCCCTTATAGTTTGGGCCACCTGGCACGTTTCTGACTCAGGTAACCACACGGTTTGCTCCCTCTACCCTTAAAGTCTTTGCTTGAAAGTCATCTCCATGACCTGTGTTTAAAATGGTAGTCTTCTCTCTAATTTCCCAAATGCCCTACCCCAAATTTTATCTTGTTTCTATTAACACTTTTTATTTTCCAATATACTAGAAATTTACTAATTTATTGCCTGTCTGACCTTGCAAGAATATAAGTGCCACCAGGTCATGAAGAGTTGAGGTATTTTATTCATATAGTAGGTACTCAATAAATAGTTGTTGAAGGAACAAATTCCTGACTGGCTTGAGTATGATTTAGTGTTCAGCACCGGGTCATCTGAGGGTGTGTTGTATTTAGAAGACCGAAAAAAGGGACCTCTTTCAGTAATAAGAACTGGGTGTTGTTCTTACCCAGGCCATGACTAGGTCCTGCTGGCTTCTCTCTCCTGATCCAGTGTCTATTTGTTCTGTCAGGTACCTGCTATGCTGATGCTAACCCTAATCAAGTGCTACCTTGTATCAGTCTGCCTTATCTCTTGTACCTTATGCCATTAAATCTAATGCAAGTGTATAGAATCATCATTAACTTCTATACTATGCTCAGTCTATGGTCCAGTCTCTATGCTATGGTAAATAGAGGTGTGTTGGTAGGTCTGGGATCTTTAATTTTATATTGTGTAATTGTATACCCCCATCACTGCCTTGCAAACAAAAGGAAGGGCTGGTGATACCAAGCCTTATAGCCTACCTCCTTGGAGGGACTGCATTTCACAGCCCCCGACCCCATCTTCAGAACTTAGGATGTGTTAGAGACTTGATTCAGAGAGCTCTGATTCATTTCAAGATGAAGGGTCAGAATGAGGGGCCTCCCTGGGGTTGCCAGGGGTTAAGGCACAGCATTATGAAGCTATCTGCACCCACTGCAGCATGAGTTCGATCCCCAGCCAGGTTGATGATCCACATGGTGCAGCAGACCTTTCCTGTCTCATCTGCTGCTCCCCTTAGCAGTGTATTTCAGTTGATTTTCTTGTTCTGCTCCCTATTTTGTCTCTGGTGACTCCTCACCCCACACACCCGTGGCTTGTACCCCAGTTCTTTTTTTTTTGTACCCCAGTTCTTACATGCATAAATAAATAAGTCTTTAAAAAAAGTCAGAATGAGTTCTATGAGACTAAGGGGCACCTCTTCTGTATCATCTCAGAGTGCTAATCATCATCCCATCTTTTTCACTGTCTCAATTAGTTCTTATACTATTGTTAAAAGAATCCTATAGAGGAAATTAAAGGAAATTGTCAAACATATTAAGCTGAATAGTGCATATATGCTAAATATGAAATTACATGCCCTTTGGAAGTTTAAGTTTTTCTAGATCTTTGCATTGTTAATTTTTTGTGTTTAAGTTCTCACTAAGAAATCACATCCATTTTTTTTATTAAAATATTTTAAAATTTACATATACTTGCCATTAATTGTAATCCCCATGTATTCCCCATCACCATCTCACCAGTGCACCATCTCCTCAGTCCCTCGTGTTCCCATCTTTCCTCAACCCTCCCCCGCCCCTCCCCACCAGGTGTCCCCAGTCTGTCCTTGTCTCCTCATTTTTGATTTCTGTGTCTTTATTGCTGTTATTGTTATTATTATTATTGTTCTTATTC
>JAGFMF010011574.1:9698208-9715558 GCA_019455555.1 Galemys pyrenaicus
TTTAAGTTTGATGTAGTCCCACCTGTTTATCCTCTCTTTCACTATCTGTGCTTTAGGTGTTGTACCTCCAAAGATGTCATTGATGTGTATGTCATGTACACATCCATTTTTTTAAATAAGCAGTTTGCCTTCATTTTGTGAGTAAATATTTTTTATTGAGGTAACAATGGTTTACAACACTATGTATGTTTTAGAGGTACAGATTCACATCTCTTCAAATGTACACCATTAATTTTTTTCTTTCACTATGATTGTGGTGATCTAAAATGCTATATTTTCTCCATGAGATAATGATAATAAATCATGTTTAAATAGTAGAACAACTATTGGCCTTGAGGTCTACTGAGAAAAGCTACCTGGTAGATCTATGAATAAAGCTGTGTAATGAGGCTCTTTCTGTGAAGTAGGATGTGACAGTCACAAAATTTCTTTAAATAGTTGTGTTTTAAATGTTGTGTTGTTTACTGTAACAGCCATATAAAAAGAGAGAACAGTGTCCTAGAAGTGTCCCAGACAGTGCAGGAATGCTACTTTCTGGAAAGCAAGTGGGATTTTGATGTGAACCCAGAAAGGGGTCAGACCATACTGACATATATTTTTTGGTTTCTAACCTCACCTCACTGCCATTATGGACTGCATTACACAACACTCTGACCCAAGTCCAGTCACGTGAGCTTTTATCAGCTCCCGGAGCGGCCTCTGCATAACACAGCTCCCACAGGGTGAGTGACCAGTGGGTGGCCAGACCTCAGGCTCTGGGCACTGACACCTCGAGTTCTGCTCCGAAATAGACTCATGATATCACTGCGGCCAACTCACTTGTCTAAGTTCTGAATGTTCCAGGATGATAATTCCCAGAGGAGTGATCTATGACGTTTGCTGGTAGCCTGAACAATATAATGTTTCTTTCACTATGTTCCTGTATATTTTTTATGTTGTTGTCAGTGCAAAAAGAAGATGGGGAAGGGGGATTTGCTTTATCTTTTTCTAGTTTAGCAGTGTGTAAATTTAAATGAAAATGTTTCTGTAACTGGTTCTTATTACCTATTCTTTTGCTTAATTGAGAATTTTAACCAGTAGTCATTTTTGTATGCTCTCCTTTCACTCACTGCCAATATCCAATCTACCAGTCTTGTTCTCTCTGCCTTCAAAACATTTCTAGAATTTGACTATATTTATTACAACCACTACTGAGACTTTCATCCAAGGCCGGGTCGTCCCTCAGGTGGGACATGCAACAGCTCCCTCACTGGCTTCCTGCTTCCCCTCTTGCCTCTTGTTATTCCACCTAGCAGCCAGGGCGTCTGTCTAGTCATATTATATTTCTTCCTTGCTTAAGACTTTCCAGTGCTTTCCTGTCACAATTAGATTACAATTCAGACTCCTTACCATGGCCTACAAGATCCTGCATAATTCCTGACCCTGGCCTCTTTTCACCTTATCACACCTTATTCACAGTGCTTTAGACACAGTACACTAGTTCTTGTTTCAGGACTTTTGCGTGAACATTCAATCTGTCTGGAATGCTCTACTAGATCTTCCACTGCTGCCTCTTCCTTATTATTATTTAGATCAAATGCAAATGTCACATCCTCAAGGAGGACAAATGACTCTCATGACAGCTTGCGCACTTGTTAGGTTCCTTCCCCTGTGCTCAAAATTCGAACTTGGTGAAGGAAGGAGCCATGTCAAGGCTGTTCACTGCTTCCTCTGTAAGTGCATAGTATTGTTTCTTGCATCTAGGTGGTGCTGAGTAAGTGAATGAATGAATTTGTGGACCCCAGCTGGTTCGGATATGCTGAGAGAGTTTTCTAGCAGAGTGAGCATTGGGCATTTATATATTACCTTGCAGCCATGTGATAATAGTAAAATGCTCATTAATTTTTAGTTTGTTTTGTAGTTTTCTGCATACCAATTCCCAGCAACTGGGATGGCCTGTTCCTAGTGCCTTGCTTTTGGTACTGTTCTACAAAAGAAATAGCCCCTCTCATGTCATTGAAGATAGAAGACAGAATCAGCTGACCTAGAAAGCATGAAAGTGTTCATATTAGAGGAAGTCACAAAGCAGGGTCACTAAAACCCACAGAGAAAAATTGTTCCTGGTATATAAGCACATAGGGATAGGAATTTTGCTGAGTATTTTGGAAGTATTGATAGTATCGGTGTCACACAGGATAGGTAAAGCTATGTTGTGGTAACAATACAAAACTTCTAATGACTACACACAAATTTTAGGTGTCTTTTTTTTTTCTTCACCCCCATGATGCAAGTTTAATAGGGTTGGTAAGAGACTGCTGCTCATTGTGGTTACTTGAAGACCCATTTTATTTTCTTGACTTATACATCTTTCTTGAGATAGGAAAAGGAACATGAAAATTACAGTCACTGCTTTTATTTATATTTTAATGACCAAGGAAGTTACATATTTATACCTAACTTTAGGAGGTAAGGGAAATATAAATCTATTATCTGACTGGAAGGAGAACTTGAACTATTTGGGGAAGTTCCCTGATGGTTATCTCACCATCCTAGTCAAACAATTGATTAAAAAGTTATACTTAAGAAGTTTTGAGAAATTGAAAATATGTAAATAATTCAGTGACTGTTCACACTGGAATGTATCCTGTTGCTGGAATGTGTCCTGTTGACACATTCCAGAAGAAATAGGGACCACAGGAGTCTGGCAAGATGGTGGCAGAGGGAAGATGCTAGAGTCACCCTCTTCACATATTCACAATAAATCACAACTAAACAAAAACCCCTAAGAGACAAATGGAATGACTTGTGCCTACATCAAGAGGAAGGGCTGGTGGAAGTGGGTAGGAGAGACTGTCATTAAGCTGTGTTTAGAGTGAAATCCGTGCAGTACCACCTATAAAAGGAAGAGTGGGCTACTGTATGGAGACTGCTGTTGTTAACTGAGGGGCATTATCCCCATTGGGGACTTTCAGCGCCGCTGGGCACTGTACTAGAGAAGGAGGGTGCAGGATAGAGGCTATACCTCTGGAGAACAGTAGAATTAAGGGTACAAAGTGGTGATTACCGACTTAAATCTGGGGCTCCCCAACTAGAATTGTTGAACCCGAACTGGCAGCAGAGGTAGATTGCATGACATGTGTCCCCTCATAGAAGAAGCTGTTTGTGAGAATGATATGCAAAACAGCCATCTGACTCCCTCCCCAGACAAAACTCACTACTGTTAAGAATATATTAATCTAAGTTTTACTCAAATCCAGCAAATTGTCTTTGTTTCTATTAACTTGTCTAAGTTACTTCTAAATCTCATAACAATATGAGATTTAGAATATTAGATTTAGCTGGTCTCCCCTGACACAGTGAAGCCCTCTCCAAATCAGTTCATACATTGCAGCCAGAGTACTTTGCAAAATTATTTCATTATACACACACGTATACCCCCAAATCTTTTTCCACTGAAATTCAAGATCTTTAACCATATCCACAAGACCCAAGATTGTGTCTCCTAGTCTCTCTAACCGCATAAAGGGTGATAAGGTACATGGCAAAAACAAATCAATACTGAAAAGCATATAATATTAAATAAAACAGACTTCTCTCTTTCTATCCATTTCTCCTCATCCACACAAGAATTATTTTTAACTTTTAGTTACTTCCTATGGTACTTATATTCATATATATGAATTAATATATATATTCATGCATATATATACATTCATAGGTGTGTATATATACTTGTATATATACACACACACACATATATATATACACACACTTCGTATTTCTTCTTATAGTAGATGAGGATTTGATTGTTCCTCTATCTTTGCATCAACACCTTCTAGCCTTCAAATACCATTGATCGGAGAGACATCTTCAGAAAGAGGTGTATTTTTGAGAATTGTTTAATATAGACTAGGTTCAGCTGGGTCGACTTGGTTTGTGCAGGTCTGTCCCAAATGTCCCTCTTCTGCTTCCTGGTACCACTGAGCTAGTCTGACGTGGTCTTTTCAAGATGATGGCAGAAGTACATGATATGCACAGATGTGTAGAAAACATTGTGGATATAGGCAGAGGTGTAGAAAATTATGTTCTCCCACAGATTCTAGTAAATAAATATATTTCTAAAAGATTTTCATTTGTATAGTCCATGTTTACTGAAGGAAGATAGTTTCTCCTATTAAGAAGTTTCTAGCCTTGTTATTTAAAGCAAAATATGTGTTAAAACATGTGGTGAGGAACATTGTTTTTAGGAACTTCCTGCAGTTTTGTGGCAGCATAGCGAGCGCTTTGCTGTCTAGGAAGAATGCTGCCTCCCTTGAAATCATTTTGATTCTGTCCTTCTCTGAGAAAGGACAAGGTATATCGTTTGTAATCATGTATGTAAGTTTGGGTTGATGGGATTAAAAAATCTTTTCGTCACTGGGAGAAAAAAACCTGTGTTCATAACTTCCTTTCCCTACCTCTGACTCCTGCACATACCAGAAACTGGGGCCAGCGTGCTGCAGCCGAGCAAGCACTGACCCAGAGCGAAGGCAGCTATTCCGGCAGGCCACTACCACTGCGACCTTGAACAAGTCACTTTCATTCTCTGGTTCTCAAACTGCTGTTCTGTAAATGAGAACTAAGGGATAGGTGACCTACTTATCTCCAGAGGTGTTATAAATAACAAATGGTGTAACACATGGGAGAGGATGTTGAAAAACTACAGCGAACTGCCCACATATAACTGTGGCAGTTCATCTGAGTTCTGCGCTTGTTAACCTGGTTTCAGCAGGACCTGGAGGAGGCTGGGGCTGTGTATTTAAGCTACTTCGATTTTACACCCGGGAAAAAGCTCCTCCAGTTCCCTTCTATTATATGGCTTACTCCCTTCTCTTATAATTGAGGGTCAGGAGATGCACAGGCTTCTAGAAAGAGAGGTTTTGGGAAATCCTTAACCTGAGCAACATGTATTAACAAAATTTTGAGTTTATGAACAACCTTGAAGAGCTAAAGGAAGCTCCGTCTCCTTCCTTCAGAAGGGGAAATAACACGTATGAGTATGAATATACAATCTGAGTGTTATTTCAGGATTTGGACGAGAATATTCTCATGGGATCGTTTTTTAGAGATAACTTTCTCATAACATAGCACGAGGGCTCTGCCTAGCAGTAGGGGGGCACTTTCTGTTTCCTCATGTCCCTTCCCCAAGAGAACTACATCTGGAGCGCAAAAGAAAGGACTGAACTTCTTTCCTTCCTTTCCACTTCTGGGTTCCTTAGGTATCAGTTTCTCCTCTTCACAGACAGAGAGATCTAAATTTAGTTCCAAGACAGCCGTGTATGTTAACCCAGTGTGCTCTTTAAAGGCTGTATTGCAAGTAGTTCTATTGGCCATTCACTTGTCTCCTTCCCTTTGACCACCCTTTCTCTTCCTTCTCTTCTTTTTTATCCTCTACTTCTTTTCCTACTTAGATTTTTTTTCCATTTTATAGATGTATCATTCATTATGATGTGCCTTAAAAAGCCGTCTTAAGAAGGCACACAGAATTATTAATGTAAATTCAGTGACGTATTTTACTCTTATAGGCAAAGAATCGAGGGTTTGCAATTTATGTCCCTACAGGTGAGTGAATAGTAGCAACTTACATAAACAAGCAACCTCTCCAGCTCTCCAACGTTTCATTGTGTTGCATAACTGCTAGTTTACCTCTCCAGCATAGGTTGCTGGGTATAGGTAAGCATGGGATCAGCATTCAACCTTTGAGGAGATTAAGCATTATAACTAGCAAAGGATAAGGACCACTGGAAAAAATGAGTAAGGCATAGAAGGACCAATTGCGGGAAAAGAAACTATGAGTCCAACAATTCACAGACCATGACAATTGCAAAAAGACGGTATCAGCAAATGTGGTGATTTTTCTACAGCACTCAAATTCCTGTATTGTATGTCAACTGGAGAGAATTTTGTTAGAAGAATAGCATACAATAATCCCTATACATCCTGAAGTTTTGACATTTTTAAAAATAGTTATTGAAAAAAAATTAAGGAATCATGTTAAAATTTGTCTCGTCTTGGTGGCTGGACAAATTGTACTTGTCCTCTATCAACTATTTAATATCCATGTCATTTTTATCCTCACTGAACTTCATGTTGTTCAGACTTAATTTATAAGCAATTTAACAGAGATGCTGCCCTATGAAAGTATCTTTTGAGGTATTTAAAATTTGCTGTGTGAAAGAATAAGAAAAGGAAGACACTACCAAGTGGTGTGTTTGAACAGTTCTTCTGTGGTTAGGGATTCCAGGGGCATCTAAGAAAGTGTTAGCTTCTTTTCCCCAGAGGAAAAATGTACCTTGCATGTGGTCACATTATTTCAGTATCGATGGATGCTCCTCCTAGAAACCCTGCTTAAAAGAATTAATTATCTCCCATGCCCTGCTGGGAGTATTGCAGTTTCTCTAATTCATGCTTGCAATGACCATTTTCTCCTCTTTTAGGCAATAGCTTACTAGAAACAAACATTAAACTAACAAACCAGGTGAGTTATCAAGGAAAATAGCAAAGCTACTTATAAGAAAATGAGGGTGAGCAGCCACACCTTTTTGTATGTTTTTATTTGGTATTTATGGAAATCTTTTGGGTGTGGGAATTCAGTGTTTATAAATCTTAGATTCTCTCATCTTTGAACTTTGTTATATGTACAGCAGCTGTAGAAAGAGGTGAAGGCGATGGATAGGGGCTTAATCGTCTATGTAAATTACACTTCACTGCATCCTTTCCCCTAGCATTTCATTTCAGATGTGTTGCAAATAAGTGCCTACCTATTTGATATGACAGGTAAATGTAAAGGTGAACAAGGAAACTGTTAGGATCATGATTTCCATCCTATCTGCAAGTCTGTTGGAAAATTCACACTGCCATAAACTGTCATTGCTCAGAAGTGATCTGAAAGGGATATCGTTTGGAAGAAATATTGTTTTCTCTGTTCTGCTATTAAGAAACTTGTATGAATAGTGTTGTATCTAATTGCTGTAGCTAGCTTTTTCTCTGGAGACTCATTACACACAGTGTAGATGAACTATATACTTTTTTCTTCCATTTGTAAAGATTAAATAAGTCCTCAAATACAATGCTAAAAAATTACAAACAAAAGAAATATTAATGCCAAGTCCATGATATGGGCTTACAGTTCCCTTTTCCCTTTTCTTGTCTGCCCTTAAGAAAATACACTTTGAATAAGTCTTTTTACTAATGGGAGAGTTAGAATGTTGGAGAAAGAATAAATCTGGATTAATCAGCTATACTGTTGGTTAAGAAAAATAAGAATACCAGCCAGTGGAACTGACATTTAAGACTAACAATACTGATCCAGAGGGGCAAATGGAAAACTGACTTGTAATGATTTGGGAAGCAAATGTTCCTCCATCACAATTGTGGTCATCACCATCACCATAATCACCACCACCACCATCACCTCCCTCCACAACCCTCACCAACACCACTATTCATCACCATTTTGCCACCACCATCCCCACGGTCACCGTAATCATTAGCACCACCATTTCCCCTTCTCCTTCCATCACCAGTGCTCCCATCACCATCACCATCACTGCCACCAGCATCCTCACCACTACGGCCACATCCATCACCATCACCACCATCACCATTGCCACTGCATCATCATCATTGCTGACATTACCAGCCATTACCTTGAGCCACGAACTCTGTTTTCTTTGCACTATTTTAATAACCTTCCTCTTTCATACGAGGTAAGACATTTTTACGTGCTAGTTCCTTTGCTTGTAATGTTCTTCCCTACCCCTTTCTAGTAAACATTGAGAGGATACCTCAGACAACACTTCTCAGCAAGAAGACCTTCAGAATCTGTCCCTTTGTGCCCTTTCTTTTACCCATTACTAAACTGCAAGTTTAGGAACCATATCACATTTTTTCTCACTAAGCAGTGCTAGACAGCACATGACTTAGAAAAGGGACTTTGTATTTATACACTACACATCAGTTAGATCTTACACACAGCCACATAGCTAGTACTTTTTGGGAACTAGAGATTTAATCACTGTTATTCTATCTTCTCTTCTTCCTCTTGTTTCTCACTCTCCTCATCACAATGACATAGTTTAATTGTAAAGGTGGTGGCTTCACATTGAGGACTCTCTGGGTTTAAATGCAAATAGCACATGCAAAGCACTAAGTGCTTAAAAATTATTACTTTGATTTCCCTTTTGTCACTGCCAATCTGTGGGTGGGCTTGTGTCAGATCAAATGTGCAGTTCTGTTATTTGGTTTAGCCAGGGCACCTGCCAATGGAACTGATAGTTAAGATTGACGATACTCATCCAGAGAGGCATATAATGCATATGGAGAACTGGATGAAATCTATTAAGCTAATAGTTTATTATGACTATAGGAAAGAAAAAAGAATGGAAGATTAGTTACGCTGATAATGGTGATAGAAGGAAGATTTAGGTTAAAAAGTGTTTCACCCAATGAGGAAAATTTGGAAACTATGTATATAAATAGTTTTAAGTTTTAATAGTTTTAACTTAGAGTATAATGACATCTTGAATACTTTTATCCAAGAACTGAGAAGGACTAAGGATGATGAATAAGACAAAAAAAGGGATATTTAGTAAAAGTGATTGAAGTGAATAGAAGATATTAGTAAAGATGAGAATTTATTGCAAATACAGAGATTATTCCAAACACTACATGACAAGATACTTACTGGCTAAAGAGATGGTGAATTAGGATAAATCATGGATTTGCTTCATGTCTGTTTATATTTTTTTTAAATTAATGTTTTTTTTTTAAATTAAGGTTGTGTTCATACATTGAGAATATTATCACTCTCATATTAGATAACAATTTTAAAAATAAACTAACAAGGAACACTAAAAACCAGATCAAAAACTGTCTTAAATTTATTAAAATCATGATGTGACAAATTTTGCTTTTATAAGGTCAACATGTGAGGGGAAAAAAGTGAGAAAATTTTTATATATCTGTGTAAGTATTGCAAAATAGAGAAAAATCAACATACCCTAGAAACTGGCGCTATAATTGCAGGTTTAATTTTACCAGTGGTTATATTTCTCATAGTTTCCTGTGTTGGAGTTGATGGCATGGGAATGAGAGACCACAGAATTAACAATTATCCCATAATTTAAAAAGCGTGGTCAAATTTGTTTCTGTTAGCATTAAGTTTTCCACTTGCATAAAAATCTTACTACACAAAAGCTTTTGGGGAAAATGATCAATCTATGTTCTCTGGTGGTAGACACTAATGAAGATATAGTATCATTAAATGCACTATCTTTATGAAGAAAGAAAAGTCATGACTGATTTGTATATCTAAGTTTATATAAGTTTATATTTGTATATATAAGTTCCAATTAAATATTAAAAATATTTAATAATTTTAAATATTATTTTTGTACCATTAAATTAACTAAGATCAATTTGGACCATTCTATTCACTTATAGCACAGAATAGGATTCTTCTGGACCTTCTGTTTATTCGTGGCACAGGATCATTTAAACTAAAAATCTGAATGTCAGAGTCACTAAATGCTCTTCCACCTACGGTAAGCGCAGACTCCTGTACTTGTTCTATAATTTTCCTTGGGGAAGGACAATCTTGGTCATTTCTTTGTGCCTACAACTTTACTGGGGACCAACAAGGTGCTCAATAAGAATTTGTGGATGGGATGAATACATCTATGTGTGTTGAAATACCAATTCTGACACACTGACTGAGTTATGTAAACTCCATTATATAAACTCCAGTTTTGATCATTGAAATTGTTGACAGTTTGGGAATTAAAAATAATGCAATGAAAAAAAAATAATGCAATGATAAACTTCCTTACCAGTAAATATTCATGCACTTTTTAAAATATATCCCTATAATACATTTCTATAGTTACCGTGTTTTATTTATAGTCAGATAAAGATGCTTTAAAAAGACTATTTTTTAATGCCATCGATCACACACACACACATATACAGGCATATAGTAGGAAAGGCTCAATAAATTTAAGAGCACCTCAGGCCTTTCTCAAAAGTGTGAGCAGCAGATCCCCCACTCTTAACGTTCCTGTGCAGTCACCAAAGAATTGTGGCCAGCCAAGTCTGAGAAAGAACGCCTCATTTAACAAGCATCACCCGAGTGAGGGCATCCTGGGGAGCGGAGGATTCAAGGTATAGTGAGAACAATGAAGTGCGGTCCAAATTGATAAAACCTTCCATTTCTTACTTGCCTTATTTTGGCCTTAGGAAAAGAAGGAGAAAGGCCATTTCCAGAGCTGATTTACTGAGATTTTCCACAGGTCGAGAATTATGTTCATTCCTTCAATCTGCACACTTGGAGCCCTTCATTTTTAACTTCCTGGCCTGTGTTTCACTTAAGATGGGAAAAGGATCTCAGAACCCATCTCTGCCTGCCTTGCCTTTATAAAGGTTTTGCATTTTGAAGAGTGATTTGTGAAAATCACTAGGTAGTAAATTCCACCCATGTCTTTATTTTCCCATATCATTGAACAATCTTCAAAATTAGAAGCAAGGAAACAGATTTAATTTCAGTAATCTGTAATCTGCTATAAACGTGGACCAAACTCTGTGGTGAGAACCTGTCTCTGACTGTTTCCCAGGTCACCCTGATGTGGCCCCACTGGTTCAGAAACATGGGGATCTGGAATAGCGGCAAGGGGGAGAGAGGGCATGAACAGAAACAGAAAAGTGCCAATACTCCTAAAGAAATTCAGTGCTGGCCTGGAACAGTGAACCCCTTGACCTTCTTATGCTCCCTTTTATCAGATCTGTGCCTAAGACCAACATGGGGTAAAACCACCAAGAGGCTGGCGATGCTGGTAAAGAGTTGAGTCCCGGCTCTGCCCTCTATTTTCTGTCTCCTTCCTCAGTCACTTTATTTTTCTCACTTAGCACACTGTTTTTGATGCCAATGTACTACCATCATCTTCGCTCCAGAAAGAATCTAATAGGCTCATTACATCTACACTTCAGCAGAAGTCAGGGGTTGGTAAACTGGTGGGGAGGTGAGGATAGGATGGCTGAGTTGGCCCCCAAATTCCACTAGTTATGGAGGAGCACTTCATTTCTCCTTATAAGGAGCGTATTGATGGCTTCCTGCACTGATAGTCCACAGAGAATGGCAGTTTTTTGTTGAAATGAAATGGAATGAAGATGAATATTCATTTAAAGAAAAAATCATATTATGAAAAATATTAAACCTTTGTTCCACAAAAGTGTGTTTTATCTCTGTCTATGTGTTTTTGAAGCCAGGAGTAGGTGTGATGAAATAATGAGGCTCTAAATTGGTCTGCAGATGAAATTATTCTCTCTGTTTTTTGGCTTTCTAATGTGCTGGAACTCTGAGTTGTTCACTATTTTGGAATGGCAAACAGACCCACTTTGGAAATTACCTTTGACTTTTGCTATTTGCTTCTTTGATTTTCAATCCAGTTCCCACTTAAGTTTTTGAAAGTCACGATTACAATCGTTCTATAATACTAATAGCTTGCATCTTCTACCAGCTAAGAAGCAGTGTCCTTGAAGTATTCATTAATTCATAGGTGATATAACTGTATGTTATTTTTTTTTTCTAATCATTTTCACTGGAATTGCAGTGAACTCCAGCTCAGTGAGCCAAGTGTTTGCTATATGGAAAACTGATGAGGAAAACACAATTATTAAACCTCTTAAACCCTGACATTCTAGCTTGGAAATGGGGATGCTGGGAAGAAAATCTCAGAAAGGGGAAGAAGCCACTTCAGCAGGCAGCTCAGTGTGTCAAGCGAGGAAGCTGGTGGGACCTGTATGGTTTGTGCAGCTGTGTCCTGTGCCCAGCAGGGAAGGCACTCTGGGTGCTTTTGAAGAGGTGGGAATCCCAATGGACAGGACTTTCTGGGGGGTTTGAATATCAAATCCCAGAAAAACTGAACTTCTGCAAACTCACTTTCTTATATTCAAGATTTTAAATCATTTCTCTTCATGGCTATGAGGAAATGAAAGGAATTAACTGTGAGATGGGAGCTCTGTCAGTCTTGAGGTACTGACTGCCATTGACCTTTCTGGCCAGCTAGTCTGAGTGAACTTGTCTGTGGGAAGGGTCGCTCGGCATTGATAGCTAGTGGATGTGCACTGTATTTGGATGTCAAGTTGTAGTCCGAGTTCATTTTCATTGATCATCTCATAGCGAAGCTAGTAATTGTTCACAATTGCTGAGGTGCTGAGGTCAATTAGGATCAACCAATAATCGTTGAAGAGTAGGAGGATTACTTTTTCTATAGATTGGAAAGTGATTTCAAACACTCCTTAGCAGTAGAATATGGTCAAACACAATTTTTTGCAGAACTCCAGATTAGAAAATAGATAGAAGTGTCTATTTTCTGATAGCCCTACAGTCCATCCATGAAATTTCATATCAAGATGCAGCAGAAAGCCTTAGGGAGAGAGGTATTAACCAAAGTGGAAAATTCCTCTCCAGATTTGTACGTGAACAGAACCTGCTTGCACTAAGTGGCAGCACATGGAAAGAACCTGGCAACGCTGAGGGATGTTATAGGAAGCAATTCTATGAAACTTAGTTTTTGTGTGTTTACTGTAGGAATGTTGTTAAGGATGTGGTTGATGACATCTCACAGTGTTTCCTTTATGAGGATTTGCTGAAGACATTTTTCTCTTCCCTAGGGACTACAATTAACTACATTTCTCTTGAGCAACTGGGTAGTTTACATATTGTAGGTACTGTAAATTGTGACCTATCTCTGCATACCTATAGGGCAGGTCTATCCAAATTTACTACACACTAGAATCTACTAGGGAGCTTTTGAAATGCAAATACCCAAGCTCACCCAGGATCAATTGCATCAGAATCTCAAGAGTTGGCATCAGCATTTAAAACAGTTTTCCTGATAATTCTAATGTGTAGCCAGGGTGGAGAACCATGCTATGGGGTGTGTTATGCACATATGTATTATAATCATCTTTTTCTATCTTATTGGCCAATTTATTAATTTCTTATATGTCTTCCTCAGCCTTGTAAATCTGTTTTTGATAATGAGTAAATATTCCTATCTATATATACACATTATATATGAATAAAAACTTATAGAGTAAAATTCAGTTATTCTTACCACCTATAGTACATGTACTTGGTTAGGTCCTCCAAGAAGCAGATGCCAAATGGGATTAGATGTGCAAGAAATTTATGTGTGGAGGCATCTGGGAGGGTGAATGGAAAGCACACTGGGAAGGACTAGAGAGCCCTCAGGGCCTGGTATAGACATGGCTTTTGGAAGGGAAAAAGACAAAGAATAAAAGTGAGTGAAGAGTCTTGGTGAAATTCTAGGTGTGTTTGGCCAGGCCATTTAGGAACTCTTGAGCTAAGGCACCAATCAGAGGTCCTCAGGGCTCCCAGGGTTTCAGCCAGACATATTGTGAAATTAGCCATTGTCTGGTAATTGTCCAAAGGAAGAGTGGCTTGTGCTAATGGGGTCATGAATTTCAGAGCAGAGCACTTGGGACTGCAGATCTGCGATGCTCCCTTTATTGGAGACCTGAGAGACACATTTTTTTTTAAGGATTGGTTTATTATCTTAAAAATTTTTTATTGAGGTAATATTTGGTTTACAACAACTGTATATGATTTGGGAGTACAGGTTCACACCTTGTCAGAAGTGTTACCACTTTACACTCACACTGAAGTAGCAGTAATACTCCAGCATAATCCACTGGGCAACCGCCCCACTTTGCTTCCTACTCCACATCATCCCCCTCTGGTAGCCTCAATTATGTAGTCAGATTTCTAGAGTTTGTTCTGGTTTAGTTTTTCTGTACCTTTGTGTTATTTCTCTATTCCACATACAAATGATATTACTGGTATTTGCCTTTTTCCTTTTGACTTACTTCACTTAACATAATTCCTTCCAGTTCCATCCACATTGTTGCAAATGGCAAGATTTTATATTTCATGGAAGCTGAATAGATTTATATTGTGTATATATATGCCACATCTTCTTTAACCACTCATCTGTCCTTGGGCACTTGGGTTGCTTCCATTACTTGGCTATTGTAAACTAGCAGAAGGTATATTTAATAGTGGTCACAGCATTAAATTTACCTGAATTCCTTTTTCCCTTTGACTCTTCCCATTATGTTAGAAATAGCAAGGCACTAAGAGGGATGAGACTATATGACAGAAAGATGAAAGAAAGCAGTAGAGTCAGGAAGGGGACAGATGAGGATGTGTGGAGGTGGCTTTAGGGCAAAAGTGGGCATCAAATAGAGCATTAGCCCTGGCTCAGCAACAGATCGAAGAGAAAGATGTGGGGAGGGGACCGGAATGACAACTGAGAGAAGAGTGATACTTCCAGAATGAAAAATTTGGACAAGGGGTGAAAAGGACTGTTCAGGTTAGACCACAGTAGAAGCCATCAGATTAAAATATGGGTGTCCCTTGCACATAAGAAGTGGAGGTATATTTCAACCTGTGGTGGCTGCCTCCTACCCAAATACTTCAATAAGGCACATTTTGAGTTTTAATATTTCATTTTATTTCTTTAGCATAGTAGTTTTCTTTCCTGGTGTCATGTTGTAATCACTTGGGAAGTTTAAATATACCAAAGTCTAAAATCCTTTCAGAATATTTAAATTAGAATTTTTGAAGGCAAATACAGATAGCATTTTTTTAAGCCCCTCAGGAGATGGTAATGTACAACCCAGCTTCACTGCTTTAGCAAATGGATCCAGAAACTATTTTACAGAGCATGAGATGGAGCTGTGAGTAAGATGTGAATTTATTCACATAAATATCTGAGAATAATTGTAGGGATGGACATTATAGAAGGTGATTCAAAGAGCTAAGATTTAATGTGTAGATAATCCATGAAAATTGTATTTTCAGCTTGGTTTTCCCTGATTGCATCAAAACCTATAATAAAAACAGATCTGCTCGGCCACACCAAATTATGGGAAAAACCCACTTCCTATCCTCTTCTCACATTCTTCTTCTGGAAGCAGGGTGAGAAAAGGTCCTACTTCTTACCAGGCTAAGACAACTGTGAAGTAAAGATGTATAGGTTCTATGTACAGAAAATAGAACCAAATATCCTTAAGGGTTCATTTCAACAATTATTTATTAAATCCTTGCCCTGAGCGGGTATAAAGGACACTGAAGCAAGATGTGGCACAAAACAGGAGAAGAAATACTTGCAGGATTTTCAGACCTGACTCTGCTTGAGAAAGAGCCTGAAGATACAGCTCTGAAAAAGGCAGAAGCTTCCTACTGGAAAACAGAAATTATCTGGAGAAAAACAGCCACCTGAAGGCAGTCAGGCATTGACTAAGGAACTTGTAATTTCATTTTCAGTACAAATCAGCAATCAGTAATTAAGAACACTCTATGAGCTGATATTGTGCAAGATGCTTTGATTTCATTTGGAAGCCCTTGTAATTGGTCTCATCTGCTTTGGAGTCCGTCTCTGGTGTTGGCATGGAGAGTTCAGTCTTCTTTTTTTCTTGAATAGTCCCTGTAGAAGGAGAATAATACCCCATGCACCAAAAGTGTCTGTATCCTAAAATCTGTTAATATGCTACTACATTACATTGTAAAGGGGACATTGCAGATGGGAATAAGTTAAGGACTTTGAATAGTGATTATGCAGGGTTGATCTAATCACCTGTTTCTTTAAAAGAGGAAGAACTTTCTCAGTTATAGAGAATTGCCAAAGGAACCAGAACCAGAGAGATGCTCTAAGATGGATTCCTATAACAGCAACAGGAAATGATACAATTCCTGATAGATACTAAATGCGTTTGTAGAAATAAGAGCTATAATACCCAGTATTTTCTTTCTTTTTTTTTTAAAGATTTATTTTATTTATGCATACAAGCACTGGGGTACAGGCCAGAGGTATGGGTGGATGAGAGGATTCACCACAGAGAGCAGGGAGCAGAACAGGCAGATCAACGGAAGTACACTGCTGAGGGGAGCAGTGGGCACAGCAGGAGAGGTCTGCCTTGTCATGTGGGTCCCCCCCTGACCGGCAGCAGGGATCGAACTCATGTTGCAGTGGCTACGGTCTGCTTCACAGTGCGTTGCTTAACCCACTGCGCCACCAGGGAGGCCCAATACCCAGTATTTTCTTTGTTTGTTTTAAGATATTTTGTGATATTTTTTGACTTCCATAAGAGTTAGAAAAATTTCATAAGCCCTTTATTCAGCTTTTTATGTTAATGTCACACATAAAAGTAAAATGATCATATTAATACTGCTATGATACTTCTAAAACTATAGATTTTGTAGGTTTTTCTAACAAAGTTATTTATTTTTTTCTGTCTCAGAATCCCACTGTTGTCATGTCTTCTTGATCTCATTTAATCTATGACAATTTCTCAGACCTTCCTAGTCTGTTATGACTAGCAGAATATCATCAGTGTGAGTTTGTGTGACGTTTTCCTCATGATGAGGTCGAGGTTATATATTCGTGAGAAGGAAACCACAGAGACATCATGTCAGGGAGACATGGTGTTGATTTGTCACATTACAGCTGATGTTAACCTTGATCACTTGGCTACAGATTTTTCCTCTGTAAAGTTTTACCTTAACGTGTGTATGTATAATTATACACAAATACATCACACTTTTAAAGATGCTTTGAGACTATACAATTAATTCTGTTCCTCCTTGAACATTTACCTAATAATTTTATCATCCATCCATGAATCTCGTCGTCAGCAATTTCCATTGGGGTATAATCTTGGAGGTTTTCTAATTTTCTTATTCCTTCTACATCTATTAGTGGAAGTTCTGTAAGGAAGAGAGATTCCTTCTCTGCCAGTAATTTAATACATCAGGCTGGACTCAGGAACGTTAATTTTATCCTTTGGATTATGGCTCAATGCTGCTGTTTCTTGTTTTTCTGGTAAACTTTGTTTAAGAGTTATTCATTTACATCTCTTTTAAGTAGGCTCTATACTCTTTTGATATGTCTCCATTCTGTTTTCTTTCTTCTTTTTCTTCTTTTTTTTTTTTCAGTTTTGCCCATCTTGTATTTTTTCTGCCTTTGCTCTGGAATCAAGAGCAAAATCACTTCTCAAGGAGTGTCTATTTAGAAACCAAGATCTAGCACTAGGTGAGCTCATTGTTAGTAGATGTCACACCTTCTAGCCCCTCCTGTCCGACAAAGCTAGATATGTGGTAAGTGTGCTAATTTCTTCATGCACATTTATTCATGTACACTTATTTTATTTATTTAGGTTTATTTTTTTTATTAAAATATTTAAAAATTTACATATACTTGCCATTAATTGTAATCCCCATGTATTCCCCATCACCATCTCACCAGTGCAC
>JAGFMF010011574.1:9716560-9744123 GCA_019455555.1 Galemys pyrenaicus
AATTTTATGGTTTCAGGCCTTATGTCTAAGTCCTTAATCCATTTTGAGTTGATTTTTGTGCATGGTGAAAGGCAGTATTCTAGTGTCATTCTTTTGCATATACATGTACACTTATATTTATTTCAATATCTATTTGTCTATATGCACTATAATGATTAGTTCATGCTAACTTCTCCAACTCCAACTCGGGTACATTCTAACTTTTCTCCTTTCTTATTCAGAGCTTGTTTTTCCCAGTATGAGAAATCTGACTCTCATCGTTTACAATGTTTGCTTATCTTATTTTTTATATTTTGAAAACAAGTATATTTCATTGGCAAATACCTTTGACTCTGGCACTGGCAGTCCAGGCTGCCAGTTGCTGGTTGGATTCTAGGTAGAATGTTCTAGATTGGGTTCTGGTTTTGTTGTGGCTGGTGCATCCATGGTTACTGGGCAGAGCCCAGTGGCACTCAGTGCCATGGACGGGCTGCCATCCTCTGTGGATCTTGGCTTTGGGCTGATCCTTGGGAAACTGTGTAAGCTGGTAGAGGAGCTGCTGCCCGATGACCTGCATCCACAACTCACTTTCCAGAGCTTCCAGTGGGAGACAAGGCTGTGTCTACTTGTCATCACCTTATCGGTAGTTCTCTTATGTCTATCCCGACTTATTCAATCTATTAGAAGCCGACTTTATGCAAGACGTGAAAAGCAGCTCTTAGAAAAACTGGTTGTAAAGATTAGGGAAAAATGCCAACTCATTGACAAGCTTAGAGCTACTGAAAAGGAATATGCAAGGAGTGAATCTCTTTTAGAGAATGCCAGACTAGAGAAAGTATATTTAAATATAACCAGCCTTATAGACACTTACAGAAATTTCAAGAGGACTAACATGATGTTGATGAAGGAATTAACTTCCTTGGTTCAAGAACTGAGAAAAGAGAGATCCCAGTGCTCAGATCAAGAGAAGGTAGAGGAGATATCAAAAATGCTTGCATCCCTCGAAGGGGTCGTGAGACTCGATACATCAGAAGGAAAATTTCCGGACTTGCCAGGGGGTGAAGACCCAAGCCCTGATGACCTCTTCTGTCTGAGTGGGCCTAGATTTTGAAGCTTTTCCATTCCCTTCCCCCAACCCAGGCCTCCCAATTTGCCAAACTGTGTTTACCCACCATAATCTCTGTCCACGGCTCCTGGGGAGCACCCCTTTCTGATGTAGTCTCGTGCACTTCCGCTTGCTGGACATGGCAGTGAGCTTCATGGCCCACTTCTTCAAATCTAAAGAACATTAGACTTCCTGAAGCAAACCAAAAAATGTGGGACTTTCTCTTCACATTTAGTTTGGATTATTTCTCATCAACCATAAAAGTACTTAAGAGACTAATCTTTTGCTCAAATTAAATCTTCATCAAAATGTATTTCTTGAGACAATGGTTTGTTAATATCACTTAAATATTCACTTCATAAATGAACTCTTTATTCTGTACTTAAGTGTTACAGTTTGAAAATATACGTAGTTTAATTAAGTCTTTCCATTGTCACCGGCAGTACTTTTTTTCTAGAGCTGATATTACGTAATATGTTGACTTATTAGTTATACCTAATTTTGCATATAAAATACTTTCAGAATCATGAATCCATATCCCCATAAGCAACAAATTTACCAACTGCATTGCTTATGTGCAGTTCTTTTTGTATTTAAATGTAAAGTATTCCTGTCAAAATACTGTTTTCCAAAGATACCTAAGTCAGCTACTTTATTCCTTACTACTTAGTTTCATAAACTATTTTTGCAACTTTTATGTTATTTGAAAATATGAGATAATGTGAAAGTCACTCAGTTTCATTTTCTCAACTTGAAAACATTCCTTTTAAGCATGAATGGTGCTTTTGCATCTGTTCCAACTTTGCCTCAGAGACTGGGCTTGGAAATCTTGGACTCCTAACACTTTGGCACTCGATTTCTTTATTTCTGGAGATGCCATCAATTATGTAAAATAAGTTACATAAATCACTATGTAGCATTTATCATCTGGGTAGCCTGGATAGTTCCAGGCCCAAGAGTTGATTTCTAGCCTTACATGAAGATTTTCTCCATGTGCATGTCACTCTTATAGCTACATGCCAAGCTTCCTGTGGTTCTGAAGGTGTTCATTTCATCTTTACAGCTTTTTAGTTCAGCTTTAGCCACAGCAGATGCTCAAATACCTTTTTAATCTTTATCTTTGATAAAGTATGAGATTATAGGCAAAGTATTTGGGGTTTGTGCTACCAAAAAAGAGGTAAATTCCTCTTTCACTTGAAACCCTTCTTTCCAACTACGCTTCTGGTAGTTCTAGACTTAGTTGAAGGATTCTTGGAATCTTTTCTCCATTGTCATGAGGGAGTTCATCCTCTGTTCTCTTATTGTCTACTGATCCACCATATAAAACTCAAGTTACAGTGGTGTGCTTATTTTCTTGTTTATTACCTTCAAAGTAGTCAGTTGTTTGAGTGCCAACTCTGAGTTTCTCCAACTTAGCATCACAAAGTATTGGTCTACAGGGAATAGGTGCTCAGCAGGTATTCACCGAACAAATGGATGTCATTAGCAGTGAGAGGAGTAACATTGCAGGTGCAACATCTGTGTTGCCGTCTGGTCTTGGAAGCAGGACAGTCTCATCCTTGGGAACAAGTAGGCACTTGCAACAAAACTTAAGTATAAAGTTATCTAACTTGTAGGCATAGGAATTGTTGGAACTGAATAATAATTGAGAAAATAAATCATATTTGTGAATTATATGCCAAGGATTATAAGGCACTTTACAGCTATTATCTCATTTTAACCTTAAACAACTTAAATCAAGTAATTTTTTAGTCATTGTGCTATAAAAAAGCAGCATTGGCATTGAGAGGTGGGTGGTTAATAATCTATCTAGTTCTCACAACTTTAATATGATTTCAGTCTACCCCTCCCCTCACTAAAATCAATACACTTCCTACAATACCATGTTATTTGAAGGGAGAGAAATACATTATATTGATTTATAAAACTACTAGAAATGTAAATTGAAATTTTCTTTTGTGAAAAATAATTGGAAATAAAAATCTTAGAGTTAGGTCAAACTGCATTTTTTATTAGCAAAGCACCCAAATGCAAAATCTCCTATTAATCCCAAAATGATAACTGAGAGCCTGGTAGAATTTTGCTTACTTTTAATACAGGCTTATAGAGTAAAACTTGAAAGATCAAACTTGGCAGGTACTTAGACATCACAACATAGCCATCAGAAGTTGTTTTTGTCTAGAATGCACGACCTGTGTTATTCTCCCTAGACAATTCACACAGCTAAAGGGGCATGGTATCATTAATTTTAGTATAAGACTTTAGCTGGGCAAAGACATTCTTTGATTTCTGTGGTCTTACCCTTTGTATTGGAGCAGATAGATATCATCAGTGTGGATTCCCCAGCCCCTCTCACTTGTGAGATATAGTCCTGGTGCCCAGAGTTTCTGCTGGTCAAGCTAAAGTCAGGCAGGGACTTTTGTCTCAAGACAAAAGTCTTGGTATGAGGATATCTGCTGAAAACAGCAGGCAGATATTTTGCCAGATTAGCAAAACCAGCTAGATCACCTGGAGAGGAAGTTAAATATAAACAGGTACTAGAGATAGGATGTTTTTATCACCAGCAACAATGGCACCCCCCAGGCAACAACCCTTCTTCACTTCCCCTCTACCTCATAACCAGACATTTATACATCTTAATTCACATCCCCACCATGCACATTTCTCCACAGACTCCTTGAATCTGATCCCTATAAATGTGAGACTGGCCATGGGGAAGGTGCTGAATCTCCAGAGTTGCAAGCCCCTCTAGGTCTCTCTCTCACTCTCTCTTTCTCTCTTTGGACTTTGAGTTGGCTTTTCTTTGGCCTGTTCCACTCCCAACACGTTGTCGCCCCATGAAGCAACAGTTAGAATGTTGTACACTTTTATAGAGTCTAAATTTGGCTCCCAGAGACTTAACAGGAAATGAGGAGATATATTTAATGCCCAATTTTCTCAAATAGATGCCTCATATACCATTTTTTTAACTGCAAATTGTTATGATGAGAATGGAGAAAATTTGTTATACCTCAAAACTTTCTTCAAATATTGTTTATTGCAATGAGCTTTGCTTTCTAGCCAGTTCAGTGTGGTTGGCAAGCAAATTATCAACAAGAGCATTTCCAAATGAAACACCAGCTTTCACTTCCCCCTTGGTGACCACTCTTCCACTTCAGGGGATTCTCATTGCCCCCCAAGTTGGACATGCAATAGGTCAGGCCAATACTTTCCAAGCATCACGTCCCATTCAAGAATGTTTAATTCTACTCTTTCATCAAGCTGATTAAAATGTTTTATTGTATCCTGTGACAAACAACCTTCTTACTCACTGCAAAGAAAACGGATTTTTCATGAGGAAGTAGAAAATGATTTAAATCATTTACTGGATGAAGAGTATAAACAAGTAAAAACATTCAACAGAAAAATGGTTAGCAGTTATTTGCAAGCCTTCTTTACTGCAGCCAGTCTAAAGAATCATGTCTGAAGTGATAAAGTCAACAATTTTTAGTTAACAAGTGAAAAATATTCCTCAGCTTCCTTTCTCCTTTATGCTTTTATGGAAGCATTTTGGATGATTGACTAAATAAAAGATTGAATGAGCATCTACAAAATAATTTAAATTTAGAACAAAATCATGGAGCTACATTTTTGTACTAGAATTGCTCTCAAAGAAATAAAAATCCACTCTTTGAACTGAGAAGTCATTTTAATAGCTTGTTGAAACTAAAGTCTTACAGCTGTGCTTGGTAAGCTTTTTTCCTGCTCTCTTTTTTTCTCATGCAAATAAAACCAAGAAAAACATACAGCCATGCAAACCCCACCTCAGGCAAGTCTGAGAATATATTATTTCTCAGGATTTATGGTCTATGTAATGTGGACTCTGCTCTTAGAAGATAAATATAGGAAATAATTTTAAAAAGATAACACTTCTGCTTAAAAAAACACTGTTTTCTGGCTCTTCCTTTCTCTTGCCATGCCTCTATTCCTAGACTTTATTGTCCTTGGTCCTAATTCTCTTTTACTTCTCTATTTCATCTCTAGGCCCTAAATGGGTTCTGAGGTTCTGAGTACACACTCCATATTCAGTAAATTTTATGGAGAGAATTCACGAGTTTTGAGGGGAATAAAATCCTCTTTATTGCATGTGAGCAAAAGCTGCCTCATCATTATTCAGATTTTCTTCTAGCACAAAATAGGCCTCTATTGAAAGATCTGGATAAGTTACCAGTGTATCACTTTGTCACTTTAACACCAGAGTAGTCACACTGGTGTCCTTTTCAGGGACTGTGGTGGACACACCAGGTGTGGTCCCAGCACAATAAACTCAGAGCTGCCCTCTGTCTTTTCATTAGAGGACAGCAGATTACCTTGGAGGACTGAACTGGACAAAATAATTGCAGGGAACACTTTTCCTGCAAGTTCTCTTCCCACGCAGACTCTAATGCATACCACTCACACACACTCACCCCCACCACCATTACAGGTGAATATCAGTCATTTACACATTTATTATGGTGACTGTTCTTGCTTTAACAGTGTTCTTTGCCCATCTTCAAATAAGAGAACACTATCTTTTAGGATTCACTTGTTCTCACTCTTAGAAATGCTATTTTGTGTGACTGACCATACTCTCCACCATCATCATTGCAGTAGTGAAAGTATCTAATTCACCAGGCATGGAGTATGCACCAGATTTATTCTAAGCACTTTATAGCCATTAGTTTTTTTCAATTTCTACAGTAGTCACAACTACTTTAGGTTCAACGATTATCTCCACTGTAGAGATGAAAGGACTCACAGAATGTGCAACCGCTATATAGAGGAAGTGAGATTTGAATCCAGGTCATCTGGATTTGGAGCCCATGCTCTTCATTATATGTTAAAACACCCTGGACCAGGCCAATCATACTATTTCTTATATTTGGCTAGGAAAATTGGTTGGCCCAAAATTGTCTAATGAGATCCTCCCCTGGGAAATAGACTGGAGATACCAGGAAAGATATATCCATTTCTGCTGGAGTGCTAGGTTGGTATGACATGGGCCTGGAATTGCTTGTGACCTTCTTTCTCTTTGGGGAGGAGTATATCTGGCAATGACGTGACCGTAGGTGAAAGCAGAGCTTCAAGTTAAGAGCATGAGATTCCCAAGGATCTCATCTGAGTATCTGGATCTACGCACACCCAGAGGGAGACATTATTTATTTTGTTTAAGTTAGTATGAATTCATTTTCTTTTTTTCAGCTACCATTTTTGACTGATTCATAGTAGAATTTTACCTGATACACACATCTACACATACTCTCTCCACCTGCCAATCAAGAATATTTTCTTAATTCCTTCCAGTTATAGCAATCTGTAAGTCAAATTTTGATAAAAAAAAAAACAAAAACAAAAGAAAACACCTCCTTTATTAAATACAATTTACTTTGTCCATTGCTACCACCTAATTATCTTCTTTTTTCATGGATGCTTCCTAAGAATCCCTTCAGTTAACCAAGGCCAGTTCTGTATTTGTTTGACTTGTTGCAGTCGTGTCTCTCTTGATCTGAATCATAGACCTCTCAGATTCCACTTATTTTTTAGAATGACCAGTCATAGATAGAGTCAGGATGGTTCAAATTAAAGATCCCATATAGCAAGTTTCAGCTGGACTTTGTTCATGGTCTCAGAAAGGCTTCATTGATGTGAACTTTGATAGGCAGAGACTGACCATGGCAGAACCAGATGCAGGTCTCAAGATTGACAGGCTGCTGGCTGCCCATTTGGAAGAATCAAGACCAGATAAATGAGTGAGGCAGGCTGAGGCTGAGGCTATATTAACAATACAGAAACAAATATGGCAAAACCTAAGGCTTAATTCTAAGGTAGTCCTGGGAATCCTGTTTTCCCATCAAACATTTATTCTCTGTTCTGGGGTTAATAGTATTCCCCTCCTATTAAGAGACTTACTCTGCCATTCTTTCTGGTTCCAGAGAAGTGATGCTGACTGCTCACTTGTCCACTGGCCTTAGCAAGGGATGATTTTCCCAAAGCCTGAAATGTCCAGTGGCTCAATCTTATCTATACCCATTTAATCCTGGAATCTGACTTCTTAATGTCTTGGTGTTTGTTTCAGCCTCAGCTCTTTCTGTCAAAAAAACAACTTTTAGTGCTTCGTTTTGTGGGATAATAGAATTGCTTCAAAAACATGAAATCTCTCAGTGTCCATAGTTATTTGATTATTGTAAGTAATAAAATATTGTGTAAAATTAGACATTTTTAGAATTTATATCCTTCTTTCAAATGGGATTTGAGTTAATTTGAAAAATAAGCATTCATAAAGTGTGGCTACTCAGATTAAAAAAGAAAATTGCACTTTGTAGAAGGAGAAAATCAAATGGGTTACATTATCTGATACATCTAAGTAAACCAGTTCCTTGAGTGATACAATCTTTTTCCTGGTACTGAAAGGAACATACAGTATGGGTCTATGTCCTAAACCAAGGAACACAGAACCACTTGCTGGACAATATCTTCAAGTGTAACAATAGTTAGGTGCATAGTAGACTGTGTAATTTGTGTAGTTATACACTACGTCATTTTTACAATGATAAGAGCATCTAATGTATTTTTCAGATGTATGACCCTAATTAAGTAGTGCTTGACTGTACAACACACACACATCATATTGTTTCTGTTTCTCTGAAGAATCCCAACAAATACAGTGCTAATACATAGAATGACTAAATATCTTAGCTTCCTCATTAACATTTGCCTTTTTTTTTTATTAACATTTGCCTTTTAAAAAAGGGCTCAACTTTTGAAAACGAGTGATAAAAATAAATACAATTGGAAAGTCAGTTGTAGGTAGAGAGATGCTTCCTAGTGACTTTGAAATCACTTCATTTAGGCCTCTTCATGAGATGGAGATGTCCATCTCCTCCCCTGAAGCTATGTGTGGGACATGTAGTAATGCCTTTGGTTGTCAGTACATACCACACATTTCTTTTTGTCTGGGTTAACAGTTGGAAATCATATATAAAGAAAATAGTTTTCATATTGTTCTGTGCATCTACTGTGAATGTTGAACATCTGTATCCTTCACCTATTCATCATAATCATCATAACAACAAAATAAAGATGAATTGTTGTATTCTTAAAAGTCTAAGGGGGAATAAAATCAAATGTTTCTCTGAAACCTCCTGGAGGGAAGTCAATCTTCCACCCATTACATTTGAGTAGAAAAATCAATCAGTCCAAAATCAAAGTCTTTTTTTCTTTAGCTTTTCATGTGGAAGACTATCATCAATAAATCCTTCAGAGTCATTATTGAATTTACAAAGGTAATATCACATCCTTCCAGAAATGGTGGTCAGTGATAATGTCGGCACAGGCACACTCTGAAAGAGAAATGAACTCTAGCTGGGATGTGATAAAATACTGAGTGGTTTTGGTTTCTACAAGGCAAGATCTTTATGATGTTTTCTCTACATGAAAATGTAGAAAATTTGTATGCACTGATAGAACATAGTTACTGTATTTCTTTTTTATTATTGCTATTTTGACAGTCACTTATCCTCATCTGTTCTTGCTTGCTCACCTGATCTTTTCTCCAATTTTTGATCTGCCTTGTGAGATAGTAGATATCATTTGCTTCAAGAAGCAGAGGCTGTAATTTTCTATTTTGTAAGAGAAACAAGCAAGCAGGCAATCTTCTCTATGAGAATGATGCAGGGACCTGCAACAGAGGCTCAGTGGAAATATTAAGAAAGGTTGACTATCTCAGACTATGATTTACCTTTAGGGAGAAGGCTTACCTAATACTTTGTCAAAGCTTTTTTGGGAGCCATCAGGAGAAGGCGATTCTGGCGTTTGGAAAAGTTAAAGAGAAGTAAAAAGGGAAACTGTAAAAGGATGAGCAATTTGGTGGTCTGCTCTTCAGCCTGACTACCCTGAAGGGTAGTGTAAGTTTTTGTCAAGTTCCACGGAACTACTGAAGAAAGGTGAACTATTATTTTATTTGAAATGATAAGAAAGATGAGTTACTGCCTTCTTAGAACATGTTGGGATGATTGTGTAAAGTACTAGTTTCTCCCTTCACTTATATCCTGAAGACCTCTTCTTCCCCAATATAATCATTCACTATCCCCTGGGACAGCAGAAACAAAGGCTATATGTGCTGGACCAGAGCAAGCAAGAGACAAGCATCTGGAAGTAGAGGTCTGGGCAAGTCTCCCCAGATCTCATAGACTTTGGGCAGATGTGTGTTATCCGGAGCAGGAGGAACAGTGAGTGTTGCCACCTGTAATAAGAAGCTACCTGTGATTGAACTAGGAACTTGACAGTTGCTGAGTGACCACTGACTGGTCCTTCTTGCTGGTTTGCCCGTTATGATTCAGTTATTCATCAAGGAGACATAGGATGGGAATCTATTCCCTGTCAGTGGGGCTGAGAGGGTAAGATCTATGATCATTCTAAACATTGGCATTATTGACATTTGGCCTTGATTACCCTTTGTTGTAAGGCCATTCTGTTCACTGGAGGACGTTTAGCAACCTCCTTGGGTTCTGTACTTAAGATGCCAGTAGCACCACTGTGCCAGGTCAATAACCCAAAGTGTCTCAAAATCTTGCCCAGTGTCCGGTAAGGGGCACAATTGCCCTCCCCAGTTGAGAACCTCTGGTCTAGACTGAACTAGTGTTAAGTCACCTGAAAAGCCAATACTTTTACCTTCCCCTCAAACTTGCCCTCTCCTCTCCATCTCTAATACTTTAGTCTAAGTTATAGACTTCTCTGACCTGGACCTTGCCCTAACTGGTCTCGTTTACCCTTCAAAAATCAGTTCTTCACACTGAGGTCATAGAGAACTTTTGTATAATGTCTGTTCTATCCTTAAAACCCATTATACCCTCCTCTTTTCCTAGTAGAAAATCTCTTGCACCTGGTCTGACCCTGATAATCAAGCTGCTGTATAGATTTCTCTCCACAGCCCCTCAATCCTTGTCCTCTGCACTCCAGCAGCTTTGCTACTTTTCCTTTTAGTGGGCTGTGATTCACCTAGCCCAAGAACACATGGCCTTTGCTGTTCCTCTGCCTGAAATACTCTGCTCTTATGTATGTTCCAGGCTAAAGCATACTGATCCTCTATCAACTCAAGCATCACTTCCTGGGAGAAGCCTTCTAGGACTGCTTGGCAAAAAGCAGACTCATTGTGCCAGTGTCAGCGCGGAGGGTGTCCTTGCTGAATTTGTCACACCTGTGATTTCACTTTGTGGGTAACTACCCGGTGAACATCTGTCACCTCTTCAGGGTTGTAAGATGTAGAAGATATATCAGCTGACTTCCTCCTTGTCTTCATCTTCTTTCTTTCTCTTCCTTCTTTTTCCACTTTTTGTGAGATTTCACATAAGTTGACTTGAGCCAAAAGTGTGGCCTCCAAGCACTCTAAGACACTAATCCATTGATTCAGTTATTTGATTCAACTCATATCCATTTCTAGCAACCTACCTTTAACCCCATCCTTTCTGAAGGCTAAGAAGTCTTCTGAAGGAATACTGAGTTGGAAAGATACTTCCCAAAATTCTCTTTGTGGGGGCCCCTCCATGGTGCTAAGCCATTTAATCATATTGCAGCTGCAGTGCTGCTGAGGGGTCTAGCCTGCATAACTGACCATTAGAAAAATTGACAATGGCACAAAAGGAAAATGTAGCGCATGATTTTTCATGCAAACTTTGTGTTAGCAGACCTCTTGGCGATAGGCAAGAGAAAGTGTAGTTAATGATAATGATTAATAGTGGTGTTGCTGATGGGTCGTGAACTTGTCTGGCTTTTCTGTTTCTGGTTTGTGGTTCTATCCCAAGTCTGTAATGACATATAAAATAATAGACTGCTTATCCTGTTCTTCTTCCTCATTGTAAATCACATTTCTCAAGATACTTTGTGGAATTTACAGAATATAAATGTGTCAGTAAAAATGTGCATCAACTCAATAGTTACTGATTCAAGACTCCATGTTTAACTGGTGACCTCATGTTTGAGTTAAATCTATTTGCTTCACACTGTCCCACTCTAAATTTTTGTTTCCATTTTGCCTTTCTTCCTCTCAATCTCTTTAGGTTGTTGACAATTTAGATGAAAGTTTCAGGAAGTGTTCTATAGCAAAGAATAGTGAAGTTATGAACTCTTCTAGCTGTGGCAAAACAGTTCTGGGAGCACAGAGTTAATAATCATTATGCAGAAATAACAATGGGATTATTACAGAGCCCTATAGGTGGTGAGGTGCTTTTTACATCTATTTTTGCATCAGACACTTGTAGGGATGCTAAGAGAAATTCAAGGCCGTGGGCAGAGATGGGAGAAATATTCTTTACTGGAAATTCCATTTTACTGGGATTTCTATCATAAACTCCTGGGGCCACATTCTTGCTTGCTTTACACACTCAAGGAGAAATGCCCACAGAAAACTTACAGAAGAGCTAGATGGGAAAATTGGACCACTGTCCTGGTAACTGGTTTAAGATCCGTGAATAGAGACTGTTTTTGTTTTTCTTCAATATCCTATCACTGGAGCTGACAGAATGCACAGTTTTAATGTTCCCTTTAAATATATGTTGATTTGTGTGTGTAGCAAATAACACAAAACAGACATGGGTAGGAAGACCTGTGTGTCAATGGTTGGAAGGAAAGCATCCAAAAAAAAAAAAGAGAAAAGGGACAACAAATGAGTTGATGTAATTTTTTAAAAAATAGGTTTACAGTTGTTATAACCTTGAAAAGAGACTTGCTTAACCTATTGCTATGATTTTCATTTTTTATAGGAAAAAGTCACTGTGTGCACTCCCTTGGGTCATATGGTACATTTATTTAATTCTTCCTATGTATTAAAATGTGCTTGTTTCCTGTTTAATCTTAGACTCACGTCTGTTCAACAGTGTTAGACAGTGCTGTTGGTCTGGGACAAAATCTGTGCAGCTGAAAACATCACAGTCTCTTCTAGAGTGACCTGTGGTTGTTTCTGTAAAGAGACTTAGGAAGAATGAAGAGTCACTTGCTTAAAGGAACGAGCTATGCTTATAGCGGTGGTCTGTCCTTAGTATGTGTGAATAAGTTAGGCAATTTTTTCTGATCTCCTGAGTTCTGCTGGAACAATTTTTCTGGAGTTTGTGATGAAGCTTATCCACCTCTCCCCCTTCTCTATTAGAATTTGGTAGACATCATAATAGTAGTATGTTTTTTAAGTTATAAATTATAGTAGCTTATAAGTTATAATGATTAAGATGTTATCCATTAATAGAGCACCCAGCTCTTCGGGATGTAAGGAGTTGAAAATGCATGGTTTCATTTGTAGAGCTGAAATCTGGATACGTAGCCAGTGATCTAGTTGGGAAGGGTATATTTGCACACTTAAAAAAGATTGGGGTCTTGGCTTGGAGACTCAGAGCCTCGACGACTGTCTCTGCTGCTCAGGCTTTCTATAACTGACTCTTCCTGCTTATATTGCTTCAGTTTCCTCTTTTCCAATTCCAACCCTATGTCATAGCATTAAAGATGCATGTTCATACAACACCACACCTGGCTAGTTTACAATCTCACATTTTTTCTCAAACTAAATTACTTTTAATTTGCAGTGTGATATTGTGTAGGTCGGTAATTTCTGTGTCCATTTTTTTACATTTGCATCGGAATATTATTACTTATGCCACCGTGTAGGCCTAAAAGGTGGAACACAAAGAGAAAGAAGATGGATGAAAAAGTTGTATTTCTATTTCCACATAAACTCAAATAACTTTACAATCACTACCACATTCCTTTGAATCTGTGTCATGATTGATTTGTTAGCCTAGTGGTATTTTATGTACTACTAAGAAAGAAAGAAAAAGTGCTATCAGTTGAGCCATGACATATTCCATCTCATCAATTTCAAGATACGTAACAATTTTGGAGATGTTAAAATGTGAAAACGAGATCAACGAAACATGAGTGTCTCTTACCTCTTATTAGCACTGCTGTTGGTGGGTCATGCCCAATGCAAGGGAAATTTCTGAAATTATCGAGTAGGCATTAACAATTACATGAATTATTGTGTTAGAGCATTCTGTTTTACTGCAACTACCATGTGAAAGCTGACAGAACTGAAAGCACAGGGCTTGTCATAGCTGTTTTCATGAGTAGTGATGGACGTGGTCTTATGCTTAGAACATTTGATTTGCATTACAGTTTTATTCAACTTCCATGAGCCCATTTATTTATTTTAAATTCAACATCCTTTCTATGAGAATTTCTTTTAAAATAATAGCCACTCTTTCGTGCCTCCCACAAATAACCATGCTTGCACGCTTGCTGCTGACTCGGCACTGGCAGCCAAACACAGTCTGTTTCCCAGGGCTGTCCTGGCATTCTCAGCCAGCAGGAGGATGCTAAGGCAGCGTGGGCCAGAACGTGGCAACTCCAGTTGACCTTGGTTGTACAAGCTCATCAATCAGACTGTTGTCAGTCTGAACTTACCAGGGCAGTGAGGTTTATATTTTCCAAGAAAAAAATATGAAAATATTTCCTGCTTCCTTTTTTATTTTCTAATAGGGCACTTTACCCCATGAAGATCACATATATTTTAAAGTGTGTGAAAGGTGACTAAGAGCCACTGTGACCCTATTAAGATGAACTGTGATGGAATTTTGATGGTTTGTTTACGCATTAGTCAACCCAACTTTTCCTTTAGGACTGAGGTATGAGCCATTAGGACAGAGGCACCGAGAACATTCTGCATGCATTGGTTAATTTGTGTGCCACTATTTATTGAGCAATTATCTACTGTTAAAAGCAACTTAAGCACTTGAACCACTTATTTCTCATAGCATATACAAAGTTAAAATTAGTAGTGTCATTTCACAAATAAGGAAACTGAGTGTTGTGTATTAAGTTGTATCCCTCTAAATTCACAGGTTGAGATTCTAACCTTCAGTGCCTCAGAATATTAGCACATTAGGAGACAGGGTCTTTAAAAAAGTGATGATCAAGTTAAAATGAGACTGATAGGATAGCACCCATTCCAGTAAACTGATGTCCTTATAAGAAGGGGAACTCTCAGAAACCAATCCTGCCTACAGCTTAATCCCAGATCTTCACCATCCAGAACTGTGAGACAATTCATTTCTGTTGTTTAAGCCATCCAGTTTGTGGTACTTTGTCATAGTATCCCTAGGAAACAAATATACTGAAGTCACACAATTTGCCTAGAATCATGCAGATAATAAGGTCTATAGCTCATATATGAACTATTCTCTGATTCTGGAGCCTGTGCTCCACTTAACATTCTCTAGCCCCTACTATGTCAGATGGCATCTTCTCCTAGGCTTCATGCTCCATGAAAATAGGTGAGCCCCTCAATGTGGGGTTGCAGCTTCTATGCAATTTTAATACCACACAGTAACTTAGGTCATACTATTGGTGAAATATTGATTATATTATTATTTCCCCGGGGAGAAGCTCCAAAAATTTCACCAAGTTTCAGGACTAAAAAGCAAAGACCTGGAGCCATTTCCTTGACTTTCATTATAAACAGAGCCCAGTTCATATGAGAAATTCCGTCTCAACTTCTTCCAGGACAACATAACATGGGCCCTTGATCACCAGGTGTGCTCTGTGGTCTCACTTGCATACTCTCCTAGTTTAAGGCATCTCGTTTTGTTCCTCGACTTAACTACTTCAAACTCTACGAATGGACTAAACAGTATACTCTGGCAACAATTCCTTTTCCTTAGTTCAGGTAATGAAATAACAGCTCAGGTGACATGGTAGCCCACAAATGAAACAACATCCTGTGTCACCTTGGAAGTTGCCTGTAGTGAAATTCTATTTAATTTCTACAGATTGCTTTCTCTTCTTGAGAAAAGTGAAGGGCAGGTGGAGCAGTGGGTTAAGCAACACACTATGAAGTCAATGCAGCCACTGCAGGACAAGTTCGATCCCTGTCCCTGGCCAGGGAGGTGACCCACATGGCACGGCAGACCTCTCCTGCATCACCTACTGCTCCCGTAGCAGTATATTTCAGTTAATCTGCCTGTTCTGTTCCCCACTCGGTCTCTGGTGGAGCCTCTCATCCCCCAGCACCTCTGGCCAATAAACAAATAAATCTTTTAAAAAAAAAAAAAAAAAGAAAAGTGAAGGGCAAACAAAAAATATGCTTCCCAGCTATGGACCTTCCTTAAAGTGACACACTTAAAACTATTCCTGATCCTTGTAACTTATTACTGATAGTAACAACTTTATTATTGATAGTAACAACCAAAACTAACGTATCTTTTCTTGGAAATAATTTCATTTTGAACTTGATGGAAAGTACTCAGCTCTAAATGGCAGCTGGACATCATGGTTAAATGAATAGGATAATCAGTCTGGTGACAATTCCTGGTTATACTATTTACCAGATCTTAGGGACCTTGGATATGACTTAATTTTCTGGTCCTTACTTTCATTATTTGTAAAATAGGGTAAAATAACTATTCTTTTTGAAGGAGTATTATGACAAATTAATATAGATTGTGATTGACTAGTAACCAGGACAGAGTTAGCGTTGAATTGAATGTTAGCTGTTATTATATGAATGTGAAAGTTCTCTTCAGCAACAAAAGGAACCAGTGGAGAATCTCATTGGTGTCTGGTATGGATTTCATCTCAAACTTTTTCCTCTGCTGCTTTTTCTTTTCAGAATATGTTAGAAATTATAAGCAAACATACAAGTGATGTATGTATATTTAGTTTCTCATCCAACCTCCTCGTTACTTCCTGGCATCCTTCCAAGATATCTTACAAGTTATCAATCTCACCAGGACAGTGTGTTTTCTGACCACTTCCCCTTTGCAATTAAGGACTGTGACCACTCGCTTACGCACAGACTGAGACCAGCAGCCTTAACCCCAAACGAGGTCAGAAACTCCCAGCTCTTCCCACCGAGGGGGCTAGCTGAGAACCCGATACTGTGTGTTTTAAGGTTGTGGCTACGACTGTGACCATAGGAACTGGGAACACCCACCAACACCCTGTTTCCCCCAGCCCCACTTCCTTCACTTCGATGCCATTAAGCATGGTTGCAGTGTGTTTGTGAATGTTTTGAGTGGAGTTCGGTTTCTAGTGTTTATTGTTGAACTGCTAAAGATCTGGAGAGAAGACAAATAGACAAGCAAAGAAACAGACAGAAAACACCCCTGGACAGACCAGCAGAATGAGCAAGGACCAGCATCCCCGAAGGTCTGGACTCTCACCAGAGGCCCCAGGATTTGGTTGGTTGCTCTGCAAATAAAACCTACCAGCATATAGCCAGGAGGCTTTATTTGCATAGGAAACCTGCCAGTCTGGCCCTGCAGCTAGTAGGTCAGAGTCAGGGTGGTGGTGAGTTTTCCTGTTTATCCTCTGCCTTCATGGAAGCATTGAATTCACGGGCTGAAAAGTCAGGAAGGGACAGCTCTTCTCTTTCCAATTCCAGGGTCTCAGTGAAATCCAGGGCTTTGCCTCTTTGCTGTCTTTGTCACCTCTCTTTGATGGCATGTGTTATGTAGAGAATTAAACTCACAAAGACGCTGAGAGTGGGAGGACTTGGAGCTGGACTGGCTGGGCTGGCAATGAAAAGGTCAGGCTGCTTTGTGTCGCCACAGGCTTTCCCAGCTGGGCGGGAAGGCTTCCCCAACTGACTTCATCACGGTGCCTCTTACACACACTCACTCACCCACATAAACTGAACTCCTCATGGGCGGAGGCTGTTGGCCATCCGCTGCCCAGCATCTACTGCAGTCCCTGACACTTATCACACTCTTGGTGCTTGTTTGCTAAATAATAAATAAATGTCTATTAATAAACATAAACGCATACCAGTTTTTAGGGTCTGGACTTCAAATATTCAATTGCATTGTCTTCCTATGTGTATTGTAAATGATCAGGCATGTTTTTTTGTTTAGTTAACAGTGTCAATCTGTCCGTTCTGTTTTTTTTTTTTTTGTTGTTGTTGTTGAAAAGGGACAGCTGGGGCTCTCTAGTGGTGCAGGAGTTAAAGTCTCAGCAGCCTCAAGCAATCACCAGCCACTGTGGCCTGAGTTTGATCCCCCGCCAGGGAGGTGACCCTCATTTGGCACAACAGATCTCTCCTGTCTTGCCTGCTTTCCCCTCAGCAGGTCTGTCTATTCTGCTCTCCACTCTGTCTTTTGTGAGTCCTCTCAACAACCCCAAACCTCTGGCCTGCAACCCAGTTCTTTTATGCATTAAAAAAAAAAAGGCACAATTAAGTTCCGCGGTCTGGGAGAGAATCTTCTGAGAGCAGGCCATGTGCGATTTCCTCTGTGGGAATGCTAGGGTCTCCCGTCACATCTAAAGTTTCCTGTGGTACATGTGTCTCTATCCTAGATGTATAATGAATTCCTTTGGAGCCTAGAATTTATAACTCCTTCAAGAGAAGCTCAAAATTTAAAGAAGCTGAAATTACTAGATGTGCAGAGGGAGAAGTTGAACTGCGCCCTTGAAGATGATGAAAGGTTATGCTCTTTAAGATGATGTTGGCTGCCAGAGTGTAAATTACTGCTTAATGCATGAATCAGGGGTCTTACATTTTTACCTTTTCATCTAGTGATTGTTCTAGGAACACAACCTAAAGACAGACTATGGACTCAGTGAAAGATCTATGCTGGGTAAATTTCACTGCATCGTTATATGTGAGAACCAAAAGTGGGAGACAGTTTTAATGTTCAGTAACCAGTAACGGGAAGGGGCTGACTGTTGAGGTAGAAGTATGATACTTTGTTGTGGTTGTTTGAAATCATGGTTATTTTCTAAAGAATGAAGCCCTGAATTCATAAGCTGAAAAATGAGTGATGCACTTAATATATGGCCCCTATCTCTGGAAGCCTAGATAGCGACTCTTTGACTTTAACCCCAGGAACAGCTGGGTAAGTTTTAGAGATGACGCTATCTGATAAATGAATAAATGGTAATTTAAAATAAAAAATTTAATGCTTTATTTTAGTGTCATCAAGTGACTGATAAAATAAGTAGGACTATGTTGGTGGTAACTGATGAGGAGAAATCCTAATGTTACTTCAATTATAAAAAAGAATAAATAAATTTATAAACTATCCTAAAAACCAGAAAAGTACTAGTGTTATTCATTTGCTCATAGTTTTAAAAATCCATACTCTACTCACTCAATAAACATTTACTGAACCCCCCAAAATAAAAAATAATAGGATGCTAGAATAAACATACCCTCCAAAATAGGATCAAAACTTTACTTTTGAGGGTGACCTTTATAAAAAATATTTATTACCATTGTAATAGTAATATCAAGTAAAAAAGCAAGGGACAAATATTCACGTACAGTACAATCTAAATAATATAAGTACTTTATGCAAATAAACATAGATATGTTAAGTTTATTGGAATTTCATCAGTAAGATTGACTACTTTATTCATAATATTTGTAGATATATTTCCATGAGGTACCTACTGCTTTTGCATCAAGTTAAATTTTTATAAAACATTATAATAATATATAATTATATAATAATTCAGATTAAAATGTGATGGGTTGGATTAACTATAAAGAAGAACTTATTGATGGAAAATGGTTTTAAATACTTCAAATGAATGCCTTAGGTAAAATGTATGACTATCACACCCCTGAGAATTTTGTGGAAAAGATGCCCACTTTCTCCTTGAAGACTAGAGAATCTGAAGAGTGGGCAGTCTGCACCATTGAAGGTTTGTTTAATTATGGAGACAGATCAAGGACAGTTTGGTGCTGCAGCAAGAAATAATCATGATTTTTCACTTGACCATCCATGCTTTTTCTGGAAGTGCTTCAGCAGAGAGGCCTTCTGGACCTGCTGAATAATAAAATGCATATTTTCTACCATCCTTTCCTGCCCAAGTCTTCATTCAGTATAAACTCCCACTTTAGATGACTGGAGTTAATCTAACTCGCTCATGTTTTTTTACATGTCATATAGAGCTCGATGCTGATGGATTCAGTGACAGATTTAAAGTGAGAAGCAACCTAAACTAAAAGTTTTCTTGCATACTCCTGACTTCAACTTCTGCAGTTCAACTTTCTCAGGTTATAGATCCAGACTGGAATAAGCATCAGGAGAGGGCAGAAGAGTCTTTATGAAATCATGTTCTTGTGATGAGGAATAAAATGAAGACATGCTATCTTCTGAATAAAGTTAAAGGCAACACCAGGCATTTCATTAACAGTTCTAACTATTTAGGGGAGTATATGGAAGTGAATAGTTGGTGGAGAAGGTATTTTATGGCCATAGATCCTGACAATATATCACTGGGACCAGAAGCACCTGAAGAGAGTTACTTTCCATGGCAGTCTGGATATTCTTAAGGTCAACTTTAGAAGAATTGGTCTGAACTCTGGGAACCCCTCTGAACTTCCTTGGCCTCCTTGAGGGCAGGCTGTTCCTGGAGATGTTTTCAGGATTTCCAAGGACTCATTCATTCTGAGCAATGGGAAAAGAGGAAGCAAAGGCAGGGAGAAAGTAAATGGACTGCCGCAATTTATTTCCAGCATTTCATTGATGATGTCCAGAGGAAGAAAAATAACTCCAACTTGGGACAGAATTGTGCCCTGTTATTTCTTCCAGTAACATGTTCAAAATAATAAAAGAAGATGCCAGGCAGAGAGAACATATCCCCACTCAAAGTTTGTGATTCTGCAAAGATGGAGCAGAAGGAACCTGTATTCATTTCCTAGGACTCCCACAACGTAGTACCATAGACTGGATATTTTAACCAACTGAAATTGATTTGCTCACACTTTGGGGGCTGGAAGTCTGAGGTCAAGTTGTCGACCTCAGGGTTGTTTCCTACTGAGGTCATGAAAGAAAGATTCGTGTCTCACTCCTTGGCTTGTCAATGGCTATCTTTTGCCTGTGTCTTCACATGGACTACCCTTTTTATAATTGGTGTCTAAATTTCCTATTCTCACAAAGACCCAGTTATATCAGATTAAGACCCATTCTAATGACCTTATTAAAATTAATTGCCTCTCTCACAGTCTTGTCTCCAAATACAGTCACATTTTGAGGTTCTGGGGGTTAGGACTTTAGAATATGAATTTTGGGGGATACGCAGTTGAACCCATAACTGACCGGTAAATTCTTTTTTTTTTAAACTTTAAAAAAAATTATTAGATATAATTGTATTTGACATCATTTGTAGTCCCCAGGAGGTTCCCACCACCATTTTACCTGTGCACCATCATCTCAGTCCCTTGTGCTCTTTATGCCCTTTTTCCCGTCTTTGCCCTTCCCTCCCTCCTCCCCCTTCCCCACCTTCCCTTCGGATTATCTTTGATCTTGTTGAATTTTTATTTGTTTGGTTTGTTTGTTTGTTTTTGGTAGTGATTGCCCATTTCCTTGAGCTTTCTCTTTTTTTTTTTTTTTTTCTCTTTAATTTTTTTTGTTGTGGTTGTTGTTCTTTCACATTCCTCCTAAAAACAAGGCCACCGGATATTTTCTCTTGCCTCTGGCATGTTTCACTGAGCATAATTCCTTCTAGCTCCATCCATGTTTCTATAAATGTCCCTAGTTTTTTACTTTTGATTGCTGAATGGTATTCCATTGTGTATATGAACCACATCTTCTTGATCCAGTCCTCTACTTTTGGGCATTTGGGTTGTTTCCAGGTCTTACCAATTATAAATGTGCTGCAATAAACATGGGGGTACAGCTGACCAGTAAATTCTGACATAGGGATATTCCCTGATCACTAGTGTCTGTTTTTCTGGGATCCTCAACCCCTTACACCAGTATGAAAGAAGAGAAATCAAGCAGCAAACATTGAGTGGCTGACTTCATTCTTAGAGCTGATACTGAAGGAACCATTAACTCAATGCCAACCTGGACTGCTCTCTTAAATTGAGCAGTTGTAGAAAAAGCAGTATCCTATGGTGAATCCAAAGCTGTCTAACACCATGAGGTTGGGTAGTTGACTGTGGTGGAGCCCATTAAATATAATGTATCCTAATCATGTTTATTTAATCAAACTCTTCTTGGTGTTACAGAACTTCCCCCTTGGACATTAAACAGCAATAAAGTGTGGGTCCATGGAGTGGTGGTAAGCTACCATGTGGCTGCAGGTCTATGGTGAGAGGTGATAGGGGTTGGGGAGGGCCCTACATGATGTTGGTTTAATCAGATCTGTAGACAGAAAGATAATCCTGAACTCGATTGTGGGATGACTGCAGGGGCACATGCTCAGGACCAGCTGCCATCTCACCATCAAAAATATCTTGCAGATTAAACCGATGGTTTGGAAGTGAGGGGGATGGGTGATGAGGAGAGAGAAACAGCCCAAGTTCTTTCCTGAATGTCTTTGTCCCTGTCCCAGACTGTGGTAAAATAGAGCAGGGACCAGCTGGCCAGCCGTGTTTGTTTAAGCTGTTGACTAATCTCTGAGTTCATGTGCTGAGCTGGTTCATGAAGTTCTTGAACTTTTATTATCCTTGGGCTCTGGCACAGTGAGAATGAAATAGGAAACTGGTACTATCTTTAAAAGAAGCCTATAGGACTGAGCAAAGTAAATGTTTAATTTTGAGTGGAGAGACTCAAGGAATTCAAAGAAATCTCTATATTTGTTGACAGCTACTCTGTGTCAGGCACTGTACTAGGCCCATGGATCAAGGTGAAATTGATCTTTCTTCATGACGTTGTTGAGAGCTATATTTACTTGGGCGCGTTCTAAGGTCATTGTATTATAGTGATCCTCATTTTCTGTAAAACAATGTTTTAAATACAAAATACTGAAAAACAGACATGAATCAGAGATAAGGAAAGTGAATATAGATCTGCATTCTCTAATTTGGTGGCCACTAATCTTAGTGACTGTTGAGGAAATTTACACTTGTTAAATTTCAAGTGCTCCATGGTGGCATGAACCTGATTCTACCATGTTGGAAAACAATGCCATCATGGTGGATGTTCTGTTGAACAGTGCTTATATAGATGACACACAGGTAAGTGTGGATTCAGCTGAAGTATTTTTCATTTCAAAACATTTCACAAACTACAACCAATAATACCTGGAAGCTAGTTTATTTCTCAGGAATGGAAATAACCTCAAGCATTACCCAGATAACTGCCCACCTGATGAATAAATCCACTCCACCACTTTGCCACTAAACCTATGTCTGTAATGGGCATGAAGCTTCAACAACAGTGCCTTTCAAGGCAGTGGATTTTGTCAGTGACTTCCCCCTAAACCACAATTGTGTTATGATTCAGCCCAAGTCTCTTAGATGTTCTAATTTTTCTTTGAAAATATTAAGGAATTCTTTACTTTTACAAATGCTTTTATAAATGAGTCACACAATTTCCATTACAATTGTATATAGAACAAGTAAATGTCAAGTGTAAATGCAAATGTCAAAAATAAAATGAGGTTATGCGGTTGTCTGCCACTTGTTCTGTGGCATGCTAATAAATAATTATAAAATTCAATTTGGGTGTATTAGCACAGTCACACAGGTGACTTATTACTAATAATGATCTTACACGTTTCTCAATGTTTTTTTCTCAAAAAATTTTCACTATTGAACATGAGTGCATTTTCCAGATTAAAGATTAACTTTGTCTTTGATAACGCCTACATCCTCAGAATGATAATCAATCCAAACAGAAATATTTTCATAGGATGCCTCTGCTGGATAGGGAGGGCACACAAATGTGCGCCGCTTTTTTCCAGATCCTGTCACTGTCAGCCCTGTAGTTCTAAGCTGGGCCATGGCTCAGTGAGACTCACAAGCCTTATGCCCTGCAGTCACCCTACTGTGTGCTTCTTGTTTGGTGATCCTGAAATCACCCTACTATGTGCTTCTTACTTGTTTGGTGATCCTGCAGTCACCCTACTGTGTGCTTCGTACTTCTTTGGTGATCCTTCTGACTCCTCCTCTTACCAATTATTTCTAACTGCACTTAGCTCACCTTTGTTTTCAGGAGAGATTTCATTGCTTTTCCTCTGTTCCTTTCTATGCACATGAGATTTATGTTTAAAGACCAAAACCTGAAATGACTGCTCTTTGCCAATTCCTAATTACCGCCACTAAGTAAAGTGCACAGATTCGGTGGTAACTCTTTTCCTCAGTGCCCTTCCACTTAATCCCAGTACTAATTGATATTAACAGATACTTAACTAGCTGCTAAATGATACTGTGATCAGGTTACAACAATGACGATAATGTTAATAATAATACTAACAAGAACAGTAACGTGTGTGTGAAGCACTGCTCTAAGGATTTTGCATGTATGGACTTGAACTCATAAGAACTTCATATGGTAGATACTGTTTACCTTATTTTTCAACTGACTTCACCCAGCACTTCACCCAACACTTACTGGTCACCCAGCCAGTAAGAAGCAGAACCCTAATTGCTAGACACATAGCCTAGAGCTCCTATTTTCAACCACTTAGTTTTAGGTTAGATTTCTGATGTTTTCACTGTATAGTAAAGCATGAACATAGGTATATTAAGCAATCACTTACTTCTCTCCTCTGTTTTGCATGGACACCTGTGGACAAATTCCTGCATGGTTTCATGAGAGGTAGTATAGTATAACAGAAAACAGCTGAGAGAGTTAGCAGAAATGTTAGGGTAATTGTCCAGGCATTCAAGCCACATTAGTTTGAATAAAGTCCCACTTGAATATTGTCAGTTTTCAGTGTTTTTCTTCCACCATTCTTTGAAGGCCAATAGTGCCTTGTTTGCCTATGAGTGTGTAATACATGTGTGTTGTGATGGTGATGATGACATTTCCGTATTTCTGAAGTGTATTTGTTCAGACACAGCACACATTTTTGCATCTGCATTGCTGTCTCATCTGAGGGTTCTCCTAGGAGGACTCACTCTATTCAACAGCATGGATTAAATGCATACTATATGTCAGATGTTCTGCTAGATGCTCAGGGCATGGTAAAGAATAATACAGATTCCATATCCTCAAGGCTCTTACAGTCTTCTGGGGAAGATTTAGTCACTGTAATGAGGAAAGTGATAGGATAAATGTGATTGAGGACAAAAGAAGACAGGCTTTAGAAAGATACAGGCATTTGGGAGAAATCAGGAGGAGATATCACATGGGTTGAAACTTAAGGTTGAGTAAGAGTCAACCAAATACATGGGAGTGCAAAGAAAGCATCACAGGTGCACCCCAGACCGGAAAACTGAAGTGGGGTGCATTCAGATTCGACCTGCTCTTCTTCCAGTGTTTCTCATTTTAGTGAATTGTGTCCTTCATTGAGGCTACGGAGTAACTTTAACTGCTTCTTCTTCTTCACCCTCCCCAACTAGTCAGTGACTATGCCCAGTGCATTTTACTTCCTAAACGACTCTGGGACCTATCACTTCTCCACCACTTCTTCCATCACTGTCGCCATCTCTTACCTGTGTTCTGGTGTAAACTACCTATGGTTCGGTAACCAGCTGTCAGCCTCCAGGCTTGCTCTGCCCATCCCATCCACTCCCCTCTCCCAAACTCATTCTCCACATTGCGGTCAAGTCGTTTTCTAAGCTGCAAACCAGAATGTGCCATTTGCCCAGAAGAAAAAATATTCAGTGACTATTCATTTCCCTTAAAATAAAATTTGAATTTTTATCATGACACAAGCTTGGTGATTAAAGCTTTTATTTTTCTAATATCAGCTTTACCCATTTCTTCCTTACACTCTGATCAAACTATGCTGAACTTCTTTCAGTTCCTTGAATAATCCTGTTTTGCTTCTGGGCCTTTATATGTGTGTTTTCCCAATAGTTTTGGATAACTATTACTCATCCCACAAGTCTCATTTTAAATATGGCTTCCTCCAAAAAGTTATTTCTGAACTCCCAAGTCTTGGTTAAAAACTTCTCTTATGTGCTCCCAGAACACATTTTACTAATTACACTATATGGTAAGTGGCTGTTTCCTTGTATAACAGCATGTTAAAGAGAGAACAAAATACTAGGTGGTAAAAACTCCCATTTATCAAAGAAAGATACTTTCAGAGAAGAAATCTGGAACCAAGTTAAGGACATAAATGACTGAGTAATCAAGGGATAGTTTGTTGAGGGAATCTATGAGGGTTTGATATTAGTTCTGAAGTTTGATATTAGTTCTGAAGTTTGAAATGACAAAGAAATTGGGATTTGTCCCATGTCTAAAAAAGACTAAAAGTAAATGGTTGTGGCTGACACAGCCTGTCTGGTGGCAGAGCTAAGATACAGCTGTACTGGGAGCAAAATATATTTTCATTGAAACAGGGCAAAAACGTGTATCTGGGACAAAATGTAGGCAACCAGAGAAGAGACAGTCTGAGGATAATATTTACAGGTATTTACAATATTTACAATATTTCTTCCAAGAGGGCTCCCAGTCATAAGAAAGTGTGTAGAAGGTACTATTAGTTATGGAAACTGAGAGGGGAATTATAAGCCAATAGCTAGAGAATAGGGCACTTCAGCCAGACATTTTTGGTAGAAAATCTTCAAGCAAACGGGAAAGCGCACCCGTGAAAGAATCAGCTTGGAGCATCCATTCATCAGCCCAAAGACCATCAGCACAAACTGTGTGTACCAGTCAATTAAGACCTTTTCCGTTCTTATCCACTTCTTTCCCCACCACAGCACTCCTTTTCACCCATACAGATTGCCTAGACTGATATTCTAACCTGTGGAGGGAGGATTTAACCTTAAGTAAAATTGAAGTTTTAATTTTTGAACATTAGTCTTTCTTTTAATTATTAGACCAAGTTTATTGTCAGGAATAAAAGTGACCAGAGGATTTTTAAATTATTTTGTATTATAAACAATGAACAAAGAAGTTATGAGACTTAACCTGTCTCCAGTAAAAGAAAATATGGATTATTGAATGATTTTAATGATTTTGCTTTATGTTTGAATTTTAGCAGTTTGATTATGGTGTGCTGAAATGTGGATTTGTCTGTATAGGTCCTTATTTGTATATTTGTAGGATTCCTTTCAAAATTATCTTTTAAAATCCACAAGTTAATGTTTTTAACCAGTTTTGAAAGTTTTCACTGTAATCTACTCATATGTTGCTTTTCCCCTATTTTTTCTTTTCCTCTGAAATGTCAGTTCCAAATATGTTACACCATTTGATAATATCCCCATATTTCTCATAATCTGTTATTTCCTAATTATTATTCTCTCATGTACCTCAATTTGGACATTTTCTGTGAAAATTTGAAACAAATGACTGAATTTATTGGTCTTGTTTTTGTAGCCAATGATATTTTAATTTCAGATATTTTATTTTCTAGAATCCTCTTGATTATTTTTAAAGTTCTCCATGCCTCTGCTATATTATATAGTTTTTATTTGCTTTATCTTGTCCATTTCATTTACCATAGTTATAATATGTATGCATGTATTTTACCTCAGGATGTTTTAATGACCTATGCACTACATAGAGGATTTGCTGATGAAAGAGGGCTGGCTGCTAGCCAGGTGGCTAAAATGACCTCAAAATGCAAGGGCAGCTTGGGGTTCCTAATGTTGACAATCTTGGTTGGCTTCATATCTTCAGTTTCAGAAGGCACCTATCACTAAGATGCCATAGCACCTCCATGGCCTTGAGTTCCAGGGGCATTGGCTGAAAGCCAGAACAATGAGGGCATGTCTTATCTGTGATGTAAATCTGTTCCACTCTATCCCTTGTTCTCCAGGGCTCAAATGAAATGTGCTCAAAATGGATTCATTTCAACAAGTCATGCTTGTTGAATTGAAAGGAAAAATATGGCAAAGGGAATGGGATGAAGGGTCTGTGAACTACAGCAAAGCCATATTGCACTAGTTCAAAAAGAAGGTACCTGTTTGGCCCAAGGCAGGCAAAAGGTTTCCTTCTGGCATCTGGCTCCTCAAATGCATTAACAAGTCCTTGGATACAAGTACAGCATATACTGCTTTGTTTTACTCTCTTCAGGCTCAAGGAAATAAAAGGTACACAGCCAAACCAATGAATATTTCCAAAATACTGAGACTTCAGCCTCTCTTGCAAAGATTTCTGGTGTCTTTATATAGGGGTTTCTGGAAAAGCATCTCTCACCTCTTCCTCCTTAACAGTCTTATTTCTCAGATATATTTAATCAGCATTTAGATGTGAAACATGAGTAATTTCTCAACTTCAGCTTCCTTAGTCACTTGAGCAACTGCCTGGGGAATCTACACATAAAACATCCTCAAAATCAAAGTTTTTGGTTTTCCATTTTTACCCAATGAGTTTGATGACCATCCACAATGCTGTGCTCCATAACTGTATGGAGGAATCTTTGTTTCTTCCATTCCATTCCAGAAAGATAGTCTGACCCAGGGTCACCCATGGGATGAAGGTGCATGGTATCATATGGATCATAACAATATGGTAGAAACCACTTGTGAGGGGCCTCCCTGGTGGCGCAGTGGGTTAAGCAACGCACTATGAAGCAAACCGCAACCACTGCAGCACGAGTTCGATCCCTGCTGCCGGCCAGGGAG
>JAGFMF010011574.1:9744173-9759731 GCA_019455555.1 Galemys pyrenaicus
TCTGCCTGTTCTGCTCCCGCTCTCTGTGGTGAATCCTCTCACCCCCCACACCTCTGGCCTGTACCCCAGTGCTTGTATGCATAAATAAATAAATCTTTAGAAACCACTTGTGAACTTGTAAGTCCAGTCCAGGAAGCTGTAATGGATCAGCCCAAAATCCTGCTGTTCCAAACACAGTAGCTACTATCCCACTGCCTGAGGAACACCCACTTTTCCCAAGAAGCACGAGTTCATGAAGAGTGGCAATGGGTGGGCCATGAAACACCGATGTGGTTATTGCAGCAATAGAAGAACATGACATTGGCAGGGCGAAGACACCTCCAGCATAAATGGTGGCCACATAATAGTTATCTTAAAACTCTTGCCTATTAATGACGATATTTTGGTCATCTGTCCATTGGATTTCTCCCCCTCTTAATTATGAGCACCCATTTTGACTTCCTATCAGATTATGTAATTTTAAAAATTACAACCAGACATTGTATATAAAAGAACTGGTATAAATATTATTTTGCAGCTAAGGGTAGGAGGACTCAATTCAATAGGAATTAAGCTGAGCTGTAGTTCCAATTAGTTTCAGTGCAATTCTTGTTTTAAATATTTTGAAGGCTTATTATAGCTCTTTCCCTCCCTCTCTCTCTCCTTCTCTCCCTCCCTCCCTCACCCCCCTTCCCTCCTCCCCAACACACACACACACACACACACACACACACACCACAATCCAGTTCTACTTAAGCCACCTAACAATCAGCAAAAATCCTGTGGAGTAGAAAATCAGGAGTTGGAGAAAACTGGACTTTTGAGTTCCTGCAGATTTCCGTGTGCTGTGTCTTTTCCAGTGGTATCTCTGCTTATTTAAGTCTGACCCTACATCTGCTGTGTTTGTGCTTGGCAAATATCAAAGTGCCTCTTGATATTTCCTTACAGAGGAAATATTTTTCATAGAAAATTTAGTCTTTAGATGAAAGAGGGCTGGCATCATCAGCTTGTAGGTGTTCTTTTTTAAAATACACATTTCTTTTTTTTTTTAGTTCCTTTATCTGGCATTACCTATTTGTTAATGTTATGGTGGTGGCAATGTCTGCTGAGATCTTTTGCATAGTAAATAAAGCAGAATTTACTGAATGGTTTTAAAGTCCCATTGCAGGAGGAAAAATAATAAACTTCTTTGCCTTTTCACATTTATTACTTCCATTCTTTTGGAGGAAGTGCAATGTTTGTCTGAGTGTGAATTTTGTGGGGACAAATATGTATCTCATTCAGCATTTTATAATATGGCAGACATTGTGCTAAGCTCATAGTTGTGGTCAGTCAGTGTTTATTGAATAAATAAGTTATCAGCATGAGCAAAGACAGAGGTTTGAAATAAATAGGATAGAGTATAGGGCAATTACAACTTATCCTTTATGTTCTAAAGCTAGAAATGTAAGTACAAGCCAGGAAGTGATAGAGGATGAGGTTAAAGATGCAGATGGGGAAAAATTAAAGAGTTTGTACTTTAAGTAATAATAGACCACTGACTGATTTCATTGATAAACTATATAGACAGTTGTACATCATAAATAGATTGTTCTGGAAGAGGGGTTTATGTGGGAGAAGGTGGTGGCAAGGAAAACAATATGGAAGCCTTTAGATTTTTCTTTTTAATTTTAAAGATTTTTAAGAATTTATTTATGCACACAAGAACTGGGATATATGCCAGAGGTGTGGGGGTGAGAGGATTCACCAGAGACATAGTGGGGAAAAGAACAGGCAGATCAACGGAAGTACACTGCTGAGGGGAGCAGCGGGCAAGACAGGAGAGGCCTGGAGAGGTTTGGAGAGGTCTGCTGCACTATGTGGGTTAGTCACCTGGCCCAGGATTGAATTCATGCTGCAGTGGGTGGTGATAACTTGATAGGGCTGAGATTGGGAGGCCCCGAAGCCCTGTAGTTTTATAGACAAAGAGCTGTGTTGCTGAGAGTTACCTCCATTCAATCTATTAGTGATTCTCAAAGTGGGACCCTCAAACCTTTAGGGTTCCTGAGGCCTGTTCAAGGAATCCTCAAGATGGAAACTATTTTCATAGTGTTGCTAAAATCATAACTTTATTTTTTTGCCATGTAGGCATTTGCACTGATATGTAACTTGCTAGTTCATAGTATACATCAAGTGCATTTGACTTTAAATACTGTATTAGGATTCATATGTCCTTCACTGCTACTTAATTCATAGTCAAAAAAGAAAAAGCTACTTTTAGTTAAGACTATCCTTAATGAAGCAGTAGCAATTATTATTTTATTAAATTTTAGCCACAGAATCTACATATTTTAAATATGGCATAGGACAAATTGGAAGCATATATGGAAGCACTGCTGTACAGTTGTCTTGAGAAAAAGCATTCATGTAATTGAGTTGCAAGATAAATGAGTGACAGATTCTGCTTTTCAGATTTGGGTATTTGGCAGATACTTCCTGGAAAATGAACAAAGTCAGCCTATCAATTTAATGAAAACAATTCATAGTATTTATTGCCAGTGAATCAACTCAAGTTTTCAAGGACTAATTAGAATTTTGGACAACTTCTATCTACCACTGTGAACTTAACAGCTTCCCAATATCAAAGAGTTTTCTGAAAAAATGAGTGGTGATGAAATGTGTCAAATTTGCAAGATTTATAGAACTCAGTGAAGGAATATTTTCCAAATGATTATGTCTGACCGATATTATAAAATCATCTCTGTATAAAAGATCCCTTGAAGGAAAAATATAGACCAGTAGATACTATTGTAATAGAAGAGGAAATCTTCACTCATGGTTTTAGAGTCTACCATGTAAATAATAGTTAGGAAATGACCACTGCTTATGTTTTGATATAGTAGAAAAGGAAAATTCCACAGTTATCTGGTCATCTCTTTTCTGACTGTGTAAGGCCAAATTTTCTTCATACATTATAAGAACAAACAATGTATCACATCAGATTAAGCAAACAAACAATGCAACTCTTTTCACCAAATATTTATTTTTTAAATTATAGTTATTTTTTTCATAAAATACATTCCAGAAGTTGGATAATAGGCTCATGAGGATTTTCTATTTTAAAAATAGAATTTTAAAAATAAAAATGAGGAATTTTCATACTCTTTTCCACTATAATGGTACCAGTTTACATCCCCAACAACAGTGTATGCATATACCAATGTTACTTTAATAACATTTTTAAATGTTTTCTTTTAATTGAGGTAACATTAATTTTTTGAAGATCACAGAGAAATAATGTCCCATGTAGAGAGGAGTATCAAAAGAAGCTTCGTAAGAACAAGAGACCTTAACTGAATGTTTGATGATAAGCCATTTAATCAGGTGAAAAACTCAGGGAAGATCTATCTTGGCATTAGGGATCAAATGACCAAAGGTATAAAGTTAAGAAATGGGAGGAGAAAAGTAGTTCCAAGTTGCGGGGGGATAAAGTGTGAAGCTGCAGCGGAAAAGTGAAGCAATAAAGGAAGTAGAAATTAAAAGGTGATATAAGTCAAGTCATGGTAAAGAACTTAAGAATAATTTGATTGGACACCACCAGTGGTGGTCAGGGGACTCCATGATTTCAGTCCTTGCAACCACTGAGAACTGCAGAACTATGGAAATGCTTTGTATAACCAACACAGTGCTTTAGGGAATATTTGAATGTATTTGCTTTTCTCTAATTTTCTACAATTTTCAACATTCTCTGATCTTGTTTCTCTTCTCCTGTTCCTTCAATCCTTGTATGTTCCCTGGCTACTAACTGCTTTATTGACACTAAGGTTATTTATCTAGGACTGCCCAATCGTGCCCTACAGCTTTCTCTTACCTAATTTCTACTAAGTTTTCTTCCTTACACCTTTAAGAGTAATATGATTGACTAGTGGTGAAGCCCTTCCTCTCTCCAAAAACTGCTAATTTCTTTTTTTTTTTTTTGCATACCAAATGTCTTTTCTAGAGATATATAATTTTCATTTGCACATTTGTAGATTAGTACAATGTTATTATATACTGGGAAGATCTGAATTAAACAAAAAATGATTTTGTTTACTACAGTATTTTTAAAGTTAACGTGACCTTTTATATAATGAGCCTTTTTATTAAATGAGTGTCAAGTTGTATCTAGAAGCCATTTGCAAAGTGTGGTCTGGGAATGCTGAAGAGTGTGAGACTCTGTCAGAGGTTCTGTAAATTCAAAAATATTTCATGATAATACAGAGACATTATTTTTCTTTTTTATTCTCATTCTTTCAAATTTGCATAGTGAAGTTTCTTAGAGATTACATGATGTGCCATATTGTAGTAGATTATATGCAGAAGTGGATATGAAGAGCTATTAACATAATAAAGAGATTAAAAAAGTGTAAAACTGTGTTACTCTTCTCACTACCTAAAAACCCACTTATTTTTAAAATAAAATTATACTATGGTAACAAGCTAATCAGTTAAAAATTTCTCACTTTGGATTTTCAATATGCCAAATATTTATACAACTCATGTAAACAGAAGCTCATAGAGGCTTTCATGAACTTTAAGAATATTAAGGAGCTTGACCAAAGAATTTGAGAAATGCTGATCTAGTAGAATGATTGGTAGTAGATAGCTATTATTTTTGCCTGCTTAGCAGCATGCGAATGCCTTATCTTTGTTTATACCTGCTCTATAAGTTTTTTAAAGATTTTTATTTATTTATGCATACAAGAACTGCAGTATATGCTAGAGGTTCAGGGGGTGAGAGGATTCATCAGAGCCAGGGTGGGAAGAATAGGCGGCTCTACTGAAATACACTGCTGAGGGAGCAGCGGGTGAGATAGGAGAGTTCTGCTGTGCAAAGTGTGAGTTAGCTCCCTGACTGGGGCTTGAACTCAGGCCATCCCACAGTGGTGATAACATGATAGCCACGAGAGAGGCCCTGTTTTTAAGTTTTAAAATGATCTCTATTCTCCTTGCAGCTCCTAAGAGAATGGATTAACGTGATTCTTTGGCTCAAGCAAAACACATTCGATTTAGATTTGTAACCAGCCATGCCAGAATCTAGACCTAATTTATACCTTTCAACTACATGACCAGTAAATTGTCACTTGGTTTCGAAAGAATCACTTATTAATATACCAGAGTATCAGGAATAGTTTGAGAAATGATGATATAATCATTGTGTCGTTTACGTCTGAATATTGACAGAAACTTGAATCTTCAGTTTTATTTTTGGTCTTGGCATCTATTAATATATGTTAGCTTACCAGGGTTTTGACCTATTTTATGATTTTTGATAACTAATTAACTGATGAATTGATACACAAATACAATAATACATGTAAATGAATTCACGTCCCATTGGGAATACATATTAGACCATTTGTTATGATAACACAGTCATCCTCTTTTGAAGATAGCTCCCTAGTCACGTCTTGTCTCCTTAAGTGGCTATTATTCAGTGCCTCGTCTTCATCATAATTTTTACTCAAGGCCTTTTCTGACTCTCAGAGTAGGGTAGGACTCATGATGTATGATTATAGTGTTCTCATTGTACTTGTCCTTCGCCTTCAAAGCACTCAACACAATTTTAGTTGACAATTTGTGTGATCATTTGTTTAATACGTTTCTTTCCTGCTACAATGTAAGTCCCAAGTTTTAGCTTGATTACCACTTGGTCCCTAGGATCCAGCTTTGTGCTTAGCAGATAGTGGGTTCCCACAAATATATTGATACAGTGAATGAATGAATGAATGCATGAGCATTTTGATAGGAGCAGTTAAAGGGGCTGTGGCGGCATACACAAAGGAAGCCAACCCGCTTTAAGGGAACAGAGAAGGATATCGGACAAGTGAGGAGGAGATGGGAGAGCAGCATTGTAGAGTCGGAGCTCCTATTTGAAGCTGACATAGAAGAGGACTCAAATCAGACTGTGAAGGACTATTTTGAGGTTTTTAGACTTAAGGGTTTAGACTTTATACCAACAAAACTTAGACATCAAGAAAGGATTGGAAGAAGGGAAATGATATTTTTTTGTTTAAAAACAGTCCTGATCAGTGTGCACAGAACAGTTCAGGGAAAAGCAAGACTGGGGCACTGGGACCAAGTAGACAATGAGATTAATTCAGATGAGAAACTGCGAGGCTTGGACTGGAACAGTGGCAGAAGCCCTGTGGATTCCGTCCCTAAATTTTTTATTCAATACATGCTTATTGTCACCTACTAAGTGTATTTTAGGCATTCTAGCAATATCCCAGGAAATGGGGACATAGAGATGAGCCAGAGTAAGTCCCTGAACACATAGGGTTTATATATTAGTTGAGGAGGTTATTTTGACAAATGAAAAAATGAATGAATGGTGGAATGTATGAATGAATGAGTGAATAAATAAGCTTAGGAAGACTCATTACTGCTGAGGTAGCTACAGATGGACTGACAGAGGAGTTTCTAGTTGGCCCATGGAAGTCCAAATACAATGGGATGATTATCTTCAGGGTGTTAAAGGAAAATAAGTGCCTCATGTAGAAATGTCATCTGACACTGTAGCAAGTAATACAGTTTTATCTATGCAACTACTGAGCTAAGCAACCTGAACTTGATTCAGAGATTTGAGAAAACTTGTAATCTGAGGTTCAAGATGTCAAGGAATAAAAAAATGTAGAAAGTACTGAAAAAGGGGACTGCAATAAAATCATGGTGAGTTTGGTTCTTATAATACATTTTAAAAAATCGTTGTTTCTAATAAGGATTTGAGAAATGGATGAAATATTGAGCTGTTCCCAAAAGCAGCAAAAGGAAAAGAGTAAGAAAACAATTACTTCCTGAAATTAACAAACTAAAAGTAGGAAGGAAAAGTCCTGAACTTCATGGAGTAGATTAATGTTAATTGTTTCTATATTGAAGCTTGAGATATTTTTTATGTCCCTATCAACCTTGATATATGCTTACATATGCATGCTAAACACATTTTTGAGTTTGAACAAATCATTTCATTTGTACAGATGCTTTTAAATTCCGCCTGGCTGGTCTTCAAAATGTGCTGAGGTCTAAGTGTTCCATGAAGATCACAAGCTTTAGTAACTAAGAGGTGTGTCATTTGCAATCAGTCTTGCCTACAGAAACCCACACTAGAGAACTATGTAGAAAGAGGACACACACCCCACCCCAATAAAAAGTGGAAAAATTATAAGTGTTCAAAAGTGATCAAATTGGCAGGCAGTTCCTTTCTACAGAAAAAGTATCAGAATCTCTGAGCAATGTTAGCATTTCATTTTCTAATTAAGGGGCATAATTCTGACTAGAACTTTGAAAAAGACCAGGGAAGTTTGTTTAGCCAGGAAACTAACACTTAACTAGAGTCAGCTTTGGATAACATCTCTCTTCTTTGATTGCTGGTTGGATGAACCCTGCTGGGTTGCTTAAGTCTAGGCTACACCCTTATTTTTAGGCTAATGAAGAAAAGCAGGGTACTCTATAAGAAGCTATCGGTCATACCTCTTTTGCAGCCTTTCCCTTTAAAATTGGTACCTGTAAGTGCTCTGCTGCCACAGTCAAAACCTGCTTCACTCAATGCCACATTGCGGCTTTAGAAACAGGAATTGGGGAAGCAGACTCTGAGACTGTCTGTCTGCCAAAATACTTAATTAGGAACTTATGATAGTGGCTGCAGCCTCAGGATTTCTGCGGATGTGCCATTCTAATTTTGGTGGTAGGGGGTGTTGGTGGAAGGACCAGAGTGGAGAGGTAGATAGGGGCCTTTTGGAGATTACCAAATGCAACGTTTTAAGACTTAAAGCGGAAACTGAGTCTCAGCGATGTGAACTGCCTGAGGAATATCTGTCATGTCACCTTTACCCTTTACTAGGGCAAACATCTGCATCTTCCCCAGCCCATCTCTTGAATCTCAAGAAAGGCAGCTGAGGATGGGCCAGTGGCATCTGGAACCACTGCAACCAACCCGCAGTCTCCTCCTCTGAGGGCCCCAATGGGGAAGAGGCCATTCAATGAGAGTAAGAAAGAGAGGGAGGGCGAAAGGAAGGAAGAGAGCCAGCCAGAGGTGGGAGTGGAAGAGGCAGCCTCGGCCCGGGCTGATTGGTTCCTGGGGCCAGCCCTCTCCAAGAGGTTTATAAGAGTTGGGGCAGCCGGGCGCCCTGCCCGCTGGTCCGCGCGCCCCAGGAGTACCACCCGACTCTGAGCACCCCACGTCGAGGTTCACCTGGCCCTGCGCCGGCTCCGTGCTGTCTTTGCAGTTGACTTTGGACGGACCAGCAGGAGAGACAGCGAAAGAGGGAGATCAGCGCTGGAGCAAGCGGGCCCAGCGCCATGCGCCGCGCCAGCCGAGACTATACCAAGTACCTGCGCGGCTCCGACGAGATGGGCAGTGGGGGTTCCGGCGCCCCGCACGAGGGCCCCATGCACGCGCCGGCGCCGCCCGCTCCGCCCGCGCCGCACCCGCCCGCCGCAGCCTCCCGCTCCATGTTTGTGGCCCTCCTGGGGCTGGGGCTGGGCCAGGTGGTCTGCAGCGTCGCCCTGTTCCTCTACTTCAGAGCGCAGGTGAGTGCCCGCCCTCCCAGGGGCGCGCGGGAGAGGCGCTCACGCCTCCTTCGTCTCGCGCTCGTGGGAAACTGAGCGCCTGCCGGGCGCCTCTGCCCTACCCTGCGTATTCTGGAGTGAAGTGACGCGAAGAAAGGGAGAGTCCGCGCCGGGCAGCCTGGCTCGGGGTCGGGCGCTGTCGCCTCTGGCCTCCGCGCGCGCACCGGTGGGCCGGGAGCTGAGGCTGGGCTCGCGGGCCCCGGTGCATTTGAATTTCCCCCCGCGAGACCGCATTGGCCGCTCACCGCTTCTGGAAATGATTGTGCCCTCCATCCCCCCAGCCCCCTTCCCATTTCTCGGAGCTAAAAAGTAGCTTGTGCTCATTTAGGAAAAAATGAGAGCCAGCACTTAGGCACTTAGTTCCCTTCCCAACTACAACCGGGAGGCTTTTGGCTCCCGGCACTGGCAGTTGCGACGGTGCTTGAACCGCTCCGAGAGCAGAATGTCGAGGCTCGTGCGGTGCCAGCAGCCACTGGAGCACCAGGTGGCGATGCCCTTGTAGCCAAAAGGGGCAAATGAAATGGCGTGACCCCAGGACCCGCTGGCACCAGGTGGTGATGCCCTCGAAGCCAAAAGGGGCAAATGAAATAGCGTGACCCCAGGACCCGGGTGTCCGGACACCGGGGGTCTTTGCTGCTGCCGCGTTGTTCTGTGGGGTTCAGTTCGCGCTGGCTGCAGGAAAGGGACGGCCCCACGTGCCTTTCTCCTAGGTGTGTGTAGGAAGGAAGCAAAGTGTGTGCGTGTGCGCACGCGAGCGTGTCAGATGGTGGTGAGGTTCTTTGGAACAGCCTTGCTACTTACAACTAGCAAGTAACCGACCTTTTAAAAGATGAGGAAGATAGTTTGGAACGGCAAAGATAGTAGTAGAAAGGAAGGGGTAAATTTGTAATATTATGCTTTCTGGTGGTTTGTGCTCTTGTGTTTTCTTGGAAATTGCAGTGCAGTCGGTTGGATTCATTCAAATGTTCTTGTCTGGTGCTGTGAACTCTTTCTCAGAGGAAGTGGGGCGCTGACTGTGCATTTTTTTATGGGAAAAAAGAGTTGGGTTTGGACTTGGTTAGTTTTCAGATTCAAAGGTGATTACTAAACCAAACTGGATGCATCAAAACCTGGTACTGCTTGGGTTGTATGGGTTTTTAGCGTGTGCCAGAGTCCTCAACGACGGTTACTTTTTGATCATCGGCTTTTTGTTAAATATTCATCACCCACTAGTACTGTCGTACAGAACTAGTTTGATAATCTAAACCAAAAGTAGAAATACCATGTCCAGTGCTTTAGAAAATATGTATTTATATATTAATGAACATAATCTCTAGCTATTGAGAGTCTTTTTCCAAAAAGTCAGCTTTACGGTGGTTTGCTTGCATCATAGATTACACAAGTCTATTGAAAGTGATGAAGTGTTTTTCCTTTCATTGAAGTATGCTGTGGTCAGAAGTGATGGTTCATCTGTTTTTGCTACCAGCTTGTTGTTTTCTCCCTCACTTAGTGCTTGTGTACGGAATCCCTGCACTGCCCATGACCCTATTAATTGCTGTGGAATATTTGTTAAGGGTCCTTTACTCAGTGTACAATGTGCATCTAGTATGTTCTTGGCTCAGTGCCAGGTAATGGAGGCGCCTACAACAAAAGACTGCAAATTCTTTATCAAATGAGAGAGAGGAAAATTCAGGAAAAGGTCAGAAGATGTAGGAGCTCTTTACCTTTTATCTTTTCTAACACCTTAGGGGGATGGCATTTTCATAGCAGTAATAGTGAAGTCCCTGTTCTGCACTGAAAGAGCAGGAGGGAATGAATGGCTCTAGGAACCACGAGCTGCTTTGATTGTTGGAAGCTCAGAAAATCAACAGGGACTTGTAGGCACGAGTGACTTGCTGGGCTCTTATCATAGTTTCTTCTTAGGCATTCTTGATATTAATGGTCTGCGTGCTGAGGGTCTAGCCTTCTGATGGTCTCTTAACCTTAACCATAACCTTAGCAGTCTTCATATCACAAGGATAATAGTGAAATTCTCAAAACTCTCTCAAAGTAACCATGTGAGTTATTAAGCCTACCTAGAAGATGTTCATTTGGAGACTATATATAATGTTAATAGATTTCTGTGTATAATTTTCCTAAATGCTATGAGGATTGGTTTTTCTAAGACCATGCAAAATATATTAGCTATTACTTTACACCCAATTTTGTACTGCATTTTTAAAGGTCATATCTTTCGGTAAAGAAGCGATATTAGGAGCAGTCTGTTCACAGCAATAAGTCACTAGATCTCATTGTATTTTACTAAGTATAGTATCTACATTTGATAGTTTGATTCCTAACGGAATCCTAAACATTTAGAGATAGAATGAAGTAGTTAACAAATAAAAGCTGTTTAAAAATAATAGGTGTGTGTGTTGAGGGGGGAGTTGGAAAGTGGTTGCTTATAGGTGGAACCAGATTGACCATCTATTGGCAACTGATGAAGTTTGTGGATGGGTATGATCTATAAATTTTTTTAGGCTCCTGCTACAGTTCTTTCCACTTTAATATATATGCCGGGAACATTCTTTCAAAGTTCTAGCAAAGGATAGACTCAATTGTTCTGGTTTCATATTTTCACTTATATCAGCTTCTTTGGATTAGAATTTGTTTAGCAAATATGTGATAGCTTTGATTTCTGCTAAAGTTGTGGGTCAACTACTTGGAGTACAGGAATACATTTGAATTAGAGTGAAATCATCTGGAATCAGGTGACACAGTTGCAACTTGCAGTGAAAAAAATGAGAAAAAGGAGCCAGTTTCATTGTCATTGTTTTTTTTTTGGGGGGGTGGGGGGGGTGGGGGGTGGGGAAGAAGACAGCTATGCAAATCCTCCAAAAAAAATAGTTTAATTTAGTTTCAAATACATTAGATAAACACCCAGAATAATATAAAAATCTCAGTGACTTTAAAAAAAAATTTCCCCTTCCAACTCACATTTGAATAGTTAAAAATGAATCAGGCTCCTGAATGTTTGCAGATTGCCTGTGCCGGGATTAAAAAAAAAAAACAACTGTACTAGATCCAGTGTAGATTGGCTTTCCCCACGCCAACCTTGCCAAAGAAAAAATAGCGTGTGGCTTTTGCTATATATTTACCACATAGTGTTCATACTTTGGTTTACAAAGGGTGGAAAAAAAAAAAAACCCTTCCAAAAAGTTGTTTGTAAAATTTGTGTGTGTGTATTTTTAAAAAAATCATCCATAGAACCATATTCAAAGTTTAGAGTTTAGCTACAAGATAGATTTTTCAGAAAACTCAAGCTCTGTTGCCCTTTTAACGCCTCTCTCCAGCTCCCCCAGTATGCCCACTTCAACCTCCCTGACCTACCCACGAGAGCAGTCACCACTGAAAATCTGAGGTAGCAGTGTGCAGGCTGTTTGTTTGAAAAAATGAAAAAAGAGAAAGAGAAAACAGATAACAGAGCACAAATGTCAAACATCCTGCTTCATTTAACCATACAAATGATTAATTTCAAGGAAGTAAAAAAAAAAAGACAGTTCATTTCTTATGAACTACATCATCTGATAAATGCATTTTAAAAGTTCATTTTAAATCAGATAGTCAAGATTTATTTGATATTTCAAACATTTCCAGGTACAATGAATTCATTTGTAACTCAGTTTATTGTGATTGTTGAATGCATTTCTGTGTTCTCTTAAGTGTAAGTTCCATGGAGGTGGGGACAAATTTAGTTTGCTCACTCCTTATTCCTTGCATCTAGTCCAGGGCCTGGCATGTTCGATTTACTGAAAAATCTCTCTGAATTATTTGCAGCACTACATTTTTAATCTGTAATGTGCAAGCTATATTTAGTAGCCCCATCCATATTGCTGCATTTAACAGGGTAGCTTGCTAGGCAGGAGGTAGATTCATTTAATCACTCAGGGAGGACTGTGGCATATCCAGCACCAATACCACTTCCCACCTCGTAGCTCCTCCACTAGAGAACACAGGAGCAAAGGCCTCATTCAGCTCTGTGTTTTTGGCACAGAACTCCTGTGCCTACCTCTTTTCTGCCCTTTTCTTCTGGTCTCCATTTTCAGGACAGAAAGGTTGCAAGAGCACTGAAAGGATAAAGACATTTGGTCGTAGGTTAAGAAGAAATTTCTAAGATATGACCAGTCTTTCAATGAGCAAAATAAATGAGTACATCACAATTCACTATGCCATATTTTCATGAGTTCTTTTGGGAAAACAGTTGGTTACTTTCATGTGTTTTATCTCTAATGTTATTTCCCAAAACAGCAGTTCTCAACTGCACATTGGAAACACTTGGGGCTTTAAAGAGTCACTGGCACTTATGCTTAAGGATGTTGGTTACATGAACTGGGGGAGTGGGTGGGAGAAGGGAGTGGGGGTACAGGGAGGGTGGGGATACAGGGTGAGTTCAGGTATGGATATTTTTCAGAGAGTGGATAAAATCTTTGTGTTGTTTTCTTTGCATCAAATCATTAATCTTAATTTACTGTTGCAGTGGTTTTCTTCTAGTAGGTGTTACTTGTGGAAAACATTTTTAATTGATGTGTAAGAAAATCTGAGTTATTTTAATGGCTTGGCACCTATATTTGAGAAGCATTTACTGTGCGTCAGAATCAGCTGGGATCTGGTGAGAATGCAGGTTCCCAGCAGTGCACTAGGCAAGACTGAGGTTGTGTTTTTCACAAGCTCTGCAGGGACCCATGACATTGTAGGGGATGGGATGACACTTCCAATAGTAGGATTAGCTGCTGTTAGGTTGGCATGCAGGTGGCACTTAGCTTGTCAGCAGGACTGAGTTTAACCAATTCTAGGGTCCCCAAGCATTTCCCCATCAATACCACTTTGTTCCTGTAGTTCAGCAGATTTCTGGGAGCAAGCCAGCTGTGGCCTTTGCCCGATTCTTCTTTCAGGAGGCCTGAACCCAATCACCCTTTGTGTAATATACCCCCCAGGCTTCTCTGGTTTTGTGGGATACTTATTGGCATGAATGAGGTTTTACTAAAAAAAAAAAAGTATGTGATTAAACTCACATATTCTGATTCATATTACTTAAGGAATATATGAAAAGCAAATATGCATTGCCAGTAGTTTTGCTTCATGTCTCATACCTGTCCATGATTACAAATAATCCACATATGTGTAAAGTTTGTACTAGTGGGGGCACGTTTGTCGAAAGACTCACTTTGTGTTAGGATTTTCAGTTATGGATAGAGTATTCTCCACTTGCCTCTGGTGACTGGTTAATAAATCTGCACATCTTTTCATTACTTTTTAAAAGATAATTAAACCAGGGAACAAGAGACTTGGTATTAATTGACTGATATTTAATTATTTAATTTTCCTTTAGTTTTACACTTACTAACAAGCAAACACATAAAAAGCCTTGACTTTTTCTTTTTCTTTTATTGAAGTATCTCTGGTTTATACCCTTCTTAGCATCTTGACAGTATAGGATTCACAGGTGTCCTCGCTGTAGCCTTTCCACTAACAAAGCACCCATAGTCCTCCACCATAGTTCGTGGTGATCCCCCTCTCCATCTCCTTCTCTGGATGCCTCAGATCTGTGGTCAGCTTTTAGGAGCTGGTTTAGTTTGTCTTTGACCCTTTGTTTGAACCTTGGATATCTGAAAGAAGACAACAATTAGGCTTACTTGTATTCATATTTGTATTTCATATTATTATGAAAACAATTGATAGCTATCTTTGCCTTCACTTGACAGTTAAAACCACTACAAAGGCTTGTCAAAACCCCAGGAAGGGTAGACAGACAATTTAAAGAAAAGAGTAGTACTTTAAGAGATGGCAGATGCTGGCACCTGTTTCTACCAGGTGGTCAGCTAATAGCTTGGTAGCGATGTTTTGGGTGGAGAGTCTCTTAATGCTACAAAAATTTTAGCATCTCTATAGCAAGTAACCATATATCTCGCTCACTTCATGCAGCCCTCTTCATCCAATGTGACTTGCATTCGCAGGCAGAGATACCACATGACAGAGGTCTATGGAGAAAAACAGATGAGAGGTCCAACCAAATCTTACAGAAATTATGCTTATGACTTTAGCTTTCTCATGGGAATAGGAAGTGGTATGCTCCCTCCCTTCTTCAGCTGGTTAAAATGTAGATTGTTGAAGGAAAAGGCCAGGTAACAAGATGGCCACAGATGGTGTTAATTTCTCCTGATTAATGAAGACTTTGTGCTTTGAGTAGCCAGTTGGCTACTCCCTAGTAACATGCTGCATATGACATCAAAACAGAAACATTTTCTGCCTGCCTTGACCATGGGTGATTTCCTTGGCCCCTTCCCCTTTATGAGAAGTCTCATGACCCCAAATGATTTTAATAATTTCCCCATGAATCACATGTGCACCTTTGTATTGTGGATGACCAGCTGCTCATGAAAATGAGTTAGAAGTAATGTTTTCACCAACTTGAGGGTAGTTGTATTAACTAGTAATCATTGGCAACCAAAAGACTCATGCAAGAAAATTTTTTTTTGGTCCTAAAGTCACTTTTTATTAAATAACAGAATCACTAACGATAACCACTCTAACATCTTTCCATTTTTTTTTTTTAGATGGATCCTAATAGAATATCAGAAGATGATACTCACTGTATTAATAGAATCTTCAAGCTCCACGAAAATGTAGATTTGCAAGATATGACTCTGGAGAACCAAGACACAAAATTAATCCCTGATTCGTGTAAGAGAATTAAACAGGCCTTTCAAGCAGCTGTGCAAAAGGTGAGTTCATGTCCTTTCATAAGTCAGGGGTCCTTGCTGACTCTGCTAATACTGGAAATTAAAACTGGTTAAATGCTTGTAGTGCTCTTCTTTTTAGTTTAATAATTTGTAAGGAGCTCAAGAGAATTTTTAAAAGGGACTAGCAGAATTCTTTTGAAACTTGGTAATGGTTGATTAGGTAACCAGAACCCCTCCACCCACAGCTCTCCCTCTCCCTCTCCCTCTCCCTCTCCCTCTCCCTCTCCCTCTCCCT
>JAGFMF010011574.1:9759903-9894981 GCA_019455555.1 Galemys pyrenaicus
CTCTCCCTCTCCCTCTCCCTCTCCCTCTCCCTCTCCCTCTCTCTCTCATTATTTAAGAGAAGGATTTCACATCACACTTGGAAGACCCGCACAAAGATGGCTACCGGTGGTCCAGTTTGTGCTTTGCATCCCCTGACCTAGAAACCATGTCCTCCATTCACAGTGCTCTCTGATACTGCTCCCTTTATATTTGGTTTTGTAATGGTGGGATCCCCGAGGGCTCTGTTACGAATAATTGTAACTGGTCTACGGTTGTCATCTGGAGTGAGGAGGTAGAAAGGTAGAGCAGAAAATGATGTGGTGGGTGAGATGGAAATTGTGTGTCTCTTTTCTCATTTTCTGAGAGAGCCGAGTGAGAGGGGAGGAAATGGGCACTGAGAAAACCAACGACTTCTCTTTCACCAACAGTTCCATTTAAATACTTATTACAGGTACCACACATTTCCCTGGACAGATTCACTTGAGAATCCTGCAACCTTGGGATTATTTAATTTACTGATTCTGCCTAAACTGTGGTGGTGGAACCCCAGCAGTGACTCCAGTTGAGCACTGAACACTTACTTGCATCTGCTCAGGCATCCCAACTCCTATATTGCTGCTCCCTGGACTATCTCTCATCATCTTAGAGTAAATCTAAAGACCTTAAATCCCTAAACTTCAAATTTTGATGTAGTTTTAAAAATTCACATGTAGTGGTAACATTTTTTTAAAAAGAGGATATATATTGGAGGCAGAGGTAGGGAGACAAAACTTTTGTAAAATTCTTAAAGTTGATATTTGTTGTATTTTATCAAGTCTAAAATACCACCAGTTTCAAATTACTTTGTTATTTTATGCATCACAGTGAAAGAAGGAAGTGTGGACTATAAGCTTAAATGTGATGATCATAGGTCCTATGTGTGTCTTAATTTCAGAGTTACTAAAATGTAAAAACAGATCCTTATAGAATTAATGTGGTACACATCGCTCTAGTATTTGCAAAAAACATATTGCTTGCAAGTATTTTGGCTTCACTCTGATTTGTGTGTAGTAGGTACTTAAGTTTATGGAATAGATGCATATTTTTAAATGTTTTTTTAAAAATTTTATTTATGCATATAAGAGCTGGCCAGAGGTGTGGGGGTATGAATTGATTCACCAAAGACAAAGTGGGGAGCGGAACAGGCAGCTCAACTGAAATACACCACTGAGGGGAGCAGTGGGCGAGATTGGAGGGTCTGCTGCGCCATATGGGTCCTCTCCCTGGCCAGGGAATGAACTTGTACTGCAGTGGCTGTGGAAACCCCACAGTGCAGCGCTCAACCCCTTGTACCACCAGGGAGGCACCTAAAATATGGTTTCTTAAACTTTGGTAATCATTTCATCTTATATTAATATATAATATATCTTATAGTTTTTTAGCTACCTGTAACAGTAGCAGTTCTTCTCTATTTCTTCTTGTTGTTTTATTTTATGTTTCATTGTTACTAGTCTGCTAATTATCCAATATCCCAAATGTTGAAGAATCGATGTATAAATAACTATTTACATGTACTAGAGGTAATTAGTTTAGGACTCACCCCTAATTAACATAAACCTGGTTAGGTAAAATAATTGGTCTCCTAATTTTCTGCTAAGTCAACTCATCTACTTAAGATATAGAGACAAACTTTTAATTTAATTGATGTCCTGGGGTTTTTCTAGAAAAGTAAAAAGGCAAGCTCAACCAAGGTGATTTTGAAAATAAATAATATAAAGAAGAAAAGATACTATTAAAATTTACTTGATGATGGATGAATGAAACACGTGCACATGTCAAGATATGAAACTGCACTCCTGAAATTATATAGTTCTGTAAGCCAGTGGTCAGTAAAGTTTGATTGAAAAAATAATGAAAGAAAACTTAAATTTAAAAATATTTACTTACAAGAATGCAAGGGTTCACTTCAATAGATTAAAAAAGAAAAACAGTTATCATTTCTAATACTGAAAAATGATCATAATACTTTGCATAAATTTCTGTAACTGGAAATCTATTAGAAAATAGAGCTAAGTGACCTCTTGATGTTCTAAATAGCTCAAACTAAAACTTAGCTACTGGTGAAAAATAGGAGCATTTCTCTAAATCAGGAATACAATAAAGATGTCTACTGTCTCCACATTATTTAACATTGTTCCAAACATGTTAGCTGATGTAATTTCACAAGAGAATGAAATAAGAAACAAATGCAAGTGAGAGGTAAGGGCAGAACTTACTTGTGATATGATCGTATTTTGGGAAAATTTAAAGGAAGCTGAAAGTCTGCAAGCAGCATAACTCAGTTTGTAAAAATTAATACAAATCAAAAGCTGTCTCCATTTCAAATAGTACTAAAGAACACAAATGAAAGATCCAACTCTTATTTTCTTAAAAATCTTAAAAAAACAAAGAATTGAAAAACTTATGGGAATAAAACTAGAACACTCTATAGAGGCATTTGAAATAGGACTGGATAGTGTAAAGGCATAATCATGCAAAGTCAAAAAAATGATCCTAATAATTTGAGCAAAGGCTGGAAGACATGTCTATGAAAGAGAACAAACAGTTCAGAGTGAGCCTTGGATACGTTCATGAATGTTTGTGGGTTTACTGTAATATAATACAAGGGCATTTTAAATAAGTGGCGATAGTTTGAATTATTCAAAATGATAACGAGGTAATTTGTTTGCTATTTTTTAAAAGTGGCATCCTCATGTCCTAAGTGAAAACAAATCCCAGAGGAAGAGGGTATTGGTGACCAGCCACTACTTGTAATCCTGCATCACCTCTTTTGCCCCCATGAGAACTGACATGTTCAATGTCCCAGTGCCTTTGAATTTTCTAAGAGACTGTCCAGTGAGTAAAATAAACCAATTTGAACTTATGGAAGTTGTTGAGCAATCTGACAGGTGATTCACTGTTTTAGGGAGTCTTTTGGAAACATCATGCCTCATTCCAAATGAGTAACTCTGATTATAAGAGATTCAGTCCCTGGCAAGCCAGAAGGGGGAAGATTTCTGAAATAGACAAGAATAATCAACTCTCTTATTAAAGGCATGCAATTTTAATTATAGTAATAGATTAGTGTGACTTGTGGAATGAATAGAAGTTTATTTCATTGATTATACATTTGTTTGATTTGTATTAGAAGATTTTACCTATTTTAAAGAATAAAGTGGGGCCTCCCTGGTGGCACAAGGGATTAAGGCACAGCGTTATTATGAAGCTGTCTACCTTTCCTGTCTCGCCCTCTTCTCCCCTCAGCAGTGTATTTCAGTCGATCTGCCTGTTCTGCTCCCCACTCTGTCTCTGGTAACTCCTCTCCCTCCCTGCTCTTCTGGCCTGTACCCCAGTTCTTGTATGTGTAAATAAACATTTAAAAAAATAATAAGGAGCTGTCATAATGTACCAGTTTGTTTAGAGGTGGACAATACCATTTTTTTGCCTAGACAAGAGGCTCTTTAGGAAGAAGAGGAGTATTATCCAGACCTTATCATTAGAATTAACCCATGTTTATTAAGTGCACATATTATGCTAGGTACTTTGCCATAGCTTGTCCTATCCCCAAGGATTTACTCTTCCCCTCACCAATTAATGGCTTGTCAAAAATGTTATACTTTGATGAAGATTATTGGTTAATGTGACTTTCTACTCATCTTGCCAAAACAATCAGATTTCTCATTCTTGTGCTAGTACTGAAAATAGGATGAGTGGATATATTAGTCAGTGATAACTAAGTTTGTATTTTAGGTTTAATTCTTACAGATATCGAGTGAACCCATAAAATGAAGTTACACTTATAGCTGCTATTATAATTGAGAGATCAACCCATCCAGTGGTAACAAATGCTAGACATAAGCACAATATCACATTATAAGTGTGCAAAAAATGGTGTTTACCCAGCCTGTCTTTGGTCAGACGAGTAATGCTGTTTCCCCCCCTTTTTTTCTGTTTGTGGCTGGGTTTTCTTGGCTTTTTTTCCCCTTTAGCACAGAACTCTGAAGCCCTTTTAGTGATCCAGCCCTACCAACCACAATTTACAGTCTATCATAACAGTCTGCGACAATAAAGAAAACACCACGGCAAGTATGGTGTCTAATTTATAAAGTAATTCCGTTTCCAGCCCCGGCGGCCTTTCTGGCCTCTGCCAGCCAGAGAAGCAGAGAGCTCAGGCCGGAGCGGGGCCTGCCCTGTGTGGCAGGAAGAACACTTGACCCTCAGCGCTCCTGGCAAGGCTTGGTGGAAAGCCATCTGCTCAGGCACGAAATGGACTTTCTGAGCTCCCAGAGCGGCGGCTCTACTTGAGTTCAGGAGACCAGATTGTCGATTTCACATTGGGCATCTGTTGGTGAAAAACTCCTGTATGTTAATTTTAAAGCTGTATGAAATAATGGCATGCAGGAGAGCGTTCAATCTGCAAATTACACACAAATTTGCTTTCCAAAGTGGATTCAGGATGCATTCAGGATGAGCCGGTAGGATCTGGGAAGGAAGCACATGGACCTAGGTGGCTATGTGTTTTTTAATATTAGCTTTTAAAGTTGTGTTTCTTGACTAGTTCATAATATGTCTAACATACAAACATGCTTTAGAGATTCAGATAAATAAATATTTGTTTGTGAGTATTAACCATTTTTCTCTGAAAGAGATGCACAATTAGAAATGTTGAGACACTGGGTATAGCTGGGGGTTCTGTCAGGGTGAGGAGGTAGCCATTTTACTCACATTTGAATATCTTACCTTCAAGAAGGAAAGAAGAGGACAAATAAGTGCTTGATGACTTATTGAACTCTGCAAGGTAATGTTTTTAAGTAAAAATGAACAGTGACCAACTCATAAAGTTATTCAGAAAGCGATAAGCCTGGTTCTCATATCTGATGTCTGACCAGTGTTAAAATTGATAATTATTAACCTTGTAACCTGAGGTAATAATGCACTTTAACAATAAAGGATAATTCTTGTTGGGAGTGATCTTTATGCAGAATTCTCCCTTCAGTCCGTACTCTTTGCATTTCCATAGCCTTCAAACTCTAGAGGAGGGAAGAGCATGAGCTGAAGTTAGGACTGGCTTCTTACATAACTAAAATGTTATAAAACTCTAATTTCACTCCAGAATATGGTAATCCAAATGATGATAATAACTACCAATAAACTATCTTGTTGGCAGGTTCTTGACTAACCGTTTGCTGGAATTAGTAAGCTTCTGAACCTTCAAGTGGGAAATGGGGGATTAAGACCAGAACTGTAATTATTGAACAATAATTCTTACCTGGAGTTTTAATTCCCATGGGAATCAGTACTTGTTTGGCCTTTTCCCCTGCAGGATTTACAGTGTAAATGTAAAATATCCTGTGTTATTAAGAATCCCCAAAGATGTGTAATGCTTTGATCCTCAGTGATACTCAATGAAATGTTCGCTCTCATTTGTCATATTCTACACTGCTGTAACAAAGAGATCTATCATTCTGTGAATTAAATAAGATATATATTTTTTCTCTCATGCACTAATGCAAAGGTGAATATTCGGGTCTAGCGGGGAAGTTCTCCATTCTCAATAGCTACTTCTCACTTTTAGGGCTTGGTTGGCTTCTCCATTTGTTATCATTTCCAGACAGAGGAAAGGGAGAGCAAAAAAGCCAGGGTAGGACCTGGGAGCTGACACAGCATCACCTCTAAGTGGAATCCTGTTGGCTGGAACTCACTCATAAGCCTGCCTCCTGCTGCAAGAGATATTTCCTCTAGCTGAGGAAATATCTGCCAACCAAAGCTTGAGGAAGGGGGTTCCCAATAACTGGCTGGAAAAGGAAAAGCATGTATTTTAGTGAGCAATGAGCTATCTCTCATACTCACTAAAGCCTGAGTAGGCAGGAGGATGGACTCACTATAGAACAAGAGTTCGAGATGCACAAAGTCTATGAAAAATTTGAATGGTTAAGGTTTTATTTTCTAAAAGGGGCAAAATGCTTCAGGATTATTTACATTGTAGGAGAGAGAATAGTGTACTCCTTTTTGAGGGACTTTCCAAGGGCTGTTTAGACATAAGCATCTGTGATCTTTGAGTAAACTTTGATTATCACTTGCACAGTTGTTAGAAGGTTTTGTGGATCAAAGAACATTAATTCAAAACCAGAAAGTTGATCAGATTAGTAGTTGTTTTCTCTATATGTAAAGCTAATCTCTTAGGATTCCAGGGTCAGTTATTACAAGATGCCTATTTTCATTTTTAAAATAAAATAGATAAAAGCCACTTAAATATGAGTAGATCTTAACTACTTATGAAATCATGATCATTGAGATTATGATATAGCCATTATTTTTTCATTTGCTTTTTAGTTAAATATATACATAAGAAAAACAAAGGGAAAAAATTAAACCCCATTCATTGTCTCTTTGCCTTTGCATACAAGAGTATGTGTCCTAAGAAAGTTTCTTGTAAACCCACAAGGAAACTTGGGGCTTGGGGGCACTGATGTTCCCAAATCAAGATGTTAGTCATATAGTGGTTTTCAAAGGGATTTCATCTCTGTTTGCTATAACAGTTTTGGGAACTGCAGTTCAATCAACCCTAATCATATCTAGCATATATAAAAGCTGTCTTTATGGGAAAGTTGAAGTAAGACCCACAGAATTTTCCTACAAAACCAAGTCCATCTACTGCCATTTGTCCTGCAGTGGGTAGTGACTGTGATGTACTTGATGCTAGGGCAAAAAGGAGAGTTTGCAGGAAGGAAATAACCAATGAGAGAGTGATGCCATCAGAGGTGGCTTATCCTCATACTGGACATACTCCAGGATGGGAGAAAAGATATTCTGTATCATGATTTTTAAAGAAATAGAGAACAGGAAGGACATGCGTGGAAGAGGAGTAAAGGTCTCACTTTGCACCATGGGATCCTGGGCTAAGATTCCAAAAGTGAGTAAAATTGAGCCTCTCGATTGGAGAGGACAGTGGTAATGTATAGCTTGGGGTCCCACCAGGAGTGACTTTTCCTGGGAGGACAGCCTGTGTGATTGGAGAGAAGGGTGTGCCTTCTGAAGCAACATTTCCCAAAGCTGCTTGATCTCGAAAACCACCTGGAATCCTTGTTTAAGTAAAAATAAAAAGGCTACCAGAATTGTCACAAGGATTCTGATACTGTAGTTCAGGAGTAGACTCTGATTTTGGAAATCCTATCCTAGAAGAGCAGATCTGTCTTTCAAGGAAAGCTTCAGAATGGGTATTGATACAGAACCTGGAACCAAGTCTATGTTTTAAGCATACAGAGAAGAGTGAGAGTCACTGGTGTCTGGAGCCTACGGTGAATGACTATTTTGAGGTGTAATATCAGCCTGTGTGGCGTGGAGAGGTGGGTCTTACAAAAAGTATCAGAAGTGACTCGACAACAAATATTTGCTCGAATTCTTTGAGGTTCAGAATTTGGGAATGTTCCACTCTCATACAGCTTCCCCATTGCCAGGATGCTACCCCAGCCCTCAGTCTTTACCCTTTAAGAACACTAGGTGGTGATGGAGGAGGAAGAAGAAAAAAGTGGAGAAACAAAAGTGGTAGTAGCTGTAGTTGTACAGGCGCTAGTAAAAATGGTAATTACAAGTGGTAAGACTCATAGTTACCAAATAGTTTTTGTAAACTTAGAATCTCTTCTCAGTGCCTCGACCAGCTTTGCATCTGATCTACCTTTTCGTGGTGAATGTCAGCACCGTCATTTCCATTGCGTGAAACTGGGAGTCAGAAGATGCTTTTACACTTTTACTGACTGTTCACTCCACCCTCATCCTGTGAGTTTTTCGCCCTTATAGAACTTTCAAATACTTCTCCCAACTCTCTGTCACAACTGTTGTCACCTTAGTATTCCCATCCCATCTTTTCTTGCCTGGACAGTTGCAGCTGTTCCCCTCACCCTGTCATGGTACCATGGGCCCTACTTCATTTTCTCCATAACTGAGTGACCTCGCAAATGCAAGTCTGAACGTACCGCTTATTTGCAGCTAAAAATATCCTTCGGTGGAGCCCAGTGGTATCAAGATAAAGTCTGAGCTGCTGGGCCCATAGCAAAGTCCTCTGTTCTCATTCCAACCTCTGCAGGCCCATTACCTCCTGCTCCATCTCATCACCCCACCCCGGCATGTGCTCTGGGAACCCACAGTGAAGTGCTTGCAGTTCCCCTAACCTGGTTGCCTCCCTACGGTGGTTGGCGGTAGTTGGCGGTCGTAAGCACAGCAAGGGCAAAGAGAATCTCTGTTCTGGAAGCAGCCTTAGTGCCTCTCAGGATGCCTGGCTCCTGCAGTCGTCAGTCCACTTTGTGGGAAGGACAGATGAATGAATTATGGTCTTTTTTGTGCAAGGTCCTTATATGCCTTCCAGACCTATCTTTGTGTGGTCAGTTTTCTGACTTTCATTCAAACTCCAACCTCTTCTAAAGGATCCCCCATCATGCCTACCTTTGGGGTGAGGAGTCCTTGTGTGCAGGCACAGGGCTGCTTTGTTCACCCGTTGTGGCTGCGACCACACTGCCTGGCCTTGGTCCGGCTCACTTGAATGTGAGCTCTCTGTAGACATGGACTGCAGGCGGCAGGCACCCAGCAGATGAAGGGACACTTTGCAGGACCTTGCCCACCATCCCCGCTTTTGGTCTCAGTTGGTGGCTGCTTGTTGCATATTGTCAGACACTAGCCTTGAAAGGAAGCGCCCAGATACATAATGGGGTGGAGTTGGCGCCATGAAGAGTATTTTTCCTGCTTCCCCCCTCTTTGGCACATGAGCGCATTCTGGACCTCAAATCTGAGTGAGGGTCGTCCTGGCCGTCCTGCCCGCCGCCCCTGCAGGCCTGTAGCGGCTGCTCTGTTCCTTCTGAGTCTTGTTCTCACGGACCAGAGCTAGTGGGCCAGAGGTACTTACAGGAGGGTCGGTGAGAGGAAGCCTTCCTCCTTCCTCAGGAGAGGCTTTGTGAAGGTCTGTGCTCTGCCGGGAGGGAGAGTGTGCCTTATTATGTTTCAAGTGGCAGAGATGCGATAAAGAGCCCCAGATGCCTCACTGCGGGGCCTCTGCCGGGCCCTCAGATCCCACTTTCTTAACGACTACCATAGAGCGAGACATTTGAAAATTGGGCTCTTTATGAAGACTAATATTGCTGTCATAGGCTACTTTATGAAAACCCAAGGGGACCTTTAACTGTAGCTGAAGCTTCCTCATTTAAACCATGAAGGTTAAACAATAAAAACTAATTTTCTATTCCCAGCATAGCCATCCTGCTGCCAAGGAAGCATCACTCTGCTTTAGGAAAACAAGGGCATGTGATGCTTCAGTACCATGCTGGGCCGGGCACACCATTTGCAAAGTTGTGTCTTTCCCAATCAGCGGACTTCCCTTGGGAGGAAAGAGACCCTGGTGACTGGGTGGGGGGTGCCGGGGAGGCAGCTGGGTAAGTGCTTTGTGGAGACTTTTCAGAAGCGGTGGTGTGAGGGTAGCAGCCAGTTGGGTTAGGAGACAAAGAGATGAGGTGGTGGAGAGTAGGGTGCGCAAGTGCAGGGGCAGGTAGGAGCCATGGGGACACTTAGGGCTTGGGTGAATGCGTTCTATCAGGTTATGAAAGAAATAAAGAATTTTAGGAATCAGAGTACAGAGTCACAACTTGAAGTTGGAGTGGCTCTTACATTCAGAGTACATGGGGTCTACGCCTTTTCTACTAGCTCCTCTTTCCTGCTACCTACTGGGCCTCTGGACCCCCTTTTCCATTCCCTTTCCCCAGTGGACACAGTGAGGAACTGCCCTCCCTGGTCCCCATAGCTGTGTCCTGTCCAGTCCTGGGCCCGGTGTCCTCTGAGGCTGAGCTCCAGGGACCAGGCCGAGAAGCACTGCCTCGGGTCGCCTTTCATAACTTGTGTTTGGGTGACAGACCCCTCAGTGGAATTGTTACAGGGCAGGGAGAGGGGCACCTCAGAACCCCCAAACCTGCCCTCTCTAAATGGGTTTTGCTATTTGCCGCATTAAGATAAACATAAGACCTTTAAGGGAAAGGAACTTTAATATAATTAGGGTACAATACAGAAAGGACAAAGAACATCCTTACTAAGTTAAGCATTTAAAGTTACCCATCTCCTTGAGGGTAAAGTTTAGCTAAATAGGATTAGCCCAAAGCAAGGCCCAGAAGCCTGCCACAAGTCTAAAGGACTCTTCAGTGGAGACCCACCGAAAAGGGTCAGAAAGAGTTAGACAAATCTGGGAGGAAAAGAGCAAAATTAAAATCAAGATGAAAGCTGCCATTGTTAACCTCCCCATGGGTCTCTCACCCACATCTGTTCCAACCAGTCCAAGACCAAAAAGCAAGCGCAGTTTTCTTTATATATATTTTGCTCCACGTGCCTCTTTTATGCCTCCTTGCTGTTCTCCATTTTGCTTTTTATTTTCTCCTTTCATTCAGTACTTCTGTTTTTTTTTTGTTTGTTTGTTTAATATTTTTAAATTTTTGCTTAGTTCCATCCACTTAGGGCAGAACCAGGATTTTGGAATTTTTTCTTTTCCTGGAGATTACCCTGTTACAGAATCTGCTTTTCAAGTTCTTTATTTTGAGGTGTTTTTGGACTGTCACCGTTAACTCTTCATAAAGAACTGGGGGTTTCAAAGTCTATCTTGGTGCATATAAAATGTTCCCGCAGGTCCCAGGGATTAGGTCATTGTGAGCTTCAGGGGAGGAGGACATGTGACGTCTATTCTAAATCCTGTCTCCTGGAGGGTGCTCTTCCTGTGGCTTGTAAACCACGAACACCATGGAAATAAAATCTTGACAGTGAAAGATGAGCTATTGGTAAGACCTTGAGACCCTTCTGTGAGGGGGCAGTGTCCGTGAAGCCTCTGTGAACAGGACAGGGGGAGACTTCAAGGAGAACCAGCCCTATGGACTCCATGTGGTTGGAACCTCTGGGCAGCCCAGAGCGTCCTTAGGGATGATGGGTTTGTGGGGACAGGAGAGAACTAGCAGGAGAGCCAAGAGACGTAAGCAGGTTTAGTCATGCAGGCTGTTAGGAGCCCAGGTGAGGAATGTGGACTTGTTCCTGGGGTGCATGGAGGGTGTTCAGAAAAAGGACAGGCTCCCACATGTCTTCAGGGTGTCCCACAGAGCAGCTGGGATTGGTAGGAGGAGAGCAGCAGGCTATTCTTGTAATCCTAATGAGAAATGATGAAAGCTTGAGGGAAGGCCACAGTGGTCCTCTGGGTGGAGAGGAGGGAATGGATTTCTGAGTTATTTACAAGGTGGAAATCTGCAGGACTTCTCTGCAGGAATAGGAAACTGGCTATTCATTTTCAGAAACAAGCCATGTGTGGCATTCATGTGCTAACTCAGCTGATGAATACACTATTCTTGTAACTAGGTTGGAGAAGAATTACAGGAAGGGTATCATTAAGATGTTAAAAAGAATGCATTACATATGTTAACAAGTGTATGAACTTGGTATTATATCTGGCAAACGGGGTGTTAAATCTTTGTTCAACCAGCCAGATGTCCCTGCAGCTGCCACCGGTATTGCAGAGGGAGGCAGCCACCTGAGACCCCAATGGGGAGCTGGTGCCAGTGGTTTTAAAGTATCTGGCTGTACAAATTGCTTCTTCTCTGCCCTGATTGACAGCGACCATGGGGTCACACAATTCACATCACAATGTGCAGGTGGGATTTTCAGTCTGATAAACCCTGAATTCTAGCAACTTGACCTTTTCTGGAACTCTTTACAGCTGGGAATGGCCTCAGTGAGAGCTTAAATCTTTTTATATTATTTTGTAAGACAAACAAACAAACACGCCACCATGGTCAAACAAACTTAAGAACAATTTAATAGCATTCACTCTTGAATTGGAGTGTTGTCAAAGTCTTGTTTGGGGCAGTTATCCAGCTAAGTTTACAAAAGAGGACTTAGCTTTGCTGTAAATGTTTAAATCACCTGGAGCAAAATTCCCATAACTACTCAAAGTTGAAAGTACTCCTAGATGTTTATGTTTATTCTTATGTAGTATAATCTTTCCTAAGTGGCCCTGACTTTGGAAGATCTAGCCAATTCTGGGCTGTGTCCCTCTACCCTTTATTTGGCAAAAGATCTTAAAAATTTTAAAATTAAATTTGCCAGTCATTTGCATGCCTGTATAACTTGGGGGTTACATTTTTACTGCTCCATATGGGAACATGCTCCACTTACCCTCCCCCCAAACCTGCTGTGCCAATGTCCTATCCTCTTCCTTCCCTTATCACTTCCCCTGTTTCCTCTGGTAACCATAATTTTTCTACTCAGTCTATGATTTATTTTTGCTGTATTTTGTAGTCTTTTTTTTTTTTTTTTATGTTCCACAGATAAATGAAACATCTGATACCCATCTTTTACTTTTTGACTTACTTCACTTAGCACAGTTACTTCAAGGTCCATTCATTTTAATCCAAAGGTGCTATGTTGTCTTTTTAATTGCTGAGTAGTATTCCATTGAGTATGTATTCCACAATTTCTTTAGTCATCTCTCACTGAACTCAGGTTGGTTCCACGACTTGGCAATTGCGGAACGTACTGCTATGAAAACAGGAGTACATACAGCTTTTTGTATTAGATTTTTTATATTCTTTGGGTAAATACCTAGCAGAGGTATTGCTGGACCTGTGTGAGATTTCCATTTTTATTTTCTTAAGAAATCTCCATACTGTTTTCCGTAAAGGCAGCACCAACTTGCATTCTCACCAACAGTGGATAAGAATTACTTTTTCTTCACACTTAGGAATGCCTGTTCCATTCTTTTTGACATGAGCCATTCTCCATATCTCATTGCAGTTTTGGTTTGCATTTCCTTTATAGTAAGTGTTAAGCATTGCTTTTTCATGTGCCGGTAGATCATCTGAATATCTTCTTTAGAAAAATGGCTATTTACTGGGCCTCCCTGGTGGCGCAGTGGGTTAAGCAACGCACTATGAAGCAAACCGCAGCCACTACAGCATGAGTTCAATCCCTGCCGCTGGCCAGGGAGGTGACCTACACGGTGCGGCAGACCTCTCCTGCCATGCCCGCTGCTCCCCTCAGCAGTGGGTTTCAGTTACTCTACCCATTCTGCTCCCCACTCTGTCTCTGGTGACTCCTCTCATCCCCCACACCTCTGACCTGTACCCCAGTGCTTGTATGCATAAATAAATAAATATTTTTAAGAAAAAGAAAAATGGCTACTTGGGTCTTTTGCCCACTTTTTGACTGGGTTCTCTTTTTTTTTGTTGTTGGACCCTAAGACATTTTACAAGATGTTCAAGGGAGCCCAGTCTCCAAAGCCTCAAGACACCCTCTATTTGCCTCAAATTTTCTCTATTGTGCTCCTGGGAATTATACTTCTTGAATATGTTGAGTTCAAGAGAAGTTGAAGAGAAGCAATCCTAGAAACCACAGTTACACAATCACATTGATCTTTTGTGTACTTTCTTTCCTGGAGGGGAAATTATGAAATCCCAGCATTTTTCTGTGAGTGGAAAAAAAGTCTAAATAAAAAAAAAATCTATCAGTTGTTTTCTTGTCTGTTCAAGTGTGCTCTGACAGCAAAGATGAAAAGTTAGTCTAAATAGGAGGATACCACAATGAGAAGATTTTCTAAATGTTGTGAAATTTCCTCATCTCTTGTTTTTAGATCCTGGAGCGGACCCAGATTCTGTCTCCACATGCAAATCTGGTCTGTGGTGTCCCAGACTGTCAATGTTGGGCAGAATCCACTAGGTGGCAGTATGTCAGAGGATTTCTTTTAATTGGCTGAGATTCCTTTGCCTGCCTGTAGTTAGATTTTCCTTTTTGTTCTGTTTTTGAGGGGTCAAATGAAGATGCATAATTTAGGCCCAAATTATACTTATCTAAAAATATATAAATTTTCTGAAAAGCCTACTTATTGTAGTGTAATTGATAAATTCATTCATTCATGTTAGTTTTCTTGGTAATTTATAACTGATCCTTGTTGTCATTGGCAGTTTTTGGAAACCAGGGACAATTCTTTTTGTCCTTTGCATGTAACAGATGCCAAGAAGTGCTGTATTTATGGAAGGCAGATTTTTTTCTTTTTTAAGAGATTTATTTATGTATACAAGAACTGGGGTACAGGCCAGAGGTGTGGGGGGTGAGAGGATTCACCAGAGACAGAGTGAGAAACAGAATGTGCAGAGTGACTGAAACCCACTGCTGAGTGGAGCAGCAGGAGAAGCAGGAGAGGTCTGCTGCACCATGTGGGTCCCCTCCCTGGCCAGGGATCGAACTCATGCTGCAGTGGTTGCTGATGCTTCATAATGCATTGCTTAACCTACTGCGCCACCAGGGAGGCCCCGTGAGAAGGTAAATTTCTGATCCTTCCGAGGAGCTGGACATTGGCTTCTCTCTAGTAGCTCTCCAAGAGAAAATTGTACAGAGACTAGATGCCAGGTTCTTTACCTTGAATTGTGCCTGACTTCTGCTGAGATGTTTTCTGAGTATTATGTCAAAACTATCTACATTTTTTAATGCAGCTCTGTGGGCATCATATAATTGGATATTTATCTCAGAGAGTTAACTGTATTATTATTAATTCACACTTGAATTTAAAACGATGTAAAACACATATAACATTTTTAAATAGCTGTCTTTCATCTAGAGATTGATATGCTCAGAGCAAAGACTTATGTTATTTGTAGTGTTTCCCCAAAATTAGATGATTAGACCTTTCTGAACTTAAAGAAACAGAAAGCATGTCTAAATGATAAGATTTGGGAATAAAGAAATTTTGCAAATTTTGAAACACTCTAATTAATGTGACAGAGCAATTTGGATGAAGAGCACTGTAAATGCAGAGCTTAGAAAATAATGGAATTATCAGTTTTGGTGAAGATTGTAAGAAACCATTCCGAAGAAGTACCCAATCTTCAAAATGAAAAATATTTAGGGACCTTCAAGGACAATCCTTGCTTGGGAAGTACATAGCAGAGTGTCTGATTTTTGAGAAAAATGACAAGATGGAGTGACTCCTGCTCTGTGGACTGGACTTGATGGAGTGTCATTTGAAGACATGAAGCCCCTTTATGCCCAGGCCTGGCAGGGGCCCACGGGTGGGGCAGTCATCAGCCCAGCCCTGAACAAGGCTTTACCCGTTTGAAGCCAGCTGTTTTCTAAAGCCCCTGAGCTTCCGAGACCAAATTTCCCCCATGTCTCCAGAGCTTTTTGTCCGATTCCCAATCTAAGTGAAACTCCTGTCAGAATGACCACTTCAGGGAGGGAACCACCCTCTAAGGGTTTCTTGGCATGTGAAGGGGAAGGAAAAGATCATTTCCCCCACTCCATCCTCTTAGGTTCTCCATCTGGAAATACTTAACCTGATCCCCTTTTTTTAATACTAGAAAGAGGGAAAGAGTGGGAAAATGTAATAATTTTAATAAAATGGTCTGAGCTTAGGGCAGTATATGGGGCAGACAAAGCAAGGCCTGCTCATTTGCATTCCTCTTGTCATCCTTCAGTCTTGGAGATCAGGATGCTCCTTCCCTCTGTGTATGGAGAGGGCATCTCTCACCTGAGGAGCTCACGACCCGCTTCATGGCAGAAGGAGGGGGTAGAGCCCTTCTTTCACCTGCCATTTCTCAAATTCCTTCAGCTTAAACATTCAATGTGCCAAGGCACCATATTTTGAGGTAGCACGGTCTGAACCCTGTCACAGGCCACTGATGATTCTCCCAGCCAGCAGATACGTGTTTGATGACTGTGACTTGTAAAGAGGGAAGAACTGGTAGCTCCAGGGCTTGAAAGGCATAGATTCAAACCAGCTTCATGAGGTGAGTCTTTAATCTCTCTGTACCACTTCCCAGTCTGAAAATGAGGTTGTTACTCAACTTTGGATTGTAACAAGAATCTAATATGATCCTACAGGGGGAAATAATTTTTTTTTGGCTATAAATATACACAGTTATTTAATTTTCAATATGTGGAATCTATGGAACTTGTGAACATATAATAATACATCTAAGACTAAGTAGAGACATCATCAAACAACCATTCATGGAAGCAATTAGTAATGTTTCTCAACACCTGCTACACATTAGCAATACCTAGGGAAGTTACTTTTAAAAACTGCTAAGTTAATATGAAACTAATTGAGACTGGCTGGAGTTGGGGGCAGGGAAAACTATAAACTTAGAAGTATCTTAGATTTATGACTGTTTGTATACACATAAATAACAATGATCTTAGAGCTTGAAGAATTGGGAGTGAGATGGGGGAACAGGTATTAAAATATATATATACATATGGTGTCCTGAGCTTGTAGACTTACCATATGCTCGCTCTTATACATGAAAACTTCCCTCTGGAGTTTCTAAGAGGAATTGCAATTCTTGGCTATGCACCCACAGATGTTACATGAAAGTAGGGTTACCTCATGGGTCTCTAGCCAGAGTTTTAATTCATTCTGGTTTATGATGCCTTTTTCTTTTTAATAGTGAAAGTGCTTCTGAATGTTGCTGGTTATTGCATTTACTTCTAATGGAAAGATTTTGTGACAGCTCAGCCCCAGAAGCCACTGATTAAATGGGCAGAAAAAGTTCATTCCCAGGTAGGGGAGGACAAACTTTCCTGCTCACTTAATCAATGACTGAGTGTGCTGTTTTCTTGGGACTGCATCTCAAGCTTTAAGAAGACTTCAGATTTTCCTAGCTCTGAAATTTTGAGGATGTACGAATCCTCTGAAAGGAGGCCTAGAGCTAACATCACCAGCTCATATTAGAAATGCCAGTTTCCAGGCTCCTCCCTACACATACTGGATCAGGAGGCCTGGAGATGGGCCCGAGGCTGCGTTTCCAGACACCCTCCAGCAGACTGTGAGGCAAGCTCAAGTCTGAGAAACACTGGGCTAGTACAATATGTGTGTTTCTCAGTGACAAGTGTGTTGTGTAAAAAAGCATGAAGTGGACATGTGTAGGTGCAAGTAGATATACTTAGGTTTGCTTCCTTCTTTCCTCTTCCCTGTCTTCGTTGATGAGGGAGAGCAGAGCTAGAGGGAAAATGAGCTTTAGATCTCTAAATCTATCAGTCTGTCTGTCTGCCTATCTGTCATTTGTCCCATCTGTCATCTATTTGTGTATCTCAGCGTTCTCCCCCAGACACTCGAAGAGCTTAAGCTCTATGACCTATCTTTCGAACATCATCAGAGAGGGTGGGAATGGAAGGGCAAGGGAATGGTTAGCATGGATGGTCATCCCAATAACAGAAATACAATTTTTTCCAGCTATCTAGTGTCCAGATATCTGAATTTACCAGACACCCTGCCAAGCGCCTACAGGCACTATCTCATTTAATTGTCACAACTACCTTAGATAAAGTGGCTATTACTAGCCTCGATTTATGTAGGTGGTCGAGTAGGGATTTGAACTGAGGCCAAAGCCTAAGGATTCATGCACTTCACTTTACCAGTGCATGACAGCAGAGGTCTTGATCCAGCAGATTTGAGGTTACCTCTGTGATCCTTCATTCTCAGCCTCAACTCGAGATAGGCAGCTACCTCTGCTCTTTATGTACTTGTGCCTTTCCCTTTTTCTAAGCCTCTATTTTTGGCAATGTTTCAGGCTAATTGTGAGTACTCTAAATGCTCTTAGATTCCCACGTAGTACTTTAAGTACACCATGACTTTATAAAATAAAAAAATGTACCACTGGAAACTAGGAATCATTCTGTTTCCTGTGGGCTGAGCTCTAGTGTTACAACAAGAATTTGCTAATGAAACAGACTTAAAAAAGAGCCTTTGTGAAGATTTAAGGGAGTTCTATATTCTCTTGTAATTGGTAGTTTTCTAGTTAAGTTCATCTCCGTTTGTGTACCTGCTACAAATTTTTAACTATATTCTGTTATTCCATGTTCTATAATTTACATTATCTTTTATTTTGTCTTATGGTCCAAAGTAATTTGTCAGGTGGTACGTAGCTGGTGTAATTTTTAACTATATCAACAAAGTTCTTTTGGGGGTGAAAACTTTTTTTGATAGCTAACTAGAATGTCAAGGAATTTCACCGCTTCTGCATGTCTGGCATTATTGGAAGGAAAGAAGATTAATTTATTACATATTCAGCAGTCTTGAATTCTTTCTAGTTAGCTGAAAGAGTGAGTATATACTTAAGATCCTTTTTTTCTTTTTATTTCAGGAATTGCAACATATTGTTAGATCACAGTATGTCAGAGCAGAAAAAGGTAAGCACGAACCAACATGAACAGTAGCAGTCCCGTTGTGTCCCTACTCTGTGGGCTAATGTGCTCTTTTTTCATCTCCAGCTATGGTGGTGGACAGTTCAGGGTTAGATCTGGCCAGGACGGGCAAGCCCGACGTGCAGCCCTTTGCTCATCTCACTATTAACGCCACTGACATCCCATCAGGTAAGTTCCATTTACATCCATCCTGAAAAAAACATTTCAAGAGTCTTTATCAGCCGAGCTGAATCCTCACACCTCTTATTAGCCTCCTTACTAGATTTTTGACAGCCCTTAACTTCTAGACCAAATGAAAGGTCATTTCATCTTCAGTTGATGATCTCCAACATGTTGTGCTCAGTCATGCCAGAGGGACATCTGGCTCCAGGGGATATTTATTTTAAATGACTGCCAGTTGAGGGTGCATAGCTGGGCAGGACAAGCCCTTGTTATGCTCATCTATCTTTAACCAAAGGAAAGTCGTATATCCCCACACTGGCCTCTGAGGGGCGTGAGTCGGTGCAGGTAGTCCCATACTCAGACATCACTGCAGCACTCCAGGTGGGTTCTCAGAAGAGGGATATTTAGAGGCAGTAGCCCTCTAGAAATTGAGACCTGTCTTCCCTTCTCCAGAAGTGTAGCATGTCCTCCAGGTGAGAATGAGCTCAGAGGGCTGGAGACCTACCAGAAGTGAGGAGACCCAAAGCTCTCAGCCCGCATCTATCTTAAAGCACAGCGGTTCCATCATTTAACCCCGGCGGTTACTCCGTCAAGGGGGTACAGAGAACACTCTGATGAAGGAGTGACAAGGGAACCTTATTGTTCTAAGTATGAATGTACATCGTGTCAGGCGTTGTGCTCTGGATTCATGTTCTTTAACCCCTACAACATCCCTGCAAGGTTGTGATTATCTTCAGATTTGGCAGACAGGGAAATGAAGGGTCACATGCTCTAAGTTTTCTGCCCCAGGTCGCAATGGTGGCAGAATTAGAAGTTGAGTTCTGCTCTCGTTGATTCCTACGTCTGGCTTTCCACATTTTAGTAAGTTATCTAAGTACCTTATGGCCAATTGGTCTGTTTGGTTGGAAATAAATTCAGAGATCTCCTGGTTCTCTTTCCTTATGAGAAGTACACTAGTGTAATTTTAATAGCAGGGCTTTGAAGTCTGAGTGTGTGGGTTTGAGGCCCCAATGTCTACTTAACTGCCCTTATGACCTGTGCGAATCACTGTTAATACAGAAATTATTCGTGTGTCAGCTGCTTCATGGGAATGGTGAGAGCACCTGTGGGATTGTGGAATAGCTTGGACGACTACTGAGGCCTGTTAGAGTGTGCTTATGTAGAACTGGTGTAAAGTAAACACTCAGTGAATGCAATTTGTTATTATTATTTGAGTTTAATTAAATATTCATATTCTACTGCCTGCTAAAAATCATTTAAGGCGAGTTTTTCTTAGAGTTGAAAAGTTCCAAGTCATACTATATGATTTTGAAGCCACTATCACACTGGAGGCCAAAAGGGATTTTTCCTGATTGAAAACACAGGAAGTGAGAAGCCAACCTCTGGCTTTTAAATATTCTATCCTATTCCAGATACTTATTACATAAACAAATTTCCTCCCCGCGTGTGTGTGTGTGTGTGTGTGTGTACCGTATGGTGGGGCGACCCTAATTTTCTGAGGGAAATCTATTTTGCATGTTAGCAAAGGCAATCAAATTAGTATGATGTATCAGTTATGTGTGCTGTGAATGTACTCCGTATTTATCTTTTCAGTTCATTTTAAATGCCATATGATAAATATTGCATTAGACTGCGTGCCAAAGTCTATTTGGCAATAACAAACACGTTTTAGTTATAAAGCGCTCTCCTCAGGCACCTAGCTTCAAATCATTGCCAAAAAAACAAGGTACAACTCCTGGTTATTTCCCTTTGGTTATTGAGTTAGATTCTGTGTGAAATGAGTTTGTGTATGCTTCTGTTTAAGAAAATAGAATTTGCTCCTCTGGCTGGGCCAACAGCTCACTTTGTCCTCGTATGTCCCAGTCTTGGCCAATACTGGTTACTGCAGAGGAAGAGGGCTGTCATTTTGCATGTACATTTGGGGGCTTGTTTCGTACTCATTTACACATAAGAAGTCAGAATATGCCTTATAACCTCAGCGTTTTCAGAACTTCAGGAGTACGATGCATTGGGAAATATGGTGAATTCAGAACACGTGGCTTTCTCTAGGCTAACTCATCCAGTGGCAGTAACCACAGGGCCTGGGAAGTGAGGGTAAGAGGCCTCGTTGGCCCTGGAAGCCCCGGTTTGTCATGTGAGCTCCTTCAGCCTGATTGCTGCGTACTTAAATCTCATCTCTTCTTCTGCTACTGTCTACTTACGAGTCCTCTATCCTCTAGTTGACATTGCTGATGCCCACCCCCCTTTCTCCTCTGCATGCTCTGCAAGTCCACTCATTGCTTGAATGGTTTTCCTCATGGGCTGTTCTTCCTTCTCCTAGCTTCCCCATGTTGGCTCCAAGTCCTCCTTGTCTGTTGATTTCTTCATGCTCTCACTAAGCTGACCCCCGCCCTCACAATCACCATGTATCTCTGCAGTGTTTACTTGGCTGCTGCTTTATCTGCATTTCATCCCCATGCTACATGACAAGCAGAAATGAAAATGTTATTTTTCTCATTATTTTATAAGCCTGTTTTTATGATGCTAAGACCATTGTGGGTACACTGCTTTGAAGTGATTCCTAGTTGTGAGCAGAGTGAATACCCATAGAAAGCACCACACAGATATTTATCAAATGATCAGCTGAATGTATCAGAGAGTAGGTGATGAATAGATACAAGCAGAGATATACTTAGTAGGAAATAAGGAAATTCCTTTCTTTTTTTTCATTTTCTGTATTTTTTATATCACTCTTCATCTTTGCACAGTGTATGTTTTCTCATGTATAGTCCCCATGAAACTCCTACCAATTCACCTGCGTACCATCACCATCATCCCTTGTGCTCTACCCACCCCCGTTTTGATCCTGCTCCCTTCTCCCATGCTGCCGATTGTCTCTGGTTTATAGTTGCCTGTTGATTTTGATTCTTACTTTATTACAGTTACTTCCCCCCCCCCCCAGATCCCTTATGAGTCCTCTGTGTTCTTCCTATAGGTGAAAGAATCTGGTATTTTTCTTTTTCTTTCTGGCTTTCACTGAGCGTGATCTCTCCCAGCTCCATCCATGTTTCTGTGAATGGCATGAGTTTATCTTTTTGATTGCTGAATAATATTCCATCATATATATATAACATCTTCTTGATCTAGTGATCTATTTTTGGCTTCTGTGTTGTTCCCACAGCTCACCTATTGTAAATAGTGCTGCAATAAACATAGGGGTGCAGGTGTCCTTTTGAATTAGTGTTTTTGTGTCCTTTGGGTAAATACCTGGGAGTGAATTTCTGGGTCATATAGAAGCTCCATTTTTAGCAGTTTGAGGAACCTCCACACACATAGTGGTTGGATCAGTTTGCATTCCTACTAGCAGTGTAGAATTCCTTTGTCTCCACATCCTCACCAACATTTGCTGTTGCTAGTTTTTTCAATATGTGCCATTCTCACTGACATAAGATGGTATCTCATTGCAGTTTTGATTTGCATTTCCCTGATTACAGTGATGTTGAGCATTTTTTCATATGCCTGTTGGCCATCCCCGTTTCCTCTTTGCAAAAGTGTCTTTTTAGCTTCTCTGCCCATTTTTTAACTAAGTTGTTTATTTTTGTTGAGTCTTGTCAGCTCTTTGTAGATCTTTGTGTGATCCCTTATCATTAGTATTGTGTGTAAAATTTTTCTCCCAATCAGTGGGATGATCTTTGTTTTGGTTAATGTCTCTTTTGCTGTACAAAATTTCTTTCATTTGTTGTTTATCTTTTTCTTCACTATCTTTGCTTTGGGTGATGTGAAAGAAACTCCTTTTACTTGACTTTACCGGAACAGTGAGTTAAGGTTCCTGTCTTCTCTCTTCTCTGATATATATTCCTTGCCTTTCCATGCTTTATCAGAGTCCTTAGTCTAGCACTAGCTGATCCGTCTCACTGAGAAGGTAGACTTCACCTTAGTCATTCTGCACCTTTTTGTTAGCAGTCTCATGAAAGATAAGCTATAAGACACATAACTGGCTGACTAAAGGATTAAATGAAGGAGTCAAGGAAGAAGGAGAGAACCATGGTATAGTTTGAGACAAGAAACATCTTGAATTGTGTTAGCTTTGTCGATCGATCGGTAAGGCAACTTTTATACCAGTCTGGAAGAATTACTTTACCAATATTTATGAGGGTGTGATGAATAGTCACGTGGTCTCATCTGGGCTCAATATCATGAAATGATATTTACATTCGGGATGTTTTATTTAATCTGGGGTGAAATGAGGGAGGATTTCCAATAAAGTACTATGATGCAGGGGGTTCTGGAGGCGACAGTGCCTGTGATGGCTTGCTCTAGTGCCCTCCTGTGGATCAGAAAATATACTATCCCTGTACAGAGTGCCCTCCTGTGGATCAGATGGGGTGTTCAGAAAATATACTATCCTTGGACAGAGGAATTGGAACCATTACATTCTCGGGCTTCACAGGCTGGCCTAATGGTGGACTGCCTCACTGTAGCTTGGCTCTATCTGAAAATTTTCTTCCATTTACCCCATCACCTACATGGTTCTTGGAACAACCTGGTGTTAGGTTCTCAGGCTATATCACAGCTGACCAGTGGCCCTCCAGAGGCAGAAGAGCATTTCCTTTTTGTGACTCTCCAGAGAAAGATGAGCTGTCCAAGCTTCCTCAGGACTTGGTAGTTTGGGAAGGTAGCTGGTATGTGTTTCTAATTCTACAAAGATTTTTAAGGACTCCTTAGGCTGCATTTCTGGAATCTACTTCAAGTCTAAGTTTTGTGAGCTGATTATTTTTGGTGACAGGTAGCAAAGAACTTCTCCCTGGCTATCCAAACGAATTCCAAAGCCAGTCTGAAATTCCTCTGTTTTGCCTTGCTGAAATCCAAATAGATGACATTTTAATTTAGCATTTACGTATTTATAAAATCTCCTGGAGGGAAAAATGTATTTGTAGACTTTTTACAATATAACAGTTTTCCCGCCATTAGTTTACACCTTTACTAGTGGGGTAATAGGTGGCCACATAAATGTGCGTGTTCATTATTTGAGTTTATCAGTGAGATATTTTGGTTTTAAAAGGTATGATAGAACAGACAAAAGACCTGAAATATTGAAGACATGGACATGTTCTGATATAAAAGATTTTTAAGAAACTTTTATTGCTCCAAAGATGAGGATCAGTTATCTTATTTCAAGTGTGAGAAGGGATTAAAGGAGAATTCCGGTCAATCAGTAGAGAATTTATGATGCTTTAGTCACAAAGGATTGTGTGAAGTTGTGAAATTAAGGAGTACAAAGTCAAGAAAAATTTCATGATCTTTCCTGGGGGTAGCGTTTCAGTTGTATACATCTCAAAAGCATTTGAGGTATTTGGAGGAGGGGAAAATAGTGATGAGAATAGAGTTTGAGCTTGACCTTTTGGCCAAAGTTGTTTTGATCCATCTCTTTCTACCCCTGTTCATGAGTTAGAGAAGATAGAGTCATGTGGAGTCTGGAAGTTCTCTTCTTATTCTTGTTTCTTGCTTTCCTGTCACAGTTGCCTTTGGTTCATTCTCCTCTTTCAACCCTAGCTGACCTTTGTGCTTCTGTTGGTGAGTCCTATACCTCCTTTCAATTCTCAGACTCAGTAACAACTCAACAAAGGCATTGCTGATTCTTCTGGAGGTGAAATGGTTTCCTTCTTTTGGATTCCTACAGCAATTACCTGCACTTTTCCCTGGTGGCATAGTGTACTCTATGTTCTTTCTAGGTAGGAAAAATGAGATTTTATCCTTTTATTCTCTCAGATGCCTCACAGGGAGTACTAAATCCACGCTAATATATTTCTCCTTTTAGAAAATAAGTTCTGAGAAGTTATTCTCCTGTTTGGACGGACTCTTGTGCTATATTTTCCTTCAACCTCATAGAATTATAGGGTATCCTCATAAAAGGGTGGGCTCTAAAATCATGTGCCTTTCCTCTCTTCAGGTTCCCACAAAGTGAGTCTGTCTTCTTGGTACCATGATCGAGGTTGGGCCAAGATCTCCAACATGACTTTCAGCAATGGAAAACTAATCATCAACCAAGATGGCTTTTATTACCTATATGCCAACATTTGCTTTCGACATCATGAAACTTCAGGAGACCTGGCTACGGAGTATCTTCAGCTCATGGTGTATGTCACTAAGACCAGCATCAAAATCCCCAGTTCTCATACCCTGATGAAAGGAGGAAGCACCAAATACTGGTCAGGGAATTCTGAGTTCCATTTTTACTCCATAAATGTCGGAGGATTTTTTAAGCTACGGTCTGGTGAGGAAATAAGCATCGAGGTATCCAACCCTTCACTACTGGATCCAGATCAAGATGCAACCTACTTTGGGGCTTTTAAAGTTCGAGATATAGATTGAATTCCATTTTTTGGAGTGTTATCACATATTTCCTAAGATATACGGGAAACTTAAAAAAAAAAAAAACAACAACAACCAAGAAGGATGTATGTATATAGCTGTGTGAGACTACTAAGAGCTATAACCCACATGGTATATTCATGGAGACTCTATCCATGCTTTTGACTCTGTAGAGAGCAAGTGTATCCCAAAGGAATATACCCAAGTGTATCCCAAAGGAAGTGTTGAACTCAAGCTGTGTGATGAGTCTAAAGGCTTTCTTACACAATGGTTTTTAAATTTTGTAATGAATTCCTAGAATTAAACCGGGTTGGAGCAATTATGACTGCCTTCACAGAAAACTACATTTGGGTTGTGGGAGGGGTTAGTTCTCTGGATCTGACCCCATGGTTATGTGTAGCTGAAGCGGAGATGGCATCATCTAATTGCAAACGGATGGTCGAGTAAGGTTAAGTTCTTTTGAATTGTTACATCATGCTGGAACCTGCAAATAGATACTTTTTCTAATGAGAGAAAATATATGTATTTTTATATAATACCTAAAGTTATATTTCAGGTGTAATGTTTTCTGTGTGAAGTATTGTAATTGTAAATTATATTTGTGCTATAGTATTTGATTCAAAATATTTAAAAATTCTTGCTGTAGACATATTTAATGTTTTAAATGTACAGACATATTTAACTGGTGCACTTTGTAAATCCCCTGGGGAAAACTTGCAGCTAAGGAAAAAAAAAGATGTTGTTTGCTAATACCAACTGTATTATATATCTTCATTCCTTTTAACTTAATAGATTTTTCAGACTTGTCAAATCTTTGCAAACAATTAAAATGGATGCCTTGAATAGTAAATAGGATGTTGACCACCAGGTGCCTTTCAAATTTAGAATCTAATTGACTTTAGAAAGCTGACATTGCCAAAAAAAGGTACGTAATGGTCTACTGGAATCTGTCAAGAGTATTTCTATAATTATTGAACAGGTGTTTTTTTCTACAAGTGCTGCAAATTATAAAATTTTTTAAATGGGTAAATGATCAGCAGCTTATCAGCAAAAAATGAAACCCCATTTTTAATTTAGTGGAAGTTATTTATACTGTACAATAAAAACATTGCCTTTGAATGTTATTTTTTTGGTATGGAAATAAATTTATAAGAAAACCTGCCTTGTGATTTTGTGCCTCTCTTTTATGTCTGCTCTGTCTTGCTCTGTGATCCTGTTCTTCCCAATATGGTAATGTGGCTCTATCCTTCCAGAGGTTACTGAGAGAAATGCAGATTTAATTAAAAATTAGGTACAGATTCAATTAAATTAATGAACCTTGGAATTTGAAAAATCATTTGCATCAGATTTGTATGCAAGAATGTAGTGAGATAGGAAAATAGAGGCTTCCTCACTCAAAAAAAAAAAAAGGGTGCTATGCTTATAGCATAGTTTTGCACAAGTTCATAATGTCCTACAGAAACACCATTTGCTCTAGAGGAAGCCCTGGGCATTTTCTACCTTCCCACAGTGAAGAATTAGCAGTGCACTGAACACTTGACCTCCTGGAAACTTACATGGGGGTGCTTCCTCACCCAGTTGGTTATTCAATTGAGGGAGAAAACAAAGAGCCCCATAAGGTGCAGGAAACCATAATTTCAGGACTTGCCACTTGTGGATACATGTTTCTTCATGGGTGTGATAGGACAGGAGAAATAGCAGATGTTTCAAAGAAGAAATCGTAAATTTTAAACAGCAGCATGATGATGGGGGGACTCAATCATTAACCAAAATGCACCTTTTGTTTTAAAACTACCAGTAAATTGGGCTCTGTGGTGGTGCAGCAGGTTGAGCACTGCACTGTGAAGCATCCATAGCACAGCAGCACGAGTTCGATACTCGGTCAGGGAGGGGACCCACATGGCGCAGCAGACCTCTCCTGCCTTACCCGCTGCTCCCCTCAGCAGTGTGTTTCAGTCCATCTGCCTGTTCTGTTCCCCACTCTGTCTCTAGTGAATCCTCTCACCTCCCGCCACTCTGTCCTGTACCCCAGCTCTTGTGTGCATAAATAAATAAATCTTATAAAAAATCAAAACTACCAGTAAATCTGAGGTAGTTTGGTATAAAATTTAACTTTAGTGCATATCCCAAATGCACTTGGTTTGGGGGAAAATTAATTTTGCTGAGGAACTGGAGAACTCCTACATTAACACAAAATCTTGTAGTAGAGTTTTACTAATGTTATTGCCCTTGCCCCTAAAATATGACGCTCTCATTTCCAAAGGTAAATACATAGGGTTATGTGTTTGCTTGTCCCACATTACTTACTGAGCACCAACGATGTGCTGTGCACTGTACTGCGCACTGTGGTGACTATGGCACGCTTCCTGTCTCGAGGAGTGTCTAGTCTAGTGAGGACCCGCTAGTGAGAGTGTGGCAAGTGTGTAGGTTATGCTACGTATGGCCCTGTAGAGCCTTGTGGGAGCAGAGAGGCCCTGGAATCTGATTTGAGGATCACATGAAATCTAGAAATGAAATCATTCTGGATGAGAAGTGGATTGAAAGCTTTCTAAAGTGAACATAGAATATCCATTATTATTTTTAACTTAGAGGCAACTCGTGTGCAATCTCAAAAATGAGCTAAAATCCCAGGTCTTGGGATGGGAAAAACCCAACACCTAGTGAGATAGTAAATGGTGGCCCCAGCCAGACTGGGAAGTTAATGTGACAGGATCCAATGTAGCTGGTGGCTGAAGCCAAACACTGTTATAGGTGGCACCCCTTGGTGGGGGGTTAGCTGGTGATGCTGGTTAGCCCCAGGCAAATGTGGACAAAGTATTGGTTAGGGTGGAGACGATGATAAGAAATACAAGGGGCTGCAGAAGCAGCCCCCAGAATGCAGTGTTTGATATTCAGCTTTTAGTATGTCTGCTTTTTGGATCTTCAGGGATTCCAGGGTCAGCCATTCCTGCCCCACCATACTAATCTTCCAGAAGACTGTTGTGGGCTTCTGAAGGATGTGGAGAGGCCTCCAGCAGCCATCCTCAGAGAGGAAAAGTTTGGAGGCTTTTCAAGTAAGTAGGTGAGTGACTGAAACTGTTCCCGGTTTTGCTGCAGTTACAGCTGGCAGGGAAGGCGAAGACTCAGAGCCAGCGTCTCACTGAGCTGTGTGAGTGTGGCCATTCGTCAGGTCCTTTGGCTACTGCAGCTGCTGTCTTGAGCGTCATTTGTCCGGTGCTGTGCTGGGGCATCTTGGCAGTTCTGTGAGTCTCTCCTGTTGTGTCTTCTGCTGTCTTCATGAGTTGGAACCTAGCCTGTTGTCTGACTGCTGTGTGCTGTGTCCTCATGGCGAGAAGATGACAGGATCCAATGTAACCAGTGACTGAAGCCAAGACTGTTGCAGGTGCCCCCTAGAGCGGGATGCTGGTGACAATGGAGGGAAGATGCCATTGGGAGTATTTGTGTTGAGTTTAAAGCACTGGACACTGCGTTGGGTGAGGTAAATGGCCATGCAGGTGAAGAACTCAGACGGTGACTGGTAAGCTATCTGGTTTTAGTGCCCCTTTCTGCCCTGTATCACCAACATCTCCTTTATCTGATAGGTTACTTTTTTATTCCTGTTTTTCCTTCTCATTCATTCCCTTTCCACTTCTACTCCTTTGTATTTTAATCCCTTCCTTTTACTTTTCCTCTTCTGCCCCATTATTGGCTCATACCTCAGAGGATCTTTTAATTCCTCTGGTGTTGCACGGGAGGAAGGAGGCTGCTGTATCTTATTGAGATGGAATGGATCATGTCACCCTCAGCAAACAGCTAAGTGAAAGTGTTGAGGAATGACAAGATTGCGTCAGGAGACTGGCAAATACCGGATGCTATAGCAACGTGAATTGTTTGTTCATTTTAAGCATCCCATTTCAATCTTCTGCCAACATATGCCAAATCTGAAGGAAGGAAAGCCTCCAACATTTAAGTCATTTGTCTTCTTAAGTCAACTTTCACAACTACACTGGATTTGTGCCCCCTTGCCTCTTTCTAAAGCTCTACAAGTTAAGAGTTTCGTAGTGAAATTGCTTTCTCCCCTTTTCTTCAGCTTTTTGTCATCTCCACTAGGATATTCTAGAAAAAAACTGAGATGAGGACCTATTTCCCCAGTGACTTAGTTGGTAACCCAAGCACCTCAAGTCTCATTCTTCTGTTTCTTTTTTTTTAAAAGGATTTATTTTATTTACGCATATAAGAAATGGGGTACAGGTCAGAGGTTTGGGGGGGTGAAAGGATTCACCAGAGACAGAGTGGAAACAGAACAGGCAGATCTACTGAAATACACTGCTGAGGGGTGCAGCGGATGCAGCAGGTCAACCCCTGGCCAGGGGCAGGGTTTGAACTTGTGCTGCAGTGGCTGTGGTTTGCTTCATAGTGCATTACTTAACCCACTGTGCCACTAGGGAGGCCCTCATTCATCTGTTTCTGTCTAATTATTGATTTGGTTTGGGGTAGTGGCACCAGGTTATACTTACACTATTTGATGATTCAACTTCGAACTTGCAGTTCCACCTTGAGCCTGTGGAGTAATTCTGAACATGTCAAGCATGTGCTCTTCTCACTTTAGTTTTGTTAATCAATTCCTTAGCTTCTTTCTATGAAGTTGAAATATGTTTCCCTGTGGCTGCATTTATAAATGCTAATTGGTTATTGATTCACATTATTATGATTTAGCCTTGTGTCACTTCTTACAATAAAAAACTTGTACACAGTATTAGATTTTACCTATAAAACAGAAATGTATTCTTTTGATTAATAACACTTTTATGATATGTCTACTCTTCTAGTCTTATAATTCAGAAATTCTATTCTTAATCATCTTTCTCNCCCCCCCCCCCCGCCTTCTCCTCTGTTGACTGATTTTCTTTATGGGCCTTGTTGTTATATCTTGGTAAGCACTCTGCCTTTTGATAGTGTCTACATTTTGATATTATCAGATGTAGGTTAGTTATAACAGTTTATTCATATTGCTACTAACTTTCAATGTCTGCAGAGAAATCTTGTAGAATCTTCTGTTTGGAAAATTCTAAGAAGTGTTCCTTTCTGTTGGCAAAAGAATGTGATAAAAGTTACTTATTCTGGGGCCTCCCTGGTGGCACAAAGGGTTAAGCACTGCATTGTGGGGCTTCCAAAGCCACTGCAGTGCAAGTTTGATCCCCAGCCAGGGAGGGGACCCACATGGTGCAGCAGACCTCTCCTGCCTCACCTGCTGCTCCCCTCAACAGTGTATTTCAGTGGATCTGCCTGTTCTGCTCCCCACTCTGGTAGATCCTCTTATCTCCCACACCTCTGACCTGTGGCCCAGCTCATGTATGCATAAATAAATAAATCTTTAAAAAAAATTGCTATTCTACTAGTAGCATCCCCAAAGCTGAGAACTTGGGCCTCAGGCTGGTTTCACAGACACTAAATTCTCCTACAAACAATGATAGCCATTTCACTCTCCCTTGGAGGATCCTAAAATCATGGATGTCACACTCTTGGGCACAAACCATTTCCTTTATTCTACTATAGTCTCAGAAACAAATTTCTCAAAAGTCTGATCTTAACAATTTCAGGTTAGTGCAAAAAACTCCTCATGAGATGTTAACATATGTGGATGGGAGATGGCAAATTTGGGCATCTGCCAGACCAGGGCTGGAATCTGAACTCTGCTGTCTGCAACCTTGGGCAGGTGGCACCAGGTGAAGTAGGCCTCCTGCTGTCTGTTTTGGAGAGTTGTGAGGATTGGCAAGTAGAAGGGATGCCAACAAATAGAAGCCACCATTATTGTCCTTCTATCCCATTTGCTATATATTGCTATATTTAGCTCCCAGGTCTACTTAGTCCAAAATTTGTCCTCATTTTCTCACATTGTTCTGCATGGACTGAATTGAACAAAGTACAGTCAGTTCTTACTAATGTCATGGGTAGGTCCTTAGAATCTGTGATAAGCAAAATGACTATAGCAAAAGAAGGTCCTTGAATAACTGGTGTTGTAAAACGTTGGCTGGGATATTTTCTCTCTCCTCAACATTATAACAGGAAGTGATGTTGAACAAAATGACATTATTGGATAAACTGTTGGACTGTGCTCTGCACGCGGGAGATACCAGTTAGACATCGTATTAAGTTCTGAGGGTTGCCTAGGTCTCAAGTACCCTAAACAGGGTGGCTTAAAGAACTGAATTGTATTCTGCAACAGTTGTGGAGGCCAGAAGTCCAAAATCAAGATGCTAGTGGGCCACACTCCCCTCCAAAATCTGTGAGGGGAGGCTCCCCTGCCTCTTCTCGGGGATCTTGGTGTTCTTCACTTGGTGGCATTGTTGGAGCCTGTGCTTGCGTTGTCACATGACCTCCTTCCCTGTATTTCTTCTCATGGGACTTCTCCCCTGTGTGTTTCTATGCCTCCATATCTTCCCCTCCTGTCAAAATACAGACACCCATCATTGCATTTAATATCTACCCTTATCCAGTTCAACCTGACCTTAACTTGATTACATTTGCAAGAACCCTCTTTCCAAATATGTTCACTCTTGCAGGTTCTAGGTAGACATGAACTTTTGGACAATGCAACTAAATACAGATATCAAGGGATCTAGAGTCCAATAAGGAAATAAAAATATCTGAAATTCAAAACATAAATGAATTAGAATGACAATAATGCCTCAAGAGAATTAGAAGCAATGTGCTATTGAAACTTACAAGTCAAAAACTCAGTGAATGCTTATTTTCATTGAAGTAGAAGTGAACTCATATTGGAATGTGCTGTGAATAGCTATGATGGGTCTGTGTTGACAGTGTATTTGAGATTACGACAAAGGTCTTAGGCACCTGCCCTCCCTGCGAGGTCTAGCCCTCTACCTCCAACATCCCCTCACCCCGACCCCTGCATTACTGACATCTGCGACCATGGTTTGTGCTTGTTTCTTCCTTCTAATGATGAATGTGGTATTGTCCAGACTAAGGAGTCAAGAGGAACTGATTTAAGAGTTCATCTCTCCACTAGACATGGAAAAAAATGGAGAAAATGTTACTCACCCTAAGTCCCAGAGTACAGAGGAAGGTGGCCCAGCTTGATGGAGTTTTTCCCAGAGAGATGTACAGGGCTGGCATTTAGCAAGGTGTCCTACCTGTCTGCATGGGTTGGCACGGTGGTCACATGAGTGATGGCAGAGCAGGCAAGGCAGTGGGGAGACCCTTACCTATGACCCTGAAATCTCCAGTAAGTTACCAGCATCCTCATGAGTTGGTTAATAATACATTTCTGCTGGGAACAGTAGAAGGGCAGCATTTGCCAAAACACTTTGAGATGCAGCAGAAACAGCAACAGAGGGAAGCCACGGCCCAAGCTCAGGTGGGCCTGCTACTCCTTTGTGGGGCTGTTTTTGATCCCGCTCTGGAGTTCCTGTGCTGAGGACCTGGTTAAGTTTAAAGCAGCTTATTCAAAGCTAGAAGGAAAATATCCTGGGTCCTAGCAGATAAAAGGAGCAAAGTCTAGGGAAACACAAATAGTAAACAAAACATCAAAAATATCTAAGTGAGGAAGCACTTAGTCATGACACAGGGGAGAGGAAATGGAGTTTATTTAACCCTAGGGTTGGAGAGACATTATCTACAACAGCAGGGGAAAGGCACCAAAGAGCAGCAGATGTACACCAGGGCCAGGAGCACCTTCATCTCCTCCTGTTCTGCAGAATCACCCAGGCGAGTGGCTCATGATCTAAAAGGCCAGTCCTATTCAGGTTTAGGCCCAGGTCAAAAGTGCAAAAGCAGTGGGCAGGCGAGCAGGAATGAAACAGGAGTGCAGGTTTTGGCTTAGACTCCATATCAATTCAGGGATGTGATTTTTGTGTGTGTCCAGCATCTCAAGCTGGAATTCAAGGTCTGGAAAAAGGTCTCCAGAAGGGGACCTGACCCCAACTGCCTGGGGGTATTGGGAGTAGCTCCCCTCCCAGCATATAAAAGAGACACAAGGTGGGAAGAAACTCCAAGTACCCATGAGCTCCAAGCAAAATGAACCTGACAGACATACAGACTCCCTGCAGGATACTCAGGAAGCTGCTATGCAAGCCTGGGCCTGAAGCCATGAAAGACGGGCTACCCTCTGTATGAGCATCCTGGAGCTGCTGTAACGAATAGCACCAAGGTGGTGATGTAAAAAGCAGACACTTCCTCTTTGACAGAGCTGGAGTCTTACATGAAGGCATCAGCAGGGTCACACTCACTTGGGGGGCTCTGAGGGAGGCCCCTTACCTCTTCCAGCTTCTGGCAGTTCCTGAAGATCTGGGGACTCTGGCCCTGGGCTTCTACCTCTACCTCTGCCTCTCCTCTTCTCTGTCTGTCTTTTCCACTCTGCTTAAAGACATTTGTCATTGGATTTAGGGTAACCTGGATAATTCAGAAGAATTACATCTAAGATCATTAATTAGGTCTGCAGTGGCCTGTTTGCCTAAATAAGATCACATCCTTAGGGGCTAGGACATGGACATTCAATCCTCCAAGTGATACTTCCAAATTCTAGGGAATAATGGCTCTCGCCACCCTGATACCCTACATTTGGAAGCAAAGTCTTCCAGGCAGGGACAGAGAAGCCACTGGGGAGAGACTGAGATGGGGGAAACAATTAATAAAATACAGAATGACATAAAATCACCAGTATGAGACTGTAAAAATGGGGATGCATGGAGACTGATCCAGAGGGAGGAGGCAAATACAAGAATATTGCTGGTTTGGGAGCTGGGATTCTGCATGCTTGCTTCTTTTCAAAACTTCTCTGACCGTAGTAACACTGCCATTAAATTCAATAATGAGAAGCATTAAAACTGATCTTAAATAAAACTGATCTTTCAATAGCGAAATGACACAGCAGTTTTTGGTGCTAACTGAATCCAGGGCCAGTGACATAAGTAAGGCCTGTGTGCTCATGAAACAGAATACACTGGCACTTGCAGAAAGCGCAGCGGAAGTGAGGAGTCCGATTTTGGAAAGGGGCACTGGGCCTCTCCCCCATGTGATGTCTTGTACTGTTTATAGCCTCTGACTTGCTGAAAGGCAGGCAGACTCACGCTCAGCGTCCAGCATTCCCCCAACCCACAGGACACTTGTTTCTAACCATGATTTTACTAAGCAAGAGGAAGAAGGCAGTTTCAAAGAAGGAGAGTGTTTTCCTGAATGCCTAGAACATACCCAAGAGACACTGAGTTATTTTTTTAAAGACAACTTGTGTCTGCCCTCCACATCCAAGCAAGCCTAGCAGACGGGGCCAAGTTCACAGAAACGTCCTGTTGCCTGCAGCCGCAGCCTGAAGGCAGTAAGGCTGCCCAGAAAGGAGAGTTTGAGATTTTGTGTTTTTGTTTTTTACTGGATTGTTGAAAGGGATTCAAGTCAGCTGGACGTTTTTGTTTGTGGTACAAGGGCTGGTTGCGATATAAGCTCTCTTTTAAAATAGGAACTTTGCTGTTTCCAGACCTAGGAGTTCTTACAGATGCCTTACTTCAGAATTTGACTAAGGAGGCTAATGTGTAAGTTGCAAAGTTTGCAAGCTATCTCTATTCCAAAACAGAGCTTGTAGGGTTAGAGAAATCAGGTCTTTCCACCCTCCCACCACTGTGATGATGGACACCTGCGGTGCTGTGAGCATTCCAGGGTGGGCATGCGCAAGTGGGCACACCTGAGTTGGACACGGGCTTAAATGGGCGGCGTCATGAGGACACCAGAACCAACCGACAGGACTGAGGACTCACCAACAGTGAGAGCACCAACCTGAGCAGCAAAGCAGCGGAGAGGGTGAGATGCGCTGGGGACTGGGAGGCCTGCCAGTCTCCCGGCCCCCCTCCCCCCCCACACCCATGCCTGCAATGTACCTGGCCATCTCTACTAATAAAAGCATGAAAAGCCACTGAGGTCTCCAAGACTCTCCTTTCCTTTACCCCCGTCTGCTAGAACCATCCTGAACCTTAGTCCGTACGCCCTTCCTGCCACTACAGAGCTAAACTTCTGGCCTAACACTACAGTAAGAATTCTGATTTTCAAGGAGCACGATGAATACCAGGCTTCGGGATCCGAGTGTGTTTGTGAAAGTATTTCAGAACCCTTGCACACACAGTGTCCTTGACTGACAGGAGGGTTTAGGGCACGGACACCACCTTCCTTCTCCCTGGGACTAGCAGTCATGCCCCTAGAGTCACCCCTCTAGCTCTGTGGCTTCTGCGTGCCCTGATTCCAGGTGTTTCTGCCTACCTTAGCAGAGCATGAAATTCTAACCCACACGTCCCACCCCCCAGTTTAATTCTGAGATGCATTTGGGTTAAACCCCCTGATCTTCTGGGGGCTGGTCAGCTTCTGTGAAGAATCTTGTCCAGGCAAAACTGCATATTAGAATCACCCCAGGAACTTTTAAAAACATGACAATGCACGGGCCCCACAACCCTCCAGTGTAACTGAGGTTAAATGTAGAGTAAATAAAGATTATGCGGCTGGCCTGGCCTCTGTGGCTACCACCTGTGGCCTTAATTGTGCTAATGCAGGAGGTGCTTGGGAGCATGTGGTGGGCACGCAGCCTGATGGGGGACACCTGGAGGATGGTGTGGGCGTGTGTAAGTGGGCACACCGGAGCCCGGAGACTAAGGCTATAGGTGGCATTGCACAGAGGATGGTGATGGTGGAAGGGCTATGAGATGATAATGCCAGAGAGCCCCCAAAGAGAAACGTGTACAAATTCACTGGAGGCTGGGTGGCCCGCCAGCTTCCTGGTCTCCGGCCATCCTGACCTCTCTGTGCCTGGTTGCTGGCACTACAAACGGCTCAGTTGGTCTCAAACCCTAAGAATACAAAAGAAAAAATGTTCCTGAACTTTTCTCTGAAACTTGGCTTTTGCAGACACAGCAGAGTCTGGAGCTTTAGCAACTAAGCTCGAGCTGAGCTCTAAGGCAGGTGGAATTTGGAAAACCAAAGGAGGGGGGTTATCTAGGAAAGGGACTTTGAGGGGGATGACACTGCTCCTTGAGGCTGAATAGGGGCTCAGGTCAGGATTCGAGGAGTGGGTCTGCTGTTTAATTGTACATGCTTATGGGTTCTGGGGTCAAAGGTATTTTCAAGTGGTTATTATGACTAGAAGGATGAGGGTAAACACTCAAACAGGCTAGCATATGGAGCAGGAATTGAATGTCATTATTCCTTGGATTAGGCCAGTTAAACAATTTGACCTGATCAAAAGCTGGCAGATTTCCTGAAGCTGCCTTCTCCATCTCCTCTGTATCTCCTTTGGGGCCATCTTCAAACCAGCAGTCACTTCTGAGGAAGATCTTAGGGGCCAGTGGGGTCAATTCATGCCCTGGTCTCTAGGTTGACCCAAATCTTCAAATTAATTCTATTTTGATTTGAAACTTAAAGTGATTTTCTCCTGTTGAACTCTGGTTTTCTATTTGAAAGACTGAGCTTGTCTCTTCCAAATGTTCCAGAGTAGAAGAAAAGTGAAAAAGTGGAATGGGACTACATTTAATCACAGGTGCAATCTCTTTCTTATTGACAAAGTGAAAATGCCTCGAGGTAGCAATGAATTACTCTCAGGGCCAGATTCCTATTCCTCTTCATCCTTTCCACTAACCACGTCTTCATTTTCTTTTCTTGGCTGGTTGAACTGACCAGTCTCTGGTGAGCCTCATGGTGAAAACGAAGGAATTCCAAGAGGATGGTGGTCTAGATGATTCTCCTAGCAAAAACAAAGCAAGTCCTTAAACGCCACCTTCATCTATCGGCCCTTAATCTAATATCTTCAGTTTAGAGTCTAGCACTTGGCAAGGACTTAATAAAATAATGAACAAAATTAAACCAGTTTTAGAAACATGAAAAGACTTAAGAGGATCTCCTAGGGATATGTGTATTATTAGAAAGCACATTCCTTAAAGAAAAAAAGGTTCACTAAGGAAAAGTATTTCAGACAGCATGGGCTACTTAAGAGATATTCTGGAGTAATGCTCGTATGTCCACGTGCACATGGAGTTGCATCTTAGTGACTGTTCATAACAATCCCTGAACTCAAAAGGGCTTAAACAATGAGGAAATTAGGAAATGTGTCCTCATGCATAATAAGAACACCAGCAGTCAGATTATATATGATATTCAGGGCTCCAGATTTGCATGTTTTATCTGTTTTCCTTCATATGTTTGCTTCACCTTCTAGATGTCAACGAAATAGTCATAAGGATTTTGGATATCTGTAGAGAAAATGAAGTTGGTTAGGCTCTCACACCATTGACCTCTGTGGCTATCATCTGTGGCCTTGGTCTTGTTCCTGTGGCAGGTGTGTGGGTCCGGGGCACGCGCGCTGGACGAGGGACACCCGAGTGTGTGTGCAAGTGCAAGTGTGCACACCTGAGTCTAGAGGACAGGCCTATCAGGGCAGCTTTATTCAAAAGACAGCTGTGGTGAAAGGGCTACAAGAGGAAGAGACCAAGAGAGAATGCCCGAGAAAGCCCAGAAAGAAAAACAGTGTATAGAGAGTCGCAGGGGGCTCAAGTTGCTGTCGCCCTGCTGGCTTGTTTTCCCTGCTTACCATTAAAACCTGCAAAAGTGATGCCAGGGGCTTCAAGATTCTTCTTCAAGTCACTAGAACCGACAGTGAACCCACTGGCCTGGCATGGGTGCAAAGCAGTATCAAATCCAGATACAGCAATAGTCAGAGGAAGGCAGTGACTATCTCTTCAGACCTCTGTCTATGGATCAGGGCAAGCTTTCCCGAAGCCTGCAAGGCAATATCTTCTTATTTCTGACCATCCAGCCATGGCTCAGTGGTTCAACCTGCTTCCACTTTTGAAAGGGGTGGTAGCAACTAGCCCTCATTAATACCCCAGTGCTCTCCTTTCCAATACCTGGGCAGATTATGCTTTTCTACCTCCTTTTAACTAGGTGGCATCATGTAACTAGCTCTAGATCTTGGGTCATAGGCTAAGCAACATTTGTCATATGTAGGCAGACATCTGTTCCTGATGCAAAACCCTTAGGCTGGTTTTTTTTTTTTTTTTTTTTTGCTACTCAAACCTACAGCTTCTGACACTGTGGTCCTGGAGTGAGGAGGGCAGGATGTGAAGACACTTCTCCCCACCACCACAGAGTAGATATGGAGCATGCGCAAGAAAGCACCCCTGTGTTCTGAATTTGGAGCTATTGATGCTCCATTACCGAGCCTGTGTTCATAGAGACAGAGGGTTATCTGTTCACTTGGACTTGAAAAGTTGCCACCCTTCAGAAAGGCTGTGTAGCAATGAGCGTCACCTGCCCAGCTGCAGCCACTACCTTTGAGGGCTGTCCAGTGGTGGGGAAGAGAGTTAGTTTTGCAATTCCCAAAACTATGTTCAGTCAAATGAGGATGGAGGGAGCTACTTGCTTAATTTCTGGAAAACCATACCAACCAAGCTGATAAGACTTTGATGCCACTTTTGTATATAGAACACAAGTGGGGAGACATCTCTGCATCAAAACCCCATGGAGTACTGAGCCACTCACAGCTGTGTGACCTTCACCTGACCCTATCTGTTTACTTGCCTTATGCTAATGCTTTGCAGCTGGATTTCCAGTATGCATACATTTACTTAAAGTCACCTTAAATTTCCTGCTCTAAACAAGACACTGAAGATCCAGAGATAAAACCTTTCCACTCTTTAACTGGAGTTCTTTCTAATATGAAGGGTCCTATGGACACATTTTCTTTCAAATTTGTTTGGCTGCTTAAAACCTGGTATCAGGAACTATTTTGGATTCCTAGCTGACTTAACAACTGCTTCCGGGCCTCCCCTGGTGGCGCAGTGGGTTAAGCAACACACTAAGAAGCAAACCGCAGCCACTGCAGCACGAGTTCGATCCCTGCTGCCAGCCGGGGTGGGGGGGGGGACCCACATGGTGTGGCAGACCTCTCCTGCTGTGCCCGCTGCTCCCCTCAGCAGTGTACTTCCATTGATCTGCCTGTTCTGCTCCCTGATCTGTCTGTGGTGAATCCTCTCACCCCCCTACACCTCTGGCCTGTACCCCAGTGCTTGTATGCATAAATAAATAAATCTTAAAAAAAAAAACAAAAAAAAACAACTGCTTCAGATGATCTGCAAAACTGGCCCAAGTGACTACAGAAATTAGCCATTAAGGTGACTGAGAAATAAGTTTCAACTGATTTTGTGTCAGCGACTTGATGTGCCTAAGTCTCAGACTGTTCTTCCTCCCCAGTTCCCGCCTCTGCATTGCTCCCAATCCTCCTTCATAACTCTTGGCAGGACAATTTTCTAAAACACCGTTACTGTCATGTCACTCACTTGTCCCAATTTTTCAATGCCAACAGATAAAGTGCAAAAACATCTACTGGCATTAACCTCATTTTTGTAAGCTTTTCTCCTGAAATCTCTGTCCCTTGGCCTCTGCACATGGTGCCCCAGCCTGTCACTTTGCTGACCAGGCGGGCACCTCCACACCTGTCATCATACAGTTTGCTCTGCGTGGCCTTTCCCCTTCTCTGCCTCAGCTCTGGTCCTCATCCTTGGACTCCACTCAAACGTTATCTTGTACATAAGCCTCTCTTTATTCTCGTAATTGTTATCATGAGCCAGTCCCTTCTGTGGGGAACCTGTGGCACTTTGGTTCAGCACATGAAGGTTGAATTGTAATTATTTCTTTACCTGTTTGATATTTCCTAGGGCAGGGACTGTGTCTCATTCATCTGTGGGCGTCTGCTGCCGAGTGCGGTGGCCAAGAGCCCCTGGCTGCCCAAGGACTACTTAATGAGAAGAGAGGAGGAGAGGAAGGGACAATAGAGAACAAAGGAAGCTTGTCAGAAATGGAATCCTAAATCTTTTCAGTCTTCATTTCTCCTCAGTTTCATCTCCAGCCAAGAGTCCAAATGGAGACAGAAAGTAATAAGAGCCCCAAAAGGGGAGCGTCTGAGGGAGTCTGGCTCCCGAGCAGTTGGTGGAGAGTTCATCTAAGAGCTGGAGCAGCAGCACTGAGAGACGGATGCTCCTCACTCAGCCAGTTTTACTGAGACTCTGCTGTACCCAACAGGTATATCATTGATAGGTTTTTTGAAAAACGAATTAGGCCTCCTTTGGTGGTCTACTATTCAGTTATCTCCAATTTCTTTTTGGACACTTGGGATTCCATTTCCCTTTCTCCCTTGATAAGACTTCCCTATTTCAGTAGTGATTTGCCATTCTGTCTCCTGAATGTCCTTGGTCAGCATTCCCCTGTCCATCCTATTTTTGTCTCCTGCATCCTATAGATTGCCCCTATTTTCATGCTGAACCTGAGGCAGAAGTGAGAAAATCAGCCTCTAATTTTTTCTTTTGGCTTTTGTTCCCAAATCTGCTTTTTATAGTAGTCTGTCTCTCTTCCCTTTCTAGATTCCAGTTGCCTGTACGAGACCCTCTGACTATACCCACCTGCACCCCTCGATCTCCAGTGCACTTTCTATCCTGTTAAGTCTCCGTGTTCCAGATCCCAACCCCCAGGACTGGGCCCTCTGGGTGCTGCCTCTCCTCCTCCTCCCCACTCTGCCCTGAGTCCTGAGCTGGAGCTGAGCCTCTACAGCCAGGTGAGACCAGCTCAGGGAGCACGTGGGCTGGGTTTAGCCCCAGCGATCTTCTGAAGGCAGCATCAAGGGAACATCAAAGCACATGTTTCAAATGCAAAACCCTGATGTCTAAAGGAACCTATTAATTTGCCATCTCAGCTGTCTGCTCTGTCTCCTCCTCCCTTTAGGACATCCAGATGGCCTTGGCTTGGCTTTCACGGACAGCCGTCTACTGAAGGAGGGGTCGGACACTGATGTTCTAGGGTTATGCAAAATGAAAGTAGAAACTAATTCAGCCAAATGCACTGGGGTCACATGCTGGCTTTAGGGAGCCATCTATCTATTATTTTATGGCTTATTGTGGTGAAATAACATTATTCACACAGCACTGTTAGACATGCATTTTATTAACATAGGCCCTCTGAAAAACATCTCTCCAGCCAGCTTTAGTTCCTTTTCTGACACACAGCTGCTATTAACTTCACCTTCAGGAGGTATCTTGTGTAGAAAGGTTTGCATTTTTTCCTAAAGAGCCGATTCATTGTTTAAAATGGCTCAATAAAACAAAATAAAATGGTACCTCAAAGTAAATTTCTCTAGAAGTGGGTAGCATTTTCCCAGGTATTATAATCAACTTATATCTGACTAGAGGTACAGCCAGTGATAGAATACAAAAGCACAAATATATTACATCTTATATTGACCATCTGAATAGAAGGTATTCTCAACTAGTTTAAATTTAATAAACATTGCATAAGACTAGATTTAATATAGATATATGTTATATGAAATTATAATTCTATGGCACAGTCAGTTAAACTTAATAGAATTTGGGGAGATGTTTCATTTTATTTCACCTTTGTTGAAGTAAGATAGATGTATAACTTATTGGAACTTACAGTGTGATAATTTAAGTATAACTTATTGGTGCTTACAGTGTGATAATTTAATACATATATAGCAAAATGATTACTATAAATTATTTAATCAATAGAATTCAAACATGTTTTTAAAAATTACTCATCAAGTTCTTTAAAAAGACCATATCCTTGACGGAGAAATTCTATTTAAGAGAAATCAGAACGGGAGCTAAACATAGCTCTAAAAAGGTTTAACCAAAGAAGTATTTTATTTGCATTTGGCAAACAAAAATATCTTAGAAGAATGGTTACATAAATAATTGTATTAGAAAAACAGCCTGGTCTCCAGGTTAAGAGTGGGCTTTGGAGTTATCCAGGTGTGAGTGTGAAACCCAACCTCTTTGACTCACCTAATTTGTGACCTGGAGCTCATTAATTTTCTCAATGAATTATCTATTCATAAATTTAAAAATCTGTCCCCAAATTCAGTGGCTTAAAGCAGCCATCCTTAATGACCCTGGCCCCTGCATGTGTAGGTTGGCTGCATTAGTGTAGGGTCAGAGAACTATCAGGTCTTTCCACCCTCCCACCACTGTGATGATGGACACCTGCGGTGCTGTGAGCATTCCAGGGTGGGCATGCGCAAGTGGGCGCACCTGAGTTGGACACGGGCTTAAATGGGCGGTGTCATGAGAACCAACAGGACCAACAGGACCAACCAACAGTGAGAGCACCAACGAGCAGCAGCAGTAGAAAGCAGCCAAGAGGGTGAGATGCGCTGGGGCCTGGGCGGCCTGCCAGCCTCCTGGCACCCTGGCACCCATGCCTGCCATGTACCTGGCCACCTCTACTAATAAAAGCATGAAAAGCCACCGAGGGCTCCAAGACTCCTTTCCTTGACCCGTCTGCTAAGAACCATCCTGAACCTTGCTCCTGTGCTCCCTTCCTGCTGCTACAGTTAGCCTCTTGGAGGCTGGGCTTCGGCCGACTGCTCTGCTTTTTACTGCAGGTATGTATCGGCCTGATGTCCTGCTCCACATGTCCCTCGTCCTCCTCTCTTCTCCCAGTGGACTTGTTTACTGGTGACAGAAAAGCCACAAGAGGGAAGCATGGACACATTTAAGGTGATGTCACATTGTGCTCTCCACCTCATTCTGTTAGCTCAAATAAGTCAAGCTGATGAAAGTACTTAAGGCTAGGCAAGAACAAATCACACAGGAAAGGGCATGACTGTTTTGCAGGGACTCTTGGCCCTCTTGCCCTTTGAGCCAGGTAATTCTTGTGGGGGACTGTCTTAGGACTCACAGGATCTTTAACAACATCCCTGACCTCTGTAAGTGAGATATCCATAGCAGCGTCAATGTTAGGACTGCCCGAATATCTCTAGACATTGCTCAGTGTCCCCGAGGGGGCAAAATTGGTCCCTGGTTGAACACCATTACCTCTTAGGCGAAGAATTAGGCACGATAATGAAATCTGCCTCTGTGGGAGTTATAATACTGCAGCCCTTATGTTGCCGTGCAAAGGATTTAATGCAATTGCTATTTTAATGCATGTTCAGTAACTGTGGTCTATTATGTTATAGTTATATAATGCACTCTTTACAAAGAAGATTTTTGGAGGATTCTAATGTGTGAACATATGCTGACTTGTCTTTAAACAAAAAATGTATATGAAATGGTAGGTACATCAAGAGAGCATGTTTGTAAACAATGTAAATACTTAGGAAGAAAAATAGGTAGATATACAATAAACTGTAAACAGGTGATTTTTCTATTGTGGTATAATAAGGCGTGACTCTCATTTTCTTTACATTTTTCTGTTTCCTTTCATATTTTCATGAGACTATATTTATTTTTTAAAATAGGAAACAAGTCTCACATGCAAACACATAGAACTTAAGAGTTGTTTATGGCACTCCAACCTGACTCTTCTCTGAAAATATTTCCTTTAAACAAAAAGAGCCCTTAAAATCATTCTATTAACTTCGGTCCTTCAGGGAATGTATTGTTATGAGTAGTCAATAAGTATTTGTGGTTGGGGATAGTATTTCTTGCAGTGCACTCTGAAGGGCAGGAATATATACAATTGGGGAAGATTTTTAAAATATAAAAATATTAAGCATTGGAGGTTATGAGGGATGCAGCTTTACAATGCTGCAGCTGTGATTACAAACTGCTATAATCTTTCTAGGAAGCAATTAGTCCTTTAGTCAGGTCTTTAAAATGTATACAGAACATTTTCATTCCTAAGCATATGTCTTGTGGCAGCAAAATTATCCAGTGATACAAATTTGCTAAAAAAAAAAAAAGATGTTCAATAAAGAATTATATACTATAGTTAAAATATGGACACAAAGTAAATACAGTAAATGTTTTGTTAGCAAAATCATTTAAGGATATTGGGGTATACTCATCATTCATAGATGTGGAAGAGCTCTATTTGCCCTCTAGTATCTATCTATTTTGATACTTTGCATTTAGTGATTGACCTCCACTCCCACTAAATTTTGTAAAATACATGGGATCCCACTAATCTCACAACTGTGAGATGAGCACCTTGAAAATCTATCTGGAAAGAGTAAAGAACTGTCTGTCTCTGCTTCTGCACTTGCCTTGCCCTGGGCTGCCATGCAGGTGCGCTGCAGGTAAGCCAGCTCCAAACAACACTGATAGCAGAATCCAGACGGGTTAAGGGGTAATAAGACAAATGAGGTCTGAATCTTTGATGACCTCAAACAGAGGCACTTGCATATCCCTTCCTCTTTATTTTGAGAGCAAACTTGATGTTTTACAATACTACATCTTGGGGTCTTTTGTAACAGTAGCTTAATTTGGATGACAAAAAAATATAGGTTGATACCAGAAATAGTACCCTGCAAGGCTAACAAAAAACTAAACCATATCACTCTCCTTTAACCATTGTGTGATAGGCATCTAGGAAACAGATCTTGCAGTCTGAAAAGTCTATGACCTTTATCAAATCATAGTAAAAATATTTGGTAAAGCTATTTGCTATGATAGTTTTGAAGGCAGGCTACATAGTTACCATGCCTGAGCTCTGGAGGGAAACAGAAAAGTCAGAATGTTGGTTTCTGTTGACTGCTCCTTGCTGCTTTTAGCAGGGAGTGAGAAACCATGAACCATGAACCATGAAGCTGGGTGAGAATGTATTAGCTTGCCAGCAGAGTCGGAAGTAAAAGCAGCTCAGATAGGAATGCCCCTTATATTTGGGGCTGCAATCTGAATTGACTAACAGTCCAGTAATTTGGGCCTCATGGAGCTGGAAAATTGAGCTGTTTCTGTACCATAAACAGAAAGAGATAATACGGTGTCTACAATCCTTTCTCCAGGGTCTCCTGTTAATGGAACCATAGGAGCCAATCCAATGGTAAATATAAAATTAAGTTCGTTGTTGTCTTCCCCAAGCCTGTTATTTCAAATGGCCTCAAAGTTGCCATTGAGTTAGAGAAAAAATAAAGATGAGTCAGCAAATAAGTATTCATAAAGTTAAAAGATTCATGCAGACAAGATCTTTGGCTATCCTTCCATGTTCATGGAAATGAAGGCTAGCCAATAGTCCAGAAAGTTGCTATGAATTTTGAAAGAATGATGTGATCAAAGAAACCACAAGCATGGACTGCAAAAGCTATAATTTTCTGATCCCTAAAGCAACCCCCAGGAAAGCTGTGCATCCCTAAGGAAGCCATGCTCTCCCACACTCAGTTAAGTTGTGGCCACAGATGTTAATGGACAAGCAAAGTCTCTGAGAGGTCAGTAGACAAAGGACTTTCTCCAGAAAAGAACACTAGTGTCTACAGACTAAGGAATTCTCTTTACTGGCTGTGCCAGAGACTGGACACAATTCCTCTCAGTATGATTTTGTCGATTTCATCATTCTGAAGGATCATAACAATTTGTTCCCCATTTATCTTTGTTTTTCAAATGGAAGGTTTTGTTTTGTTTTTTTTTTTTTTTTTTTTTTTTTTTTTTTCAGCTNTTTTTTTTTTTTTTTTTTTTTTTTTTTTTTTTTTTGCAGCTGTCCTGTTTGACTCCACTATTGAAAAATAATATGGGGGTAAAAAAATCAATTGGATGAAGGGTCAGGACCACTGAAAGTGGTGAACCATTTGGTGGAATATCTAATTTGAAAGCTCTCTAGCAGATCTCAAAGATCTTCCAACATGGAGACTTCACTTTTAATACCCGGTGCTTAGTGTTAGAATCAGTAAATGTTTTGAAAATTATTATCATTTAAAAAAAACACTAAACAATAAAACTCCAATCCAAACAAACAAACAAAATAATATGGGGAAGATGCTGGAAATTAGTTTAAAAGTTTCCAGACTCTGCATCTTCAGCTCTGATGGAGACTCTATATCTCTAGAAACCTTGGGCTTAGAGTTGGGTTCTTTAGGTTGCCTCCTAAGGGAAGGCACAGTATGCTTCATGTGTAGTTAGGAAAGCACAACGTGAGCAGTTGGGAGACTTGAGACAGAGGGTGCCAATAGCAGCTACTATCACTTTTCTCCTTACAATTAGTAATAAACCACCCCACGGTAGGGTTTGCAGATATTTGACTGCGATATATGCCTCCCTTATAAGTGAATGTGATTGAATTTTGTCAAAAGTCAAGTGGACAGAAAAGAAGCAAGTCACTGTGGAGCATGTCCTTAAAAGAGGACGCTGCTTGCCTTTAATCTCTTCTTGTCTCCTTCCCTTTGGCTGGAACATGCTGTGGTGCAATGGAGCCTGGTTCAACCAAGTAGACGAGAGTGACACCCTGAGGGCTAGTGGAATAAGATAGCAAAGATCTGGGTCCCTGGGAAAGCACAGGAGCAGAGGACCAGGACTGCTGCCCAACTCTGCATCTGCTCACGAGAGAGAAAAAGACTCAAACCTTGATGGAAACATTACATTTTGGATCTCTTCGTATAGTGGTTTGAAACCTCAGTGGTTCAGGCTAAAAAAACACAAATCCAAATACACAATATGATCTCAAAAATATTTTAAGTGGATATATGTATAGAACAAAAATTTAAAAGCCAGGAGTCAAAACATGCACTTCTGGACAGTGATGTTATAAATAATTGTTTTCTCCTTTGTGTTCTATATTTTCTACTTTTAAAATTTGCATCTGTTATTTTTATAATTAGGCACAAATATATGCTACTTGAAAAAATATAAACCAATCTTTAAAAAAGATAACCATAGCTCCCTTATTTCTCTCTGCATCCATCCATGAGATGGGAGAAAAGTTATATCTTGATAGAAACATTATATTTTCCTTCTTCATAACAGTAACTAGCACTATAATAAATAGAACTATTTTACAGTAAATAATTGACTTCATTCCTGTATTGCCTTGATTTTAGCCTATCATTGATCTGTCGCATTTAACTACTAATATTTTCTCAATGGCCATAATTTTTCAGTTAGGAGCATTAGAGCAAAAAAAATAAAAGCTCCAAGGAAGAAGTACTGAGTGCTTTTTCTTATCTTTTAATGCAATAGAACCTATTCTATACTTGGTGGACATCTATCAGAATACTTTATATTCCATGGGAAAAATAGAAGAATAATCAGCTGATGGTGGCAGTTTCTGAAACAGCTCTCACACAACTGCTAAAGTACTCCGAGACTATGAGTGGACAGTGAGAAGGAAGGTACATGACATACTGGCGAACTTGCCTATGTTTTCTCTTCAGCAAGCACATCAATACTTCTTATGCTTTATATGCAGTTGTTATGCTTGATTTCAAAAGGCATTTTCATAAGCTGCTCAAAATTCTTCATGCAATCATTCAATAGATAAATCTGTCTAGAGTTAAATAATCTACTCCATCCCCTTCTCTCTGTCCTTGTTGCCATGATTTTAGCCCAGTGTCGATCAATTGTATCTCTCATTGACAAAGGCGGAAGCTCCTGGCCTCCCTGACTGTCATCTCTTCTTTTTCAAGTATAGTCAAAGATGTTCCCGGTGAAAGTCATATCTGATTTCATCATTACTTAATGATTTGTTGCTTTTAAGATCAAGGCTAATGACTCATAGGCCCTTCATGAGCCAAGCAAAACCTGTATCTTGAGATTCCGCCCCAGATATGACTTACACTTCTTCACTCTCCATCCCAGCAAATGCATCCTATCTGATACTCAATGATTCTGCTACAAGAATGGCTTTTCAACTAGTAGACCGTAATTTTCAGAGCACTTTCAGTTTTACAGAAAAATTCAACAGAATATCAAGAATTCCCAGATAGCCCTACTCATTTCTGGCTCCCCATAAACACACATATTTTCCATTAGTGTGGTAAAAGTTTATAGTTGATGAACCAATATTATTGCACTATTTTTAATAAAGCTCATGACTTGCATCGGGTGACTCTTTGTGTTGCATATTCTGTGGATTTTAGCAAATGTCAGCCATTACATTATTGTACAGAAAGATTCACTGACCTAAAGATCCACTGTTGTCTACTCTTCATCTCACCCTCCCTTTGCCCCAGGCAACCACTGATATTTTGCTCTCTCCATAGTTTTGCCTCTTCTGGAATGTTAGATAGTTAGATCACACAGTATTTGACTTTTCCACGTTGGCATCTATATGCATGGAATGTTTCTCCATGTCTTTTCATGGCTTGTGGCTGACTTCTCTTTATTGTTGAATAATTTACCAGCATATGGATGTACCACAGTATATTTACCCTGGGGCATTTTGGTTCCTTTTAGTTTTGGGCTGTTATGCATAAAGTTGCTATAAATATTCAGGTACATTTTTTTGTAGACATATTTTCAACTACCCAATGTTTTTCAGTTTTCAAATGTCCTTTAGTTAAGCCACTTATCTGATTCTCAAGCATGCTTTTCCAATATCCTAGATATCTTTCAATGTTTGCTCCCTGGATAAGTCTTGTTTACTCATTAGGTCGCAACTAGTCTATTTTAACTGCTTCACTCTCTTACTTTACAGGAGACTCTCTAGATATCCTGTGTGCTCCAGCAACATTCTGTTCTGTACCTAGCATCGCCTGGATTGTCCCAAACAGAAAAAGTCCATTTATTTTGCTGTGTCCTCCACTAGACTTGGGGCTCAGTCATGTCACTGACCAGCTATAGTAGGCACTCAATAAATATTTGTTGAAGAAATAGCTACTGCTCTTGTACTGTTTAATCTCATAGAAGTAATATATACTTGTAAGTTATACATAGGAATGACATTAATAAAGTAATATTTATATCAGTACATATTATATAAGTAAATATATTATGACTTATAAAGTATACATTATAAAGCTCACATACATGAAGATTATATATTCTACATAAGAGCAACTGTACTATAAGATATATAAGATCATTAAATATAAAATGAGTATTTTATGATGCTTGCTAACTATTCTGAAGTCATCATAATCTTTATTTTTTTTGTATTTCTTCCACTCTAACTCCAGAGGTCTGGTATATATCAGGACTCAGTAGTGTTGCTGAAACTAGCCAAGAATTACTGGTACTTTCTCATTTCTTAATACAAAAATAATCCTGAATGGAATGTTCCTTCTCTTCAGAATATTTCATCTAGTAAGTATGTTTGTCTTTGAGCCCTACCATAAAGCTGAGGTGGTAGGCATATCTTCACCTAGGAATATCTTCACTGGATTATAATCATGGAATTGGTACTATTTATTGAGAGCATTAGGGTCCAGTGTTGTGCTGGATGCCTTTATGGGAGCTCAGTTCCAAATTGTTTCTCAATTTGGAAAAGAAATTCTGAAGTTCTCAGATTTTCATGATTTTATCTAATTGAGAAGACTCAATGAATTGGAAAGAAGTGGTGACAGAGAATAGCAGGGTGCATGAGAGCTTTGCCTGGAATAACCACTCACACCTCCTTCACTCACTTCCCCAGTCACTAGCACTTTGGGAGAAGAACCCCACTGAGCATCATCGCACTTGATTCTAGTTTCTAGAACAATCCCACTAGACATTAGGTCCATGTTACCCCCCCCCCTTTTTTTTAATATCAAGAGACTGCAATTTAGAGAATTAAATAACTTTAATGTAACAAAGCAACTCAGGTTCCAAGAATTCCAAGTTACTATAGTTTAAAAACTTGTACTGTCTTTAAATATTCCCCACCCCATTATCCTGAAAGATGTTATTAAATCTTTAGTAACATGGTGAGACTCAGACTGAATTATAAATCATGGCTGAAACGAGGGGTAGAAAGGGATGCCAAAGAAATAAAGACAGTTTTTACCTTATCCATGAATTGACAAGAGAGTTCTAGATAGTATTCACATGCAAAGAATACAGTAGAGTACCCATTAACATGATGTATGAATATCATGAACAAAGCTACACACACCCATGGTATAACCCTGCTTACATGGAGAGAGGTCATAAATCATATGTAAATATGTCTCTGCTCTCCAGTAAGCAAACTGAAATAATGAACTTGTGCCTTTTTTGTTTGGGTAAGACCGTTGCCTTGAAGAGAGTTATTTAAACAAGAAAACAGTTGGTTATTTCACTGGTTTGTTTGCACTGTAAACCAAGCTGCAAGGCTGGATTGGGCAACTCTGTTCTGCCTTAAACTATTGGTTCTTACCTGGTCAATGCAGCACTTGGATGCAGTCTTAGATAGGTTGCCATGTCTCATTAATGTATACAATTCAGTTTTGTAATAATAAAAAATATAGTCTGTAACAATAGTGGCTATCAATGTGAACATTTTCTGATTCTGTTGTATAGTGCAAGGTACAATTTACTCCAAGTAAGAGATACAGGTACAACAGAATATGGTAATTTCAGACAAGGATCTGTGAAACTTGGAATACATGTGAGCTTGTTCCCTTGATTAAGACAACAATACTGTTTAAAGAGTAACCCAAGGCCAAGGGCTACTTGCCAATAGTATGGTCACTGTCACTGCCCGTACTGGAGCCTGGGGCAGTGTCAATCTAGTGTTAATTAGTGCAATTTTGAATCTTAAAATCCATTTATGTCACCTCCAAAAATTATTCTATTTGAGAAAATATGTCTCAAACACAAAAGAAGTTGAAAATAACTTCAGTCTGATGAAATAATTTGTTATGTTGGTTTGGAGTATGGACATTGGAATCAAATCAATATTTTTAGCTCTTCAACTTTTTACACAAGTATTGACTTCATCTGCTCTCCATTCCTTTGTTGTTGAAGATTAAATGATATAATGCATATAAGGCACTTTGCACAACATCTGGCACGTGTTAAAGGGCAGTTGTCAGAAAGTATTGATGGCCCAGCACTTGAGTGAGAGAATAAAATGGGACGGAGTTATGGCAAAGCTCAAATGTACTGCAAATTTCATGGTCCAGTTTGTTATCACCTCTTAAGTAAGTTCAAACAAATCACTAAAAACTTTAGGATTGAAACAAAGATCTTGTTGTTTCTCTGGCCCTCCAGGAATTTTTCCCAAGTAGAATGGATTACCAGTAACACATATTGAGTTCCTGTGAAATTACTTTATAAGAATGAAAATGCCTACAGATTTCTCTTTATTATCAGGAAAGAAAACTAGGAATTCTTCATAATGTATTCTATATTACCACCTTGAGTGCTTATGTTTTGGACTAGGGAAAGCTGCAAAGTCTATGTGTGTCCTTTCATACATGTCTAGAAGTTACACCCAAAATACAAACAAAAAGCTTCATATGTGACCCTTAGTCCTTTTATCAATAATTTTAACATCTTCCCTGTCATACTGAACTGGTCTGAATCTAAGTATAGATTTTCATATAGCTGTTTCTAGTTCAGGTAGTAATGAATCACTGATAAGTGTGAGAGAACTCAGGATTCTTCCTAGAGCCTGATCTCAAATCACTTGTCACTATATGCCCCCAAACTGGCATATTTTAGCCTACTGTTCAAAAAGAGAACTATATCAAAGAGCCAACTGGCCTCTGACCTGCACCCAGTTATGAAATCTCTGTCTCTAGTGACTTTCATTTGAAGCTTGGAGAAGAAAATGAATCTAAGCAGAAAACGCAATAACAATGGCCGACCGTGCACAGGCAATCCTTCCTGGCAACCTTCAAGTGAATTCAGTTGTCTCTTGCCAAGTGCCCACCATTCAAAGTGGGAACACTGTAGATGTAACTTCTTCAGGTTCAGTGCTTCCAGCTTATTGCTCCCTGATTACTGGGGCAGAAGGGAATTTAAAAAGTTGAGCAGCTGCCTCTGTTAGACTAATGTTTATACAGTTCTAAAAGGACTAGTCATTCTATGCATCATCACTGGGAGATTCCGAACCCTAGCAAGCTGTTTTCAGGTTACTCTTGACCAGTTTCATTTTTTTTTTCCATTACCAGTAGTGAATTTAAAGGAGAAAGAGATTATGTTTAATATATCTCAAATATATTAGGAAAAAAAAACCAAGACAAATTTTCCAAAATCATTAAGCAATTCAACTGGTAGATAAGATCCAAATGACAGTTAGCTCTCCCGACATATTCCTTTTCATGACCAATTGTCACTATTATTGATAGTTGAACATGGGATGTCTGTGTAAGTGACAAATGGGGAGACCAGACACTTTCTCTGTGCTTATATAAATTATTGGAGGGGCTGAAGGACATACCTCAGATGACCGTCTCTTGTGTTCCAAGAACTATCACTTTCAGACTATCTTCTTGTAAAATAGGGAATGCTTGTCTGACAGTGCACTCACATATTTCTGCTTATCCTAGTCCCCTGAGAAATAGATCACATTCCTGGGGCCTCCCTGGTGGTGCAAGGGTTAAGGACACAGCACTATCAAGCTATCACCAGCCACTGCACAGTGAGTTCAATCCTCAGCCAGGGAGCTAAACCACATGGCACAGCAGACTCTCCTGTCTCACCCATTCCTCCCCTCAGCAGTGTATTTCAGTTGTTCTGCTTGTTCTGTTCCCTATTCTATTTCTGGTGAATCCTCTCACCTCCCACACCTCTGGCCTACAACCCAGGTCTTGTATGCATAAGTAAATAAATCTTTTTTAAAAAACCCAATTAGATAACATTTCTGTTATTAAACACACAATTGTCCTGCACATCCCCACTGGCCTGGAGGTTGACTATAGCAGAAAGAACTCTTAGGATGGCATAAAGTTTGGGTTTGAGTGCGACTTCTGTTATTAGTTATCTGGGTGATCTAAAATAATCTGCCATTTATCTCATTCTGCCCAGATTATGAAACTACAAGAACTGATGTGATGGATTTTGTGTGCTTTATAGATGCTCATCAGTATACAATGGAGAAGATAATGAGAATTCTGAGGTGTTGAAAGTATAGACTACATTATTTTTTCAGTGCAAGTCAAACTGTGGAATGGAACAATTTTTTAGTCCTGTTTATTCATGCTGCAGTAGTCAATGACTAGTTTTTCATCATTGTTTTCTTTCTACTGGCATACTGCTAGGCTACATGTCTATCTTCTTTGTCCTTAGATGTAGCTATCTAGAAAATTTTGGCAAGGAGAAAGTATGTGGAGGTGATGAATACTACTAAATATTTCCTTTTTTTAAAAAAGATTTATTTATTTATGCATACAAGCACTGGGGTACAGGCCAGAGGTGTGGGGGGTGAAGGATTCACCACAGAGAGCGGGGAGCAGAACAGGCAGATCAACGGAAGTACACTGCTGAGGGGAGCAGCGGGCACAGCAGGAGAGGTCTGCTGCGCCATGTGGGTCACCCCCTGGCTGGCAGCAGGGATGGAACTTGTGCTGTAGTGGCTGCGGTTTGCTTCATAGTGTGTTGCTTAACCCACTGCGCCACCAGGGAGGCCCTCTACTAAATATTTCTCAGCATAGTCTCTGTTCTTGGTTTATGGTACACTCAGAGGTTTAGTAAATTTTTCATACTCCTTGGCCAAAGAAAAATCTATCAGTCCTAGTTAAAGTGCTAGATACAAATACCTTAATGAGTATTTGTGCCCTAAAAAATTCATGTTATCTAAAAAATAGTATACATGAATTAAATATCAAAGAGTAATTTTTTTTCATTCTTAAATCACTCTGCTTAGATACTAGTGGGATGTGTATGCCTGTTGTAGAAGTCACATAAATTCTTAAACCTGGAAATCAGATTGGACATGGTCACTTTCATTTCCTGCTGAGTATTATCGCCACATGGTACTGGCTTTTTACCACAACATGACTAAAAACCAGATTCAGAAAGATACAGCATCATCAGTAACATCAACATCATGGTAGATTAAAATGTTCCTCCTTTTATTTTTTTAAAAGATTTATTTATTTATGCATACAAGAGCTGGGGTACAGGCCAGAGTCCAGAATGGTGAGAGGATTCACCAGAGACAAAGCGGGGAGCAGAACAGGCAGAGAGACTGAAACACACTGCTGAGGGGAGCAGCGGACAAGGCACGAGAGGTCTGCTGCGCCATGAGGGTCCCCTCCCTGGCTGGCAGCAGGGATTGAACTCGTGCTGCAGTGGCTACGGTTTGCTTCATAGTGCGTGTTTAACCCACTGCACCACCAGGGAGGCCCAATGCTCCTCCTTTTAAAGACCGTTTTATTTTTTTTTAATTTAATTAATTAATTATATTTGACATCGTTTGTATTCCCTAGGGAGTACCCACCACCATTCCACCCATGCACCATCACCATCACAAGAGTCCCTTGTGTTCTTTCTGCCCTCATCCCTGTCTTTGTCCTCCCCTCCTTCCCCTCCCCCATCATGGTCTCTTTGGTTTATCTTGGTAAAGACCATTTTAAACAACAAAATAGACATCAATCCATCAACACTTTTGGGGCACACATAGTGATGTTAGTCAACAGTATTGTGTAATAAACTACAAAACTTCTAAGAGAATAGATCTTGTTACCACGAAGAAAAAGAAAAGTTACTTATGTGATGTTATAGAGGTGTTAGTTAATGCTATGGTTATAGTTATATTGTAATATGTAAATGAATCACATCTACACATTATATATTTTAAACTTACACAATGTTATGTTGGTTATATTCCAATAAAACTTCGGCCTTACTGAAATCAATACTATGGAAATTAATGATGAAACTAGGCATTACTTTGAGCTAGTATTCCAGAAAATACTATTGATTGGTTTCCCTAAACATTTTTAAATAAGCAGTAGTTTCCTTTGTGAATTTACTGGAGCACCCGAGGATACACTGGTACACAATTTGTTTTGTTTTTGTTCACCTACCAGTTGGATGGAGTGAACTTTGAGGGTATAGAAGATGGAGAAAAGAGAATGGAGATTGTATTCATAAGTCTCCTCTGAAGGAAGAGAGTTCTAAAAGAACCACTTAACTAGAAATTCCGATTTCAGCCTGTGATAAAAAGGAGATCACTTTTTCTTCTTTCCACATGCTGCTGATTTTTGTGTGTTGTTTATAACAGTAGTTGATAAATGCTGACTCATATGATCTACAAATTCCAGGCTTATCACTATGGCTACTTCTATAAATCCACGCTTTGCTTCACGTGAAGTGGTTCTCTCTGATGGTGAATTCATGTTGGACTATGTTCTCTAATCTTGGTGACTTGGTTAATCTATTGATATACCATTCCTGGGAAGCATGGCCATACACTGAAGAAAGGGTGTGTGTGGCGGGGTCCTTTCTCTAGAGACAGGTGTTCTGAGTTCAGTGGAATATTGGTAAAGTGAGCAAGAGCATTCCACAAAGACCACATTGTCAACCAAAATGCATGTGTTCTCAGGGACACTTGGAAAGCTTGTGTACTAGAAGAGCATTGTTAGAAACAGGAGAGAGTTCTTCTGGCCTTCATCCATTAGCATGGACATGTACTCAGAGTAGCGAGATGTAACAAGCACCTTCACAGGTGTTGGAGTTAAGCAGATTTACAGCCCAACACATTTTCCGTGAAGGAACAACACAGCCTACTTATAGAGCATCGGTGTTCAAAGGCAGTGCACAGGGCTCAGTGCTGGGACCTTCGGGGCTGTTTCCTCTAAAGTAGGTTACATTTCAATTTAGGTTTTGTTTCTTGGCCTATTTAGAGAGGATGGTAGTTCAAAATCCAGGTAAACATTTTTGGGAAAGTTTCCATTTGATGATAGCCTTATTCATAATGTTTCTGAGAATGCTGCTCCTTCCCCCAATTATCCTGAAGAAACATAAAGCTAAAAGGGAGGCATTCCTCTTTTCATGAATCATTAACACCGCTGTGCTTCAGCAAGCCTCCCAGCACACACGCCCATGTCACCTTAATGGTTTAGGCAAGATTCTGAGGCTCTTAGATAGCTCATATTTAGCTCATCTTCCTTTTTCACCTATATCAACTTTTTTCATGCCCAGTTTTCTTATTGGCTGAACAGAGGTAATACACTGCTCCTTGTGTAAGGAAGAAGAAAGAATGGAGTTTCCCAAAGGAATAGGCAAAACAAAACCAAAAAAAAAAACACAAAAAACCTTAGAATCCAACTGTAGAACTGACAGGGTGGGAGGTAGAAGCAAAGAGGGAAGGGAACACAGAGGACTGTGGTATTTGTACTTTGGTGGTGGATATAGTGTGGTAATATGTATTGAAGAGTTGTGAACCTGCACTCTTAAATCACATGTACTGTGAACAAACATTACCTCAATGAAAAATAAATAAAAGAAACAAAACAAGAAATGGAGCTTCCTTCTTCCTTTGGGGAATGTGTAAGCACAGATTCCTGAAGAGAAAATATTCTAGAGAATGCATGCTTTTCTGAAGATGCTTTCATGAAGGGCATTTTGGGAAATCTCTTTGCCAGAGACCCAGTTATACTGCTGAGATGTCGGCATGTCACTTTATGATTTTTTTCAATTTTACTGATGTTTAATTGACAAAGTTATAAGATATGTAGAGGTTATATCATAATGGCTTAATGTCTGATTATTTTAGTCACATCGAATTTAACAAAAGAATTGAATTTTTTTATTTTCTGAATTTTTTTCTTAACATTGAATCAAATTCAAAGATGGCAGGTACAAAGAGCAGATGGCTGATGCTGAGACTGGAAATATGATTGAGGAGAGGATAGGATCTACAGTCCTTGGCATGGAGATCACAAGGTTATCAGAAATATTTAAAAGGAAATTGGGTTATTTTGGTTTTGCTCTTGAATAGTTGGGTGAAGTGACATAGTTCCTTCACACTGTGTCAATTCCTCAGCTGTAACAGATAAAGAAGGATAGCATGTGCTTTCACTTTGCATAGCACACCAAGTGTGCATGAATTTTGCTCCTACCACATGACCTCCCTCTGGTGTCCCACAGCTATGCTATCTGGCAAAAGGAACCTTGCAGATATAATTAAGGGACTATCAGTTAATTTAAAGACTATCTGACTAAGTTCAATGTTGTTACATGAGTCCTTGAAAACCAAGTTTTCTCTCAGTTCAAAGCAGAAGTCAGACAATTTGAGCATGAGATTTTTCTGTGCTATTGTTTCCTTGAAGATATAGGAATCCAAATGGAAAGTTTGAGAAAGCATTGAATTTTGCAAAAAACTGGTGAGCTTGCAAATGTACACTGAATCTTGGATATCAGTGACAGCCTCACATGATGCCTTGTGACGTCTGGACAGAGAATCCAGCCACATTGGGCAGAACTTTTGACTTAAAGAAACAAGGTAATAAATTTCCATAATTTTAAATCACAAAATTTGTGGGGGTTTATTATGGTAGCAAGAAGAAACTAGCACACATCATGAAATTCACTTGGATCAGGGATTATAGTTTAATCCTAAAGGGAAATATTGCCTCTCAACCTGAAGGGAATTCAGAATAATGTGGGGGTGGCTGGAGGTGGTGACACAAACAGATGTTTTCCAGCTTTTTCTGCATCTCCACTAAGTTCCAATAGATATTTATTGGACATTTATGCAACAGATAGTATATGCCATATGAAGTGTGTCTCGTATTTTCTTTCATTTAAAGCTCATAATTACCCTATAAGTAATAAATTAACCTTTTACTTAAGAAGTGGAGATTCTGAAAGCCCAGAATTTGCCCAAGTTCCCACTCCTAGACTTAGTGAGATTTGCACTAAGATATTGTGATTGTAGGCACAGGGCTATTTCTTTTATTACACTGGGTCAAATGTGTGATCATGTGGTAACTGAAATATTATCAGTTATGGTGATTAATAGAAGTTTGTAAAAAAGGAACTGTGAGATTTTTATAGAGTATGGTAAATGCACCAGCTCAAAGACTGAGATTCCTCATCTTTCTTGAATATCTGGCTCTCTGTCAGTAGCTAGAAGCTGAAGAAAAAACAGAATTCTTACATCTTAGTTTCTGGCTTCCAACTGTTATTTCCATGGAAACATATCAGATTTGCAAAAACAAGTTAAGTGCCTTAATATAATCACCACCCAGTGACTGGGACTTCCTGTGTTTCAGTCTAGTTAATATCTAGGAAAGGAAAGAACAAGCATTGCAAACTTGAAGATTTATTTCATTTCAGAGGTCTATTGCCAACCCAGAAATGGGAAGCTTTGCTTTCAATTTGCCAATCGATTTTGGCCAAAGATTTTGAAAAAAGTTGTCTGTGAATTCTTCGTCAGGGATAATTAACAGGAATCTCCTACTTCTTTTTCTCATCATCTGTCATTGCTATTAAGAGACATTGTGTACTCATTCTTATGAATACCAAAGACCAATTTATGAGCTCCAGACAATAGACACTACAGAGACTTTAAAAATTGGAATGAATACCACTGAGCTAACACATGGAAGAAGTCTGCAAGGAGAAGGATAACAAGGGGATTCTCTGTCAATGGTCTTAAGAAAGTCCCCGAGGAGCACATATAAAGCAGGCTCGGGACTCTCTTTAATTGCTCCTTTTCTATAGAGGGTTTGATCACCCCCAAGCCACAATAGGAGGGCTAACCAGACTATATGTCTAGAAGGCTTTAGATACTACAAATTGACTTTCTCTTAAGAAGCCTAGTAAACAAATACTGTGTCATTATAAGACCATTACCACATCTTGGGTGGGCTTTGGCTTTCTGCCCAGAGTCTGGAGGTTGAGACAATCAGCAGTGTGATTATACATTCCGTGCACCATTGGTTCCTGAGGCTGCCGAAGCACTCATTACCCATGTCAGTCAGCGGCAAGTCTGGGGTGCCCACTGTGTACTGAGCACCATGCGCTTTAGGGGGCATGAGAGCAAAGAGAAGGCACAAGCTCTGCTCTTGAATAGCTTTAAATTTACTGGGGTCGTCAGGAGCACACACACGAAGATGTGTAATAAGTGAGAGAATCAACCAGTGCACCACACCCAAGCAAAAGCTCCAAACCGCCATATTCTGATACAGATGTTTTGAGTGATTAGATGATCAATTAGGAATGGAGTCAGATGGAATTAGGAGACTTTCAGAATAAAGGAGGGAGGAAGGAATGAAAGTGGCAGCAGCAGCATTCACAGAAAGCACAGAGGTTGGTGTGAGGGGCGTGGGGTGAGCTGAGGGTTAGCACAGAGGTGAGAACATGAAGGTTGTTTCGGTTAGAGCGCTGAGTCCAGCACAAGGGAGGGCAACCCCGTATCGTGGGGATGGCAGTTATGGAGCCCAGTACCTTAAACTTCACAATTGAGAGCTCTCATTTGCTTTGAGAAAAATAGGCACTTCTAAAGGTTTCTGAGAAAGGAACAGACTTCCTTTCTAGATAGAACTAGATAGCGCAGAGCCAAGAATAGAAACAGCACATAGAAGAGACACTATCTTCTGCATCACTCAGCGGGGGAATCCGAGTCCCACTCTTGTACGAAACCTACCATGCATCATCCATTCCCCAAAGCATGTCAAGTACATAGAGCTGACACCACATAATGCAACCCCGAACATTCACTTGCTTGCCCTTTTCATATTACTTGAGCTGATGTAATGTGATTTAGGCTAACTGACACAAATGTTACACAACTCAGTGATTGTTGCCATCAAGGAATTGTTTTCTAGAGGAAACAAGGGACTATGAACCTATTATAAACCCACCTTCTCCAAATCCTCCAACTTGGCTGCTCCATCTAGCAGGCGAGAGAGAAAAGCCATCTGCCTAGGCTGAACACCTAAACAGGCGCTACACTAATTTCTATGCAGAAATTTGCTGCCCCAGGTAAAATCAATCTTTTCACACCCACTGATGACCAAAGGAGCCAGATAAAGAAGATTTAATAAAGGGTACCCAAGCTCTGCATCTCTGCAGTGAATTCTTTAGAAAGGAAGAAGTTGAGTCCCACATTGCTGTCCTCCAGCATCAGCCTATCTTTAAGTCAGGACAACTTAGACTAGAAGCCCCTCCTATGTAGAATAATTACATTCTTAATGTCAATGACTCACTGTTCCTATTTTATTTAAGCTAAATTGTTTAACTTGTGTTTATTGGCAGAGTAATATTGTACTGCTTCCTGGTTTGAAGCCTCACTTTGATTATTTAAAAAATTCTTTAACTATCATTGAGATGTTATTTCCAGTTAACAGTTATTTGCAGTGTTTTTTTTTTTTTTTAGATTAGAGATTAAACTTGTGAATGAACACCATGACCAAGTTTTTGCTTTGGACTAGAATGTCACCTACACTGGACTGAGGCTCTCTATTAACTTGCACGGTGGAGCAAGAAGTCAATATTGGCATTTTGCCTAATACCAGCATTTTAAGAATTAAAGTCACTATTGTCTTCTCTTGTTCCCTAGTATCATGCTACTTAGAAGAGTTAAGGTCCACAACCAAGATTTCATTTGTCCTTCGTTTATGTCTCACTTAAGATGTTGATGCAAGATCTTAGTTAGGATAAATTATTCTAAGGAAGGGGAGTTATACTCTGAGGACTGGATCAGGACTTGGGGAGAAAGGGCAGACTGGAGAAGTGCAGTGAGAATATTCCCTGGCCAGGGGTGTGGGAGGAGTGGGGGGTGGTTGTGGTGAGAAGGAGAGGGTAATGTTTCAGACAGTCCATGAGATAGCTAAGAACCTCCTGCCTTCCCTCCACCTGCAGGCATGTTTGGACCCCAAACTGTTCTGGTTGAAATAAAAATATAAAAATGAAAACATGGATAAAAGCTCAACCTCACCAAGGATCCAACAATGGAAATTAGAACGACATTCTAATTTATTTGTGAAAGATGAGATAGAAAGAACAATTTCTAAATGACAGTACCTTTGATTGGAGATTGTAACTCAATGTTGAACTCTCAAGATAAAACTCATAATTCAGATTTCAAATTTTTAACATGATTATATTTTCACTTTGAAAAACAACACCAACATCTGACAGTTTATGCAAATGTAGCTCAAGTCAGACACACCTAAACAAACAATGAATCCTAACACTTCTAGTCTTTGCTAAAAAGTACAAGCACTCACCCTGTGCCAAGCACTGTATGTCTTGGCAGGAACAATCTCATTTGATTTTCATAGAAATAACATAACTTTGTTTCTTCCCAGAGGAGGAAACTAAAATTTAGAGAAATTATGGTTGAATCCTATATGACGTTACTAATATTTGACCCTTTTTGACCTACAGATATGACCATTTCATATGGTTCAACCTGATAATATTCCCAAGGTCACATAATGGACAAATGCTGGAGCAGAAATTATTTAAGACATTTTGCTCCAAAGCCCCATGCCCTTAACCACTAGGCAACACTGCCTGCATTTTGCCAAAGCATGAGGATAGACCTTTTGGAGGCTGGGGTCAAGTTTACAATGAAACTGATAAACTATTGAACGCAGATCACTCTAAGACAGTCTAAAGAGGCTAGGTGATTTACAGGGACTGGCAATAGGTCGGATTAACAGAGTTCTCATTTGGTTTTGTACCTGCATTACTGTAGGTGACTTCCTTTCTGAATCTCATCTTCTGTTAAATGTACATGGTACCTAACCATGGTCATCCTGAAAGATGATTTGGAAAAGATGCATAAGCTCAATAGACAAGAGGACAGGAACCCGTCAACATGTCCAATAAGGCGAGTGCAAGCCCTGGATTTGCTTTCCAAGAGGTTGGCCTCACTGTGTTGGACAAAGCATTGGCTCCAGCCCCTCTCAGGAGGATGGATGAGCAGCTATTTTCCCTTTCTAGGCTCTTCCCTTCTTCAGAAGTGGAGACCTACAATGACTCAAAAGTTCTGAGACACTGTAAAGCTCTGGCTTATCATTAACATAAACCAGACACAGTTGAAAGCCTACCTCAAAATCATATGGTGAAGCATTGGCTCTTGTCACTGGAAAAACTCCCGAGGCACTTACTTTCATAACTATTGTTGCAAAGAGGAGGTTCAAAGAAATGTTTAGGCAAAAGGATCTTTGTGCTTGCCATGGTGTATGCAGCCAAGCTGCAGATGAAAACAATAATTTATTTTGAAATTTGTTCTTTAATTCTGATGGATTTTCTAAGCAAATGATTCTGAATCCAACATCTGCTGGGTGAGAAGTACATACCTGGATAAATCAATCCTTCTGTTACCTCCAGAGTGGTGAATAATATGTCTTACTTAGTGCAGTAAAGATTCCTGCTTTCAAAATACAGGGTACTAGGTACAACTTGCATGTGATTGCAAATATTCAAATGAAACGGGATCCTGGAAAGACTGAATAATAAATCATGTGGCAGGCAAGTGCCTTCCTATTTGCATGGATTTCTGTTGAATTGAAAGAAAAAAAGATTCAAACTATGGGCCAGCATAGTACAAAAGCCAACTCAGATGTTTATTACTACTTGTGACCAACCTGTTCTCACAAACATGGGAATTGGCCTGGTATCCCAAAATTTTAGACCCAGGTAAATGCAGCGAATGCTTGAGAACAGCTTGATAAAAAGCAGGCCAATGGTATGTATCTTACTCCCATCCCATCCCACCCAGGGTTAGTCTTGCTGGCTCTGAGAGAGGAGAATATGCATTTACAAAAGCCCTGTCCTCCTCCTCCAAATTAGTATCTGGGTGTGGAGCGAGTTATACAAAGAGAGAAAAAGTGTGCTTATTCTATGAAGGGGAAAAATAAACAATAGCCAAAGGAAAAGCAGGGAACCAAAAGAAGGAGGTGGCATTTTTAATAGTGACATTGTGTTAAGTCTTCACAGTAAATGCTCCTGTCTAAAGAGGAAGTCTGTCTGTCTAACAAAGTTCTGTTTGTCTGTGTATATATGTATTTAATATTAAAAAAAAAAACTGTATCTACCTACTTTTTAGAAGGCCTGCTACCTATGAATGAGTGTTCCTTTTCTTGAAAAATCAGATTCCCTTTCTCCTTCTTTGCCTGCTTCTCTGCTATTTATCAGAAACCAGGAGGATGAGATAATGGATCAGGGGACCTGTGTTTCAAATCTAAAGACTTTGATGTAAAAGGAAATGTGTCAGAATATGGAAAATAAATGATGGAAGGAATCAATATATGGATTTAGAGTCTTTGGATATGTCTGCAAGATTGATTGAAATGGATGTAAACTTGCAAAACAGTGTGTCTGTGTGTAGAAGTTAAAACATGATTTGTATTTCTTTTGGAAACCTATTATTCCAAGATCTGGGTGTTTAAAGTGGTCATTGAGGCTCTGGTGGCTTTGCCTTCTGGCTCCTTTTACACATGGACAGGGCCGTGGCGGAATGCATCCTCTTGTGGGCTTTAGCGCAGTCTTGTGGCAACAAAGGAAGGATTTGAAAAGGTTCCTACATATAAAAAGAAGTCATAATTCCCCATCTAAAAATTTTATGCCACTTCAATCAGATTGCTTCGTATCCAAGTTTAAAAGTTAAACCTAGCAGCCAGTGTATCTGCCTCATCCATTGAAAATACAGAATCATAACAAATTCATCACTTCTGCTAACCGAACAATATAAAGCACATGCCAGTGCCATCTTTGTCCATCTAACTCCACTAGGCTATGCTCAGGACCTGTCTTTGCTTAAGGACATCCAGCATTCTGTGCACATGAAGAGGAAGCCTTGGGAAGGTAGATACCATGTGTCTATCTAGACTTAGCCTACATTTGCAGGCTCCTAACTTACCCAGAAATTCTAGCTGATGTTCTGCTTGATGTTTTAGTTTGCAAGTCTTTAACCCGCATCCTTGGGGAAATCAAACTCCCACAAGAATAAAAGAAAGAGCTTTGGATTCCAAAATTTAGACTGATACTAAGGTGGTTATAGCAACTCTCTATACAGAATAAAAATTTCATTGGTCAACTGTGATTACTGTTGGGAAATGACTCTCTTGCCTGGATAAAGCCTAGTCCATAGAGAACACACAAATCCTTCACCTCTAAAAACTGGTAGTTTTGATCCATTAAATGCAGTCACCACTACCACTACTGTCACAGGTTATATGAGCTTTTCTAGAAGTATGTGAGTCCCTGGTACTCCTGGTTAACACTTACTATTATGTATGTAGTTTCAAAAATTGTTCTCCCTCAGCTTGAGGTAAGGGAACTGGCACCCTTCTAAGTCATCTGTGGGGTCTGGTAGGAGGGAAGATTGTTGGAGAATCAGCATAGTAATGTCTATCTCCAATGGAATTGCTCCCAAAAGCTTTCTTGTTATTCCATCTTTTCTATATCAGAATTGAAAGGGGTTTCATGAATGTTGAGAATGCACATGGGGAGAGGGTCCGCCCATATTTTGCTATTTAATCCAGGAAGAGTCCTATTTTAATATTTTGGCCAATGGGTACATTTCAGCCTAAACTGAAATTGCTCTTCCAACCACCAGCACAACTGCTCATCCACACCCAAAAGACCTCAGAAGAAAGCCTTCTACCACAGATCCTCAAATTTTCTATTATAGTCATTTTCCATGAAAGGCTTTTGAAATATATAAGTATTCAACTAAGAGGTATACTCTCATCCCAATTTATAATACTCAGGAGTTTAGAAACCAGAGCATCCATAGCCAAGCACTTCGTAAAGGTATCTTGTACTTTGTTCTATGTTTGTGCACAAATGTATGCATTCTTTGTACATTGCTTAGTATTTATTAATTGGTTTCCCTGTCATTTCTCTTATTCTCTTGGAATTTGACATTTATCCATTTACAGGAGGTACAGCAAAGGCATAAAACAAATGTAGATAATAATGATGGAAGTGAGAAAGAAGGAAAAAAACCTCCTTATTCTATATTCAAATTCAATAATCTTCACAAGGGTAGGAAAATATAGTTCCTTCCAGCTGAGGGGTGCAGTGAAATAAACTGATGTGACAGATGGCCACACCATAATCTGCCCTAAATAGCATTCATTAGCATGCTAGGGTATATCTTGATCAACCACTGAAAACGAGGCATTATACACAGAAACAGCATCTCCATTAACCTCATCCAGTAAAGATGCATCTCTTCACGTTGGTGGGACAAATTATAAAACTCCAGGGTGGTGGGTGCTAAACCCTTTCCACAGCAGAAAGGGTTTGAGGCTCAGACCAAGCCACTTGGAGAGATAAAACTATTCCCAAAGAGAAACTTCGGTTGTGTGGGACACAGAAATGTGAAATGGATTTAGAATGGAAGTGAGGAAAAGTTATTTTCACCTTTGTCCTTGAATAAAAGTCATTGCCTGATATTGAGGGGAGAAATCTTGTTTGTGCATTATTTTAGTATCTATGTTGTTTTGCTCTTGGTCTGAAAAGCCTTTTGCTTGGACTGAAAATAAACCAGTAAGAGAGAAAAAGGAAGGAAAATGAGAGCACACAACCACCTGCTTTTCTGGAAAGATAGACAGCATCAAAAGAAAATACATGTAAGGTGCTTTGGGCATAATAAATAGATGGCTTTTTTTTTTTTTTAGCGCTGCCTTTCAGGGTGCTGTTGAAAAACACTTTCTTCTGCTAGGGCTGTGTGATCATCAATTTAAGGGAATTGCTTTCGCCAGCTGATGACACCCAAATCCATATCTCTAATTTCAGATACCTCTCTAGAGCTTGGTTTGCAGGACTCTCATTCATATTGGTATCCGATGAACACCTTTAGAGTTGGCCTCGTGGCAGGGAGTGTGTGGTGAGGGCTCCAGACAGTCGATTGTTTAGTTTCAGGGGCAGATAAGTAAAAGGAAACTTAACTACTGCTGGGGGTGGGGCGAGGTCAGGGTGCTAGGGAAACCAGCAAAAACTTCATCCTGCTTGGGGTAGTGGAGGTCACAGAGGAAGTAACTCCAGCTGATGTATCCAGAGGGATTACTTGGAAAGCTCAGGGAGAGAAAGTCATGGATGGTGGGAAAGAGGTAGAAGTCGCGGGCTTTTCAAACGCCGTGAGTAGCTAGAAATCAAGGACCATTTGGAAACTATGGTGCTTGGTGTGGCAGGAACAGCAGTGGGTACCAGCACCCTTCTTGTGATCAGCATTACTCCCCTGTTACCCAGGGCAGCAGCCTGCACATGTTCCGGTTTTCTTTCTATTCTTCTCGCAGATCCAGTAAGCCGCCACCTTTCTTCTAGTTCTTGCAAATAGTTTTTCCTCTCTCCACCAAACTGAGTGACAGTTCCTGTATTTATATTCCTACCTTTACCTCGTCCCTTCTAGTCCATGACCTACATCTTTGCTACTCTGCTCACTCCAGAACATCTTGTTTACCACATCTTTTCCCTTCAACGGATCCTCAGTGTCTGCTTATGGGCCACGGGATTACCACCTGTTTCATCATCACAGGTCTGATGAGGTTTAGTGTGATTTGCCTTCTGGTCAACTTTCCAGAACCACAAATCTGGCCACTTGCCTACACATATCTTAAACACCCACCCTATGGAGTGCCCTTGTATCACAGGGTGTACAGATATTGGATATGTCTTTAAGGGTGTCACTGGATGAAATGAGCATTTAAATTGGTAGATTCAGTAAAATGATTTGCCCTCTTCAATCTAAGTGGAACTTGTCCATTCTTCAGGACCCAAAAGAACAAAAAGGTGGAGGAAAGAGGAATTCAGCCCTTCCTGCCTTGTTGTTTGAGCTAAGATGGGGATCTGCTCCTGCCCTCAGTGCTCCTGGGTCTCACGTCTTCAGTCCACTACTGAATTATAACACTGGCTTTCTCGAGTCTCCTGCTTACATAGGGCAGGAGCCTATGTCATTGGTCTCTGTCATTGGCATGTGCCAATTCCTTATAGTAAATATTTCTGTATAGCCATCCATCTGTCCATCTGTCTGTCAGTCCATCCATCCATCCGTCCGTCCGTCCGTCCGTCCGTCCGTCCGTCTGTCCGTCCATCCATCCATCTTCCATCCATCCCTCCTGTTGGTTCTGTTTCTCTAGTAAACCCTAACTGATTTGCATTATAATATCTTATCCAACTCTTAAGTTTCATGTTTTACACTTATTCTTTTCCTAGATGTCCCCATATTTCTTGTCTAGCTAATTCTGTTCATTCTATAATTCTCAGTGGAAATATCACTATCTCCAAAAAAAAAAAAAAGCTTTCTTCAAAACCTCTCGTTCCAGTCCAGGTGGGGGCCCTATGTCCTTTCCAGAAGCCTGTGCTTACATCTCCATATCAAGATGTTGGCAACTGTCCATAGCAAAAGTCACAACACATTGTTTTTTTAAAGCAGGTATCTAGCTTACTCATCAGGTTCATGTGCTTTGGGGAGAGGTAATCATTGTTTCCTCTGCCATTCATCTGAGTCTGACACAGTGTCCCCAGGCAGTCTCTAATTCGATCTTGCTTTCTTAATCACCATGAGAAATAGTAAGCTTCCATGTATTATCTGCTCCCTGTGAGGTGGGCTTTAAGAAGCCAGGGAATTTGTTTGCTTTGTTCCATCCCAACAACAGTGGTGTCTGGCATAGAATAGGTGTCTAAGTAATTGTGTATTCATTGAATAAATAAATGAATGAATGTAACATTTGTCCAGATAGTTGGCCTGTTAATTCCTCATCATGGCAACTACTAGCCTATCAGTTTTCTTTGGCACAGAATTTTCTAGTTAGCTGTCACTGATTATATGACTTTGTGCAAGTTACTAATCCTCTCTCTGTTTCAGTTTCCCCATCTGTAGAATGATGATTATAATAGAATCTACCTCATGAAATTTTCATGAGTGTTAAATAAATGTATACACTTACAGCATGTAAACAATGCCTGGCACATGGCAAATGCTCAATAAATGTTAACTGTCATACCCATCAGCATCATCATCAAAATTACCTCCTATTTCATTTCAAATTTCTTGAACATTTAAAATCACACCTTTGAAACATTTTTTTCCCACCACATAACCTTCAAATAATAACTCTCTCAATAATTTTTCTCTTTTAAAATGCTTGTTTCTTTATGTACAGGTCATCTTTAGCAGTTCCCAAATACTGAGCTAATCTGAGTTATTCAAAAGAAAATGAATTTTGATGAAAAAGGCTTTTCTTGTTCCTCCCACCTTAGTTATGAATAACAGTTATGAGATGCATAACAAGAGCATTTCTATTTTTATACATGACATTCATCCACCTGCTCTTCAAAACCTGACACCCGAGCCAGGTATATTTCATCCTAGATTTAGAAAGGGACTTAAATTTGGAACAAAATGTCCTCAGGTGCTCTAGGAAGCAAATATACACATGGCCCCAGTGGCATTTCCGTGGAGATGCTGACAAGCTAGTCTGAGCGTGCTGTTCCTGGTAAGTTGGACAGGTGCAAGTCACACTATTTTTAGGCATGGTAGCTCACATTCCTGGAGTGCCAATGCAAGATTTTATGTTCTAGAAATCTACTAATGATAAAAATAAGATCGTACTGGCATCTGTGATGGATGCTTGTGAATGTCTGACAGAGGTATGAATGATTGTACACAGGCAAAAATTTTAAGCACCATCCAAAAGATGGCACTGTTTGTGTTTTTATCATGCATAATTGTAAACCTTATATTATGCAGGTACAGTAATGAAGTAAATTAAGACAGAACAGAGATATAACCCCCTCCAAATACACAAATCAAACTGTCACTTTATTAAAGGTCTTTCCAAACTCTTCATCTCATTCCTCAGCAAATGAATATGCCCAAGCTGTTAAATGTAATAACTGCAATGTCAGCAAATCCTTTACTTATTAAATACTTATTTTTTTTCTATCTTAATGAGGCTTCTGAAATCCACATTTGACAGAATATGGGCATCTGAGACATTTAACATTTAACTTTCAATCTGGAAAAGCTAGATTTTCAAATGTAAGTACTTTTGATGTGCTTTTATGTAATCTTAAGTCACATTAGACTATCAAGAAAAACACTCCTAAAAAATTGCAGATTTTTGACTTTTATTTTTTTTAAAAGATTTATTTATGCTTACAAGAGCTGTGGTAGAGGCCAGAGCTGCAGGAGGTGAGAGGACTCATCAGAGACAGAGTGGGGAGCAGAACAGGCAGACAGACTGAAATACACTGCTGAGGGGAACAGGAGGTGAGGCAGGAGAGCTCTGCTGTGCCATGTGGGTCCCCTCCCAGACTGGGGATCGAACTTGTACTGCTGTGCCACAGATGCTTCACAGTGTGGCACTCAACCTGCTGTGCCACCAGGATGGTCAGATTTTTTACTTTTAAAAGGCATTTAAATTGCTGTGGAATAAAAGGTGAATTCTTCAAAATATCTATTAAGGCAAAGAGGACATTAGGACTGATGACACTGGTTAAATTCCAAGATGTACAAAGGGACACTTCTGTGTAGGTCTTGCTGCCAGATGGCTTCTCACATTGTAGTGCACATCTGCATTTTTGCTGCCCAGCATGGCTTAAGGAGATGACCTTCCTATCACTTCTAGTCACAACTTATTGGCTCAAGCAAGTTGAATGACAAGCCCCGCTTACTGGGGCAGGAAAGAACTAGGCTGCAATGTCTTTGGAAGGGGAGGAAACCACATCTTTAGATAATGGTTATATTACCAAAATTTGGGGTATACTCGGCTACAGACTTGGAAGCAGAACCAGTGAGTGATTTCACCAAGTTGGGGTTTGGGGACTGCTAGATATGGGAATGAATAAAATGCCTCACAAGAACCATCCCTGAAGGAACATACGAAGATGGGGAAATGACACTGAATGTGCAGTAAGTCACATAAGGGGTACGAAGTGTTTTTACTCCCAGCTCCGGTAGTTACTTAAGAGTAAGGCCAGATCAGAGCTTTATAGAGCAGGAAACATTTCTCCTTTATGAAAAAAAATTCCAAGAAATAACATCCTTTCTGGCACTAGCAGAAAGCCAACAGGGTTCAGATATTTTTATTATGGCAGGCAGTTTTTGAAATATGTCAGTTATTTCCAGCAGTGTGAGAGAACAGATACAGGTTAGGTTACTAAAAGTTTTGTAGCAATTAAGAATTTTCAAGGTACCAATAAAGATTTCCTATGCATATTTAATAAGTGCTGAACTTTTAGAGGAGAAAGTACCATAAGATTTAAACATGTCGACATATCTGTCTTTGTATTTTACTTCTGTTGCATCCTTCCACATCGATAATGCTTTTTTACACTCTCTCGTTGGCTTCAGTGTAACTACTTATAGTGAAGTTATCTTTTCACATTTTGTGCTTCCTGAAGAACTGAATGTAAAGAGGTAAGAGTGGGGCTCATTGACTGGGGAAACTGCTTACGTGCAGAATAAGTACTGAAGAAAACCCAAAGAGACTACCTGGGCTAGATTTGTACTCTATCTACTGTATATATTTTGGGGTATATATGCATTAATGTTGTTGGGGATTTGGTTTCCCTCGATGCTGTATATCAGAGGAGAACTATTTGATACCTTCTGTAATATACTTTAGGGGGTCATTAAAATGTGAATAGGGTAATATGGTTCACCTGCCTTTATTTGCCAATGAGTATGAGTGCAACTAAATATGAGTGGAATTGAGTCAACAAATATGTTAAATGAGAGGCTCAGAGTCATGCACAGCTCAGGCTGAATGTCAGCTGCTATCGATTTGCTCTAGGACCCTGCCCAAGTCACTTATCTTTACCTCTGAGCTTTCGTTTCCTCATCTATAAAGTGCTAGCAATCTCATAGGACTATTCTGAGAATTCAATAACATAATGTACTTTCTCTTGAAATATCATGATAGGTGAGCAGAGAAAGTTTTACTATGCCCCACCTGAGCAAAGTGAGACTAGGAGAGTTTAAATATAATTCAGGTTACCAAGGGAAACAGTGCAAAGCCACGTCCAGCTCTAGTGGCAGGAAAGCGTACGGAGCAAGTTCTGGATGGTTCTAGCAGGTGGGGGGTAAACAAAGGAGTCCTGGAGCCCTTGTTGGCTTTTATACTTTTATTACAGAGGTGTCCATGTACATGGCAGGCATGGGTGCCGGGGGGCCGGGAGGCTGGCAGGCCTCCCGGGCCCCTGTTGCATCTCACCCTCTCGACTGCTTTGCTGCTTCTCTCTGCTTCTACTGCTGCTCTTTGTTGGTCTTGCTGCTCCTTGTTGGTACTGGCATCCTCATGATGCTGCCCATATAAGCCCGTGTCCAAACTCAGGTGTGCCACTTGCGCATGCTCACCTAGGCATGCACACAGCACCGCAGGTGTCTATCATTATACCAGTGGTGGGAGGATGGAAAAGCCTAAGACTTTTCTCAGACCCCACACCAGCTCAGTGCAGTTTCCCTGCTATCATTATGACTAAGCAGAACCCCTATTTATTTATAAGTCATCGCCATGTGTGTGATTAATTTTATGTGTATAAATAGCTAAGCAGTAGTAGTGATGTAATCAAATTGCAACCTACATATTGCTGTGAGGGGATTTTGTGGAAGTGTTTAGCAACTACAATAAGCTGGTTTTAAGGAAATTACCTTCAAACTGTAGGTGGGCCTCATTTAATCAGTGGAAGGTCTTGAAAATAAAAAATTGAGGTATCATGAAGAAGAAATTCTGCCTCAGAATTATAGCATCAACACTTACCTGAATTTCTAGCTTGTTGGCCTCTCCTATTAATATTGAACTTGCCAACAATAATATGAGCTAATTCATTGAGATATCTTTCTCTCTCTCTGTCATTCATCCCAGGTCATTTCCAGCTAGCATATGTCAGGGTTCTCCAGGAAAAAGAGAATGAAAAGAATATAATTATATATACCAACATGTCCTGGGTGTATGCATGTGTATGTGTATACACATCTCTTAATATATACACACATATATCTTGTGTATAGTACATATACGTATATGCACAGATACATATATACACCCATTACATATATACATACACAGAGATATTAACATACATACTTCTATAAAATCTTCAATGATTCTCTTTCTCTAATGAACACTTACACATTCAATGCATAAAATACAATACCCCAGAATGCTCACTGTGGGGGCAAGACTATCCCTAGTTAGGCCCACATTGTGTTACTCCAACTGTATGTCATCGCTACAGGTGATGGAGCTAGTCGGCAGAATAACTACCTATTCAAATTAGCCGTACTGTCTCAGATTGCTTTTGAGTCAGGATTTTGTGTTGCCTCTTCAGAAGCACAGTATATGAAATTAAATGGCAACAGAGATCTGTAAATAATAATTAAATGACAACAAACTCAACAAATGTGTACACCCACAGCTATCTCAATATGTGAAAGAGAACTCATGAGTTTGGACACAACTGATCCATGTTGAGATGCCCCTTCCAGCACTGACATATGGAACTCCTCTGGATCCCAGCCCCTGCAGTTTTATAATAAAAGGTCGGGAGTAAAAACTAGGCTTAACATCAGATAAGTGAAATGTCAGGGAAACCAGACAGAAAATTATGTAATTTTCTTTCAAGCCAAGAAGCATCTGGCTTGCTTCTTCCTTCCTTCTTGGATAAGTTTCCTATTTTTGCATCTGTCAATACCTTATGGTACCAACTCTGAGAAGAAGAGGTGTCCTTCCTTCTGTTTGAGGACACCCCTTCCACTTGTATTTGGGGTTTTACTCCTCCCTACCCTTGTAGTCATGTTGGGATGGGAACAGCAGTTCCCACCTTCCTCCACTCACTTTCATGGACTCCCTCAACCTGCCATGATTACTGTCTTGTCCTCTGCTTCATAAGTTCATGAAAGGTGAAGAACATTTAAGTTAGGAGCATGGATGTTAGAATAGACTTAGGGTGGAATCCCACTTCAACCATTTGCTCTGTGTGCCACAGGACAAATTGCTTGACCTGCCTCTGCCCCATATTTCCACTGGAGATGCAACTCCTCCCTGCCTCAGTGGGATGCACTAGATTGCAAGTGTAGAGGTATTTATGTCACTCTGCGCATAGCATGCGGTAAACCCTCACTATAAAAGTCAGTTCTCATTTCTGCTGGATCCAGCTAGTTTATCTAAATTTTCACCTTACTGCAGACAGTCTCATTGTTTCCCCTGATGGCTGCACGGGATGAACTGCATGCTCCTTCCAACAAGGAGAATAGTGCTCACACTCCCATGCTGAGCATTTAATAACTGCTGATGAATGCTTATCAAGTTGATTTATTTAGCTCCTACTGTATGTAACATAAAATTAAATCTCTGTCCTCAGACTACAGCTGTACCTATCTTTAAGGGATTTATGGTCTAATAAAGAATTTTTAAATTCTTTAGAACTCGTAATTTCCTTTCTCCCCCCTCTTAACCATTTCAGATGTACTCATTACTAGCAGGGAGTCTGCTCAGCTGGAGCAGAAACAGGGAGGGAACAGCCACATGGCCATGCCAACCCAGGCAGCACTCCCTAACACCCCCAACACTCCCCCAACATCCCCAGCAATTCCCAGTGCTGACTGGCATTTTTAATTACCACTAGGCCTGACTGTTCCTCACAGTCTCCACTGGGGCCTGTGTCAGCTGCCCCTGTCAGATCCTGATTGCCCTGCAGAAGCAGCCTTCCTGGTCTGTCATTGTCTTAGATTACTTCGTGCAAGGAAGGTAATCATTTGCTTGAACCTGATTGTGTCCTCAGCGTGAAGCTGGCTGCTGGGCACAACAGATCGTGAATGGAATTCAGCTGATTTGAAATTTAGTTTCCCCGCACCCACCTCCTACCCAGCCCTCCCATCTCCACCGCTCTGGCTTCCGCTCCTGCGTCAGTATCCAGTATCGGCCAAACAGCATCTCGCGCTCACCCGAGTTTCCCATTGAAGGCTTCCATGCCAGAAGAAGTCTGTCTGTATTGTAGATCAAAATGATTTTTTCCTTCCTTGGCTGCCAGAACCATTCTTATTGCTGGGAATCAAATCTGTTCCATGAGCTCATATATCATCATTACCTGCAATACAAATTCTGAGATCAAAGCAGACCTGGCAATTTTATTGATGCTCAGAGCGGAACAGAGCCCAGGTCACCCTGAATCAGTCGCGCTGGCTTTGCCCTGCTGACAACAACAAACATGTCACTGACAAAATTACCGGCGAAAAGATGACTCGGTAAGTTCACTGCAGAAGGTAACTTGTCAGTGACAGGATGGGATATTTTTATCCGTATAACTCAATGCTAATGAAATTGGTGGGGATAACACCTGACTGAAAACGTGTCCCTTGGGGCGCAGGGAGAAGCAGAAAGCACTAAAGTCGGCTTGTTTTCAAAGTCATTTTTCCCAGCTATGATTTAATCAGGTGATTTTAACAAGGGTCAAGGAGCTGGGCACCTTAGGCAATAACCAAAAATCCTAGGTTTGTCACTCACAAGCATGGCCTGTGGATCAGCTTTGGAAGGCACAGAGTTTGGAAGGCACAGGGTCTCTGTTTGCTCATTTGTACGTGGAAAGAATCACATAGTATGGACCTTTGCTGTTTTGAGGATTAGATGGTCATTGGTAATGAGAACTAAGATTAGAAAGTACAGGTATCTTGTGCTATCATTTTATTGTTGTTGCTGTTTATTTATTGTTCCCACCTCAAGAGCTAAGGTGGGAAAAGTGTCTAGCCTTATGAGATTGTTCTCTACCTTTTTAAGGGAATGGTGGGTGGTGGGGAGCAAAGTGAATTAGGAAGAGGGAAGGTGCCTGTTGATTAACAGAGGATGAAAGGGCGAAGAAAAAGCAAAGCTATCATGTCAGGAGTCTCCAAACCACCTTCAGGTTTGATGATTCACTTGAGAGGCCCAGAGAAATCATTACCGTTGCTATTCTCATGGGTATATTTTATTATAGCAAAAGGATGCAAATTAAATTCAGCAAAGGAAAAAGTTACATGGGGTGGGTTTGGAGGAGACCAGGCACAGAGTTTGCAGCTGTCCTCTCCCAGGGGAGTTTCACAGTGCTTAATTTTCCCAGCAATGATGTGTAATGACACGTAGGATGCATCATTCACTCTAACCTTAGCCTGCAGGGTTTTTACTGGGGTCAGACATCACATAGGGAAGGAGGACCCACATGACTGACCTTAGCCACTCTGTCTCCCCATGTTCAGAAATCCAACTGATACAGGGATTCAGGAATACAAATTCACTAAAAGTCACTTTCTTAACATAAATGATCTACTAGGTAACCAAAGACACAGTTATCAGGAATGATATTCCAAGGAGGACACAGAGTTAATCGCCCAGAACCAATCAAATACCAGCTATGTCTTTGGAATATTCAGGGTTTGGGCATCCTCAGCCTGGTGAATTAAGCCTGCACAGATGAGGAATGAAATGGAGTTCAGTTCCCCTAAGTGTACATCTTCAGTGCGCAGCCGCGCTAAGTGTGCTGAGCTCTGCAGCTTCTATACAGTTGTGTTACAGGTACTACAAACGCACAATTCATCCGTTACTGCTCCTCTCAAGGGTCTTCCCAACCTCTTTATCTGAGATTGATTCACCACATTTCTTTCAGAACTCAAATCTCATATTCTCCTGTGCTGCTTCTCAAAACCACAAATTACTGATGCAGTGCAGTTATTCCTTTTTTTCCTTGACGTCCAGGATGCTCAGGGCTAACTTTTGTGTTCATTGCCACTGCTTTTCTCAGTTTGCTTTCTCATGGAGTGGTTGTCTTTCGTTCCCTCTTTAGTGTGACAGAGTAGAAAAAGCACAGCATCGGCACCCAAAGGTATGGATGCAAACCGTGGTATTGAACATACTTACTGTGTGACCTTGGCCAAGTGCTTTAAATTTCTGCCCTTGCTCGTGAAATGACTTTTCAAAGTTGTTGTAAGACTAGAGGATTAAAGGTAAGGATCTAAAAAGCCTGTTGCTTGGTATGTGCTAAATGAAGAGTAACTATTCTTATCATTCTCCCTCCTTCCCCTAGCATTGATTTATTTGTATTTAAAAAAAATTGCCTGTGGTATTTTGATGTTATTGTAAACCTCCTTAAATCTCTATGGGTAGTTTACAGGACACAGTCACATAAGTAACTTGCGAGAGTCTGGGTTGGTCACTTTATATGGAGGTCTCTGATGGCAGGGAGCTTAATTGGCTCCCTGTTAATGTGTTCTGAAGTATTTTTCTGCATTTATGTTCAGGCCGTATTCGCATAGCCTGGTTCCCAGCGAGAGCCACAGGAATACTAAGGCCCATTTCTGGGAAATGCAGTATCTGAAATTTCCTTAGAATGTACTGATTCAAGATACTCCGCCCCACCCTGTGCCCCACCCCTGCACTGCCCTACCACCTCCTCCTCCTCCTGCTCCACCACCACCCCACCACAACCACCACCACCGCTGCCACCTTTCTTTCACCCTCTTTCTTCTACTCAGCTCCGATCTGCACTGTGATCTAAGGGCTCTCCCAGCTCTACTGGATCATGCCCCATTTTCTCATACAGATGTTTTCCATATTAAGTTTCTTGTATATTTCATCTCATATTAGCATCTACTTCTCAGAGTCTTCAGACTTGCCCATAGACTATTGGTCCTAGAATGGCTACTGACAAAGAAGATGCCTCCCTTATGGGAAGCGGGTATTATCCATTATGGACCCAAACTGGTGCTAGTGTTTGCCTTTCACTTAGATCCTAGTACTTGTGTTGCAGTAAGTTGACATGTCAGTAACCAGAGAAGCTTTTCTCACTCTTCTTGGGTTACCTGATAGTATTCTGGAAAGAATGCCCCATACAGCATTCATCTTGGTCATGAGATTGTCCCAAACAAAAAGGAACACACAAAGAGCATGCCAGTTCCTCAGGCGATGGATTGGGCTCTTTAAAATTTCTGATCTGTGTATTCACAAGCAGCATTGCATTTTTTTTTAAGTGAAACACCTCCTACCAAGGAACATTCCCCCTTCACTGACTAAATTACACTTTAATGTATATTCTCAGATGTTCACCTTGCCTACCTTAATCAATAAGGCACCAAGAGCTAATAGCTTGGCGTCTATTAGCTAAATCACTGTGAAAATATTGTGAGCTTTATTATTGCACCTCCAAGTCTGTTCAGGGAACTGAAACTAATTGAAACTATTTTAGGAGCCCATGAATTTGGGGCAGTTGTGATGCTATCTATATAACCAGGACATTCGTTCTTGTGAGTACATCTATATTACTAGAACATATCTTGTAATTTAGTTACACTCAGCTGATACCATTTACCTGCTTCTAGCTACCAGCTCCAGGTACAACTCTGGCCCAGGCAAGGAAGGGCTTCCAACCACACTGAAGCCCAGAAGTCCTAGCTACAGGGTGAGGAGATGGAGTAAGTGTTTGAAAGTTGCTCGAGGCAGCCAGAAGCAGGCAGTTGTGCAATAGGCCAAGATCTCAGCCTGCTTAAGGAGCCTTTGGATGGGGCCTCTGGTAGCTGGGAATAAGCAGAAGTTCAAAAACAGCAGCTGTCAAACTGGAAAGGCCCATAACTAGATGGTTAGATGGCTGACTCCATTTCCTGAGAAGGAAGGGTGGTGGCTAGGGAAGTACAACCCAGACACAGGTGAGAGCAGAAAAACCAGAAAGCCAGTTACTAGCAGGAGACTGGTGGGGAAAATAAGGCAGGAACCTGGAACTGGACTTACATTCTGATCCAGATTGAGAGAAGGGTCAAGGGTGACATGCTCCAAGGAGAAGGCTTAGGCCTCCTGACCAGGAAAGGATCTGACAGCAGAATCTGGGAGGGGGGAGCTTGAATTTCTTGTAGGCCTGTGGAGTGGGGCTGGGGAAAGAGGAAATGATCAGGGAAGGATGTAGTTAAATTAAGACAGCTCAAGAGATTTGGGACATAAACTAAACTACAGAGCAAAGGGCAGAAAAGATCAAAGTCTAGAGAAAAGGAACCCATTACTCATGTGGTCCCACCAAGTATCATTGTCAAGCACATCAAGGAGGATACGCATCTCCTGGTTCAGGGCTCCAGCCCTCTGCACACATCTAGGCAGGCCTCTGAGTACAGGACGTGGAGGTTATGTGGTCTCACATCCCCCAGACTCCACCCCCCACTGGTGCCCCCTGCTTAATTCCCTTCCAGAAACTTCGGCGATTTATTTATTTATTTTTAAAGATTTATTTATTTATGCACACAAGAGCTGGGGTACAGGCCAGAGTCCAGGGAGGTGAGAGGATTCACCAGACAAGAGTGGGGAGCAGAACAGGCAGATGGACTGAAATACACTGCCAAGGGCAGCAGCAGACGAGGCAAGAGAGGTCTGCTACGCCATGTGGGTCCCCTCCCCAGCTGGCCGCAGGGATCGAACTCCTGCTGCAGTGGCTGCGTTTTGCTTCATAGTGTGTTGCTTAACCCACTGCGCCACCAGGGAGGCCCAACTTCGGTGATTTAGCACTCTTCCCCGTTGGGTCAGACTAGATCTTTTTGCATCCCAGGTCAAGACAGGCCTGTTGCCACCTCCCCAGCTGCCAGTGTAGAGCTGGAACTTCCACAGGCACCTCAGCCAACTTTATGCAAAGGAAATCTGCACTGGATTCTGAGATTTTCTGTGCATTCTTCTTTTTCCTTGAGAAGAAAAGCAAAGGTATTTTGTCTTTGCTATCAGCAGCTCCTGTAAGTGTTAGCCATCATGAAGTGGTGACCTATTGTGGTTCCTACCCTCCAGCTCACCACCCGTTTGCTCTGCATTAGCCATAAAAAGCCGTTCCAGGTATTCAGCCTCTGCTCCTATAAAGACACCCTGTTGTCATATCTTTGCTAACTTTTCCTCCTTTCTGGGAACTTCAATTTTAGCTGCTCATTTGCTTAATTACCTCTATTGCTGATACTCACAAAAAGACTGAAGATGTAACAGATGGTGCCTTGGGATGGATGGATGTTATAGATGCAGAACTGTCAACACACCTATCTTGATTCCATTTTAACTTTCACATTATGTCCCCCTGTGGACTGTTGGTGATGAGCTAGGCTGATGTGTGCTGATGGCGTCGGGACTCTCACAGAGCTTAGTGATTCTTTCCCCTCCTGTGCTTCTACGCACCCCCCCCCCCACTTCCCCTCACTATGTTTGGCTTCCCAGTGCTTTAGTAATGATCTCTGCAGCATCTTTAAAAACTATTCCACCTCATTTAAAATGTGGCATAAATGATGGGGTTTTGACAAATTAAGTAATAATGAGAAAACATTTTCAATATTTTGTATTTTTCCATTAAGCTCCAAAAAATAGTGATTATAAGAGTTCTATTCTCTCTCCACAGTTAACGATGTGTTATCCCTGGTTCCATTAAAAACCTCATTATTCAAAGATTTATAACTCAGCCCAAGAAATCTCCCCTGAAGTTAGAAATAGATCCAATTTCAGTTTGGAAACTTAGTTTTGAAGCATTTGAATGACTATTGAGTCTCCAGTGATGGTGCTGGTTAATAAATACATGTCTTGGGGTGTTGTGATGATGGCACAAATAGTGAATGAAACTTAACACATGTTATGGCTGAGTGCTACATAAAGGTTGAAAGTTTACGAAATAGAATGTGTTTTAGGGAGTTAGAGAAGATTTCACATTGGTTTTGAATCGTTTTGCAATAGTTGGAGTATTTCACTGGAACTCTTGACTAGAGACACCTCCTTCATGTAAAGAAGGAGTTAAAATACATTTAGTTTTTAAAAATATAAATTGACGGTGAAGTACCTATTTAATTCCCTAGTGAAAGTAACTAGGTGTCCTCAGAGAAGTGGATGATTTGTGGGCTGGCACAGTCGAAGTGAACTGAAATATCTTGCTCAGCCAGAAATAAAGAAATATCCAAAAGAGTGAGGGACCATGACAAAGGCACACAAGCACCACTCGGAAGTGCTATCACTGGCTGAGCCTGGAACAATTTGAGCTTATTTAAATAGACAATAAATTGTGATTGAGAGAAAGAGCAAATGATAAAGCAAATGTGCTAAAATGTTAGCAATAACAAATCTGGGTAAAAGATATGTCGGGGTTCTTTGTACTATTATTTTAATAAATCTCAGCTTATTTCCAAAGAAAGGCTTTCTGCTTCTTTGTAAATGTGCAAATTTAGAGCTCCATGGCTTTAGAATTTACATAGGCAGAAAAAAAAAAAAACCCCAAAAACAAAACAAAAAAAACAACTGGGGGCTAAAATGTGCCCTGGGAGCCAAAATTGCAATACAAGGTAGAATAGCCCATTCAAATGTCAGAGCACATCTGGAGCCAGGGTTAGCACCTGCTGAGTTTTTCTCATTAAATAGAATTCTGAGAAACTTAGGTATGATTGTAGAAGGGTGACTAGAATGATGAAGGTTTGAGAATAAGCTGTAAATGGGAATTGAGTGAACTGGGGAGAGACACCTGAGGTGGGCATGAGAGAGATGAAAATTATCAGGTAGTTGAAGGAATGGATTGCTCCAGAATATGAGATTTATTCACTTTATCTCTAGGGGACAGGGTCATAGTTTTGCTCCATTTAAAGAGCTAATCTCTTTCTCAGATTTTTCCATGAGCACAGCAGAATGAGAAGTGTATTCTCTTTTCTCTAGAGAGAAGCTAGAAGTTTAGCCTCTATAGTAATTGATTAGGAATGCTGCCAAAGATTAGTCACTGGCAGGGGGTGTGTGGTCTAAATTGGTGCTTCCCAATAAATAATGTGCCTTTTACTTGTAATGGTTACTGTTTTCCAAATGTATGTAGATACTATCTGATTAATAATTTTATTTTGAAACCTTTCCAAAATTCATATTACCCTAGAAAGTTGCATTTTGTTTTAGTGGCTATCTTCAAACAAAAACCATCATAATGTGTAAGATCTGTTTTCTTTCTTTTATTCACCTACAGACAATATAACAGAGAGGCAAATCATATTCTTTCGTCGAAAGACCTGATATTATAAAGATGTTAGTTAATCACCCCCAATAATGTATAAATTTAATACAATTCTAATTCTCAGCTATTTTTGTGGTGGACAAATGCAGGGAGATGTGATAAATTATTTCTGAAAATTATTTGTAAGAAATAATTTTCAATAATACACTGCCCCTACAAGAGGGTTCATGTCCTACCAACTGGAAAACTCAAGTAAAACTCCTATAATGGAGCTTAAGGGAGATTTTGGGCTAAAGGAGAGGAGTGAGGATTTTAAAACAGCTTCATACTTATGAGAATTCAGCATGTGATCATGGTAGAAGAAATATGTTTGGTAGAGGAAATTAAAAGGTTTTAAACACAAAAGGATTTCATTCAGTGTAGGTGTATACTTACAAAGTCCTCTAATGAGCTAAGGGAGCTATGGTTAGACAAACCTCTGGAATGACCCAAAATTCTGCAGCCGCCTGCCTGGAGCCCATTCTCTCAGTCTCTATCAGGAAGGTGGGGATTATAAGACACCACTGGAACTATGGATTTAAGAATGAATGCATACACTGTACAGAAATGAAGAATGATGTAGAAAATATATATATAAAGACTGAATCATTCCTTTCTAGCTGAGGAATGGCGATTTAGCTATTACTGCAGAAAAATGTCCTATGTCCTTCAAAAACCTGTATAAGTGCCCCTACCTGGCAACACCATATCGGTACTAAGAATTTCAGTTGCAAAATCAGTACTTGATTAGGTGGGTACCAGAGTATCTGCGGCTAGTATTGCCAGGAAAAAAATTATCACCGGAAAAAATAATAGTTATTTCCATTTTGAATAAAGGGTCAGGACTACAATAGCCATAAAAATGATGATGAAAAATAGAACCACTGGTCTAGCTCAAAGGTGATAGACTTCTCTGTAAAGGACCAGGTAGTACATTTTTCAACTGTGTGAGCGATATGGTTTCTGTCACAAATGCTCAAATCTTCTCCTATAGCAAGTAGCCAAATATGGACTATGTAAGTATGACTGTGTACCAAGAACAATTTATTGACAAAAAAACAGGTGGTGGTTCAGGTTTGGCTCACAGCTATCACTTGCCAGCCCTTAAGCTAGAACATAGCCACTGAAGAACCTTCTTATACTAAGGTTCTATTACACTGAAAAAATGTGCTAATGTGGTTATCGCTTCTCTTATGATCCCTTGGAAATATTGTTTATAGCAATTTCATTTGAAAATGCAATCATCTTTTCAAAAGTTTGTTGTGTGTTGTCTTTTAACCATAAAAAGAAATTATGAAAATGCCACGCTGTTTGACTTTAAGATCTCCTTGAACCTAAACAGTTCATTAATTCAGACATTTCACAGGGATGTGTGACAGATCAATGGGCATCTTGCTTACATCTTTGCCCTGAAAGAGGGAGGAGAGTAAACTAAAATTGGTATGTGTGAACCACATCATGACCTTTTATAAAACTGTCACATTCTATCAACATTGCCAAAGAGCCTGAAACAGGATTCCTTTGGAGAAAAGCTATCTTTTCTCATCAGATTGCACCAATATGCTCATCTTCCTACACAATCATTAACATCCTTACCCACATGTGCACACACATGCACAAACACACACATGCACAAACACACACGTGCACACACATTTATTGCCATATTTTAAAAATAATTTATCAATAAACCTTATCTTCCTGGGATAGTCAACTTCATATAACCAGTTCACATGAGTTCATCATCATACTTCTATTCCATAATGCTCAAGATTCCCAACTTGGAAGTACAGAGAATATTGGACTAAAAAGCAATTGAGAGTCCTATTTCTGTGAGCTGATACTAACTCTCCATTCATCTAACTCATTTGGGAATTTTACAGTCAAACAATTCTAAAATCAGGGGTTTTATTTGAATGGAATGTTATTGAGATTATCCTTTATTTGTAAACTAAAAAAACTTGGTCTAGAGAATTGAAGTGATACAATTTGTTAGTAGAGCTCAAATCTGGAATTCCTGCTCTTCGGTGATTATATCTTCTAACCAGGAGAGTTTTCTTTTACAAAAAATCACATCAAGGACTGAAGGAAAAATTCATCCACATTTCTTTGGAAGTCAACTTTATATGAATCTGTTTTCCATATAAGCTCTTTACTCTGCTCTGGTAGATATCTTAGCAGTATTTTAACTTTTGTAACTTATGATAGATTTCTCATCCAAAATTTTTGAGATGTGTTTACTGTTTTGGGGCATTAGTCATATGCAAATTCTCAAAATATATCTATAATAAAGCTTCTGAAAGTCATACTTCAAATGTGAAGTGAAAACATACAAATATAATGTCAAAAATAATTTTTCCATATTTCATCTGTTAGGCAGATAAAATACAATTCCATTTTGAAAGGAAAACTCAACTTTCCTTCCCCTTAGCCTGTGATCCTGCAGGAGAGAGGCATGTATGCCTTGACTCACACCTATTATCAGGAGAGGGGTTGAAATAACTCATATTCTGAACATTAGGAAGGCTGATGTTCAACTCTTGCTGTCTTCTTTCTAAGTGAGTTTTGCCAACTTCTTTAGTCTGAACATTGAAAAAAGGATCTTGTCAGCAAATCTGGAAGTTAGTTATCTTAGTGAATAATGGGAGTATTTTGTCTCAGTAGAAGAGATTAATGCTACCCCTGGAATAGACTCTAATATCTTGAAGGAAATTTAATAGCAGAGGCCAAAGTTTCAGGAATGGACTTAAAACAATTTATTGCCCACTCACTCATGTGTTTTAAGATAGAAAAATCAACTTTGATCACAGTATGGAAAAATATCTATTTTTTTCAGTGATATTAAGAATTTCCTAATTTTTTAAAAAAGTGAGACACATTATGCTTGTATGGTTTAATATGTTAGAAAGCTCAAAGATAATATAGAGATATTTGAAACCATTTAAAGGAAGATTATTGTGAAAGACATACTAAATATATATCATCAGGTAAAGCTAGGAAAAGCTAGGAGTAGAATTATTCCCAAAGATAAGGGATTTTGAGTTATTTATCTTCCTAGCATTAAAGAGAATGGTGGGAACTTTATGGGAAATACAGAGTGATATAAAGATATAAATAAAAAATAAACTATAAAAAATAAAATGTTAAAAAAGAATGGTATAACTGGAATATGTTTATTTATCTTATGCTTTTGGGATCACATTAATTACAATTCTTTATATATTTTAGGGAAATAGTTTTACACTTTACAAATGTATGTTATCATGCCATGTAGCCACCAAAGGCCCAATAATCCACCATAGGGCATAGTTCAGTCCCCTCTCCCTATTTTTTCTACACCTGTTTCCCCTCTGGTAGCCTCAATGTTGAAGTGAGATTTGAAATATTTGTTTTGGTTTATAATTGTCTGTTATTTTGATTTGTTTCTTTATATTCCATATATGAGTGAAAACATCCAGTATTTGTCTTTCTCCTGATTTATTTCACTTAGCACATATTATTAGCACATAGCAAGGTTTCATCTCTTTCTATAGCTGAGTAGTACTCATTTGTGTATACAAACATCACATAGTCTTTATCCACTGATCTGTCCTTGGGCACTGAGTTTGTTTCCATAACTTGTCTATTGTAAATAGTGCTGATGTGAACATAGGTGTGCATATATTGCTTCAAATTAGTGTTTTTGTATTTTTTGGGGGAGATCACTAGGAGAGGGATTGTTGGATCATATGGCAAATCTTGTTTAAATATTTTTCATAGTGACTGGACAAAGTCTACATTTCCACCAAGAGTATACAAGTGTTCCTTTTTCTCCATACTTTCACCAAGACTTGTTTTTGGTTTCCTTGATTATGAGCCATTATGGGCCATTCTCACTTGAGTGAGGTGATACTTCATTGTGGTTTTGATTTGCATTTCCCTGATATGAACATTGTTTCATGTGCCATCTGTATGACTTCTTTGGTGAAGTTACTGTTTAGCTTTTCTGCCCATTTTTGATTGGGCTTTTTGATGGGTTGTATGAGTTCTTTGTAGATCTCATATATCAGCCCTTTGTCATATGCTGATATGCTAATATTTTCTCCCATTATATAAGGTGTCTTTCATTTTAATGATCATTTCTTTCACTGTGCATTAGCATTTTAATTTGATTCAGTCCCACTTGTTTATTTTTACTTTTATTTCCCTTGTCATTTTAGTCAAGTCCCCAAACATATCACTGAAACCATTATAGCAGTGTTTGCTTGTTTTCTTGTATATGTTTTAAGTTTTCAGGTCTTACATATAAGCCTTTGATCCATTTGTAATTATTTTGTTTATATTGTCAGATAGTGGTCTAACTTCATCCTTTTGCATGTGGCTGCCCAGTTTCCTCTACACTGTTTGTTGATTAGACTTTCCTTTCCCCGGTCTATATTCTTGATGCCTTTGTTGTAAAATAACTATCCATATAAGTGTATATTTCTTTGTTGGCTTTCAATTCTATTCCATTGCTGTGTGTGTTTAATCCAATGTTGCACTGTTTTGATTACTATTGCTTTGCATGACACTTTGGTAAGCTAAGGCAAAAGAATGAGGGAAGCATGTGCACATGTGGATTAAAAATGTAACCTCAAAGTTATATAGATATGTAATCAACTGACAAATTTAATGATAACTAACTACATAGTTTCCAGAAGGGAGGAAATGCTGCATAGCAAAATCAAGATCCATATATAAAGACAATAATAATAGCATGCTTTCTAGGATCTATATAATAAGAATAGAGCTTTAACGTTATTTTAGTGGTTTGTATGTTATCTTTGGAAAAATTAAGGCGTAGTTACATAGGGTAATGTTTCCTTTTTAATTAAGCCAATCATTCTTTAGCAAACAACAATCTTTGCCTGCTAGAATGTCAGCTCTTGAAGTTAAGTGGCTTGTGCCTTGTTTTTTCTTTGCTCCCTAGGGCTAGGTTTGGGATATCATAGCTACTCCATAACTATCTGCTGGCTGGCTGACTGTGGCAGGCAGAATTGATGGCTAATAAAAGAACTATTTCATGTTCTCACCTCAGGTTGTTTTTAAAAGTTGATACAGAGTGCTAATACTTTCACGCTACAATGATTTGGGCAACTCTGGAACTACTAACTTTTTGTTGTGTGAAACAATAAATCCTTTAACTAATCCTCTTTTGAGTATTTTTAAAATTTCAATGAGAGCTTTCCTAACTGATAAAAAACTTCTTACCAGATGCAGGATGCTGCAGGCAAGAGGTACTAAACAGATACTAAAAAGTGGAATTTCCTGAGGAGAGGAGTCATTAGAGAACACAACAGAGAGAGCCTCCATTTTCCATACTGGTTGGTTGGTGAGTGAAACATTTTTATCAAACTATAAACTGTTAGCTTGAACTTAGACCATTTGCTGAATGGAGTTAAAACTGTTTAAAAAATGGAAGGAAAAAATCGAGTGTTTCTTGAGGCTCTTAGATGTGATTAAAAAAAATACAAGCACCACAATTTAGTTTGAAGATTGTCTACTGAATTAACAAGCAACTATAAATCAGAGACACTCTGCAGGGGAGGGGGAGAGAGAGGGATCAGAACAGGAGAGGGAAGAGCACAAGGGACTATTTTCAGGCTACAGTGATTTAGGCAGCTCTGGAAGCTGCTAACTTTTGGTAGCTTTTTATGGTATACTGGTGAATATATAGGTGGTGGGAATTCTGTGGGGACTGAACCCGAGAGGAGAAAGCCAACATCGTACAAAAATTAGCAATGATGTAAAATGTACATAAATAAATAATTGTATTTTTAAAAAAGAGTAGAGTAGAAGGAAAACAGAGCTTTGCTAAGAAAAGATTTTTCTGGTTGTGACTTGCAGCAGGGTAAATGGAGAATACCATGGGAAAAGCCGGGTGATCATGTGTAGAGACAGGCAGCCCCCCACAAGTATGGTTTGATGCCAACACTGTTGGGGCTGCACACTCAGCAAAAGGGCGTGAAGAATGTTCATCACTTACAGAGCAGAGGTCTGTGGGGAGAGCACGACAGTTCTCGTCAGCAGGTCTCAGGGGCTTGAGAGGGCAGAGGAAGACAATGGGCTTGAGTTTCTACTGTGGTTTGACGGTGGGGCCAGGCTGAATGTTTGTGCATGGAAAGAGATTGGTGTTGTTCGAATGTCCTGCTGGTGCCAAAGGAGGGAGCATTTTGGATTTCTCATCACTGTGTTTAGATGGGGCACAAAGGGAAGAAATGAGAGGTGAGGCTTTGAAGCTGCCAGCAACAAAGAAACAAATAAAAACCAAAACTTTTAGAAATGGAGGTAGATTTCTCATTCCAGAGCTAATATTTTATAGTCTACTTCTCCATAAAGTAAAATGAGCAGACTAGGACAATGAGAGACTTAACTAAAGATAAGGTTGGTGAGTCTGGGTTCCCAAGTTTCTCCTAAGACACTGCCTGGTGATTAACTGAGGCTGATCATGAAAACTATTGTCTTTGCCAGTAGCAAGTTTAAGCATTGGCCTGTATTTCAATACGATGTACTTCTGGCCTGTGACAAAGGAGACGATCTTTTTTTTTTTTTAAAGATTTGTTTATTTGTGCATACAAGCACTGGGGTACAGGCCAGAGGTGTGGGGGGGTGAGGGGATTCACCACAGACAGAGCAGGGATCAGAACAGGCAGATGTACTGAATCCACTGCTGAGGGGAGCAGCGGGCACAGCAGGAGAGGTCTGCCGCGCCATGTGGGTCCCCTCCCTGGCCGGCAGCAGGGATCGAACTTGTGCTGCAGTGGCTGCGGTTTGCTTCATAGTGCGTTGCTTAAGCGGTTTGCTTCATAGTGTGTTGCTTAACCCACTGCGCCACCAGGGAGGCCCAAAAGGAGAAGATCTTGGGAGGGTTTCTAGCAAAAAATTTCCTCACTTTTTAAAAAGGTCAGAGGCAATGATTTGCTTCCTCCTTTGTATATTGTTTTATAAGAATATGCTTTCTGAAGCTTCTATCAGTACATTGCAACATTGAGGGGAAATCCAGGAAAATTATGCAAAGTCTAATCATTCTTTATATTCAGAATTAACTAACAGTCTACTTAGTATGCTAAGCAGTAACTCCTTCAATATTTAAATACTTTTACCTAGGTATTCTGTTACTTGCAGCCAAGGACAATCTTCTGGAAACACTGACATTACAAATATTGTAAATGTTGATTTTTCCTTTCAATATTTAGAATCAACATATACAAGAATCATAGAATACTTAGTAGTATCAACATGCAATGTAACCATCATAAACCTTGCAGTGTTTTTCTAGAGTTGTTGGATCAAGAAATAGAAGCTTCCATGTGATTTTCAGGAAGTTGTAAGACTAAACCCCCAGAGTCCCTGGGAGTTTCTGCTTGCTCTCCCTTCTGCCTCTGCCATCACCACAAGGACATGCCCAGACCAGCCTCCTGGAGGAGGAGAGACCCAGGGACCACAGATCACACCTGAGACCAGGCTGGCTCAGCCAGCACAAGCTGCCCCACACATGTGAGCAGACACAGCAACAAGGAGCAGAGCCACCTAAGCAACTACAGTAATACACGTGCTAAAATACACATGCTAATTCCCTCTCCATTTCTGGCTATGCAGCATTCTTGTGGGCACAGATAAACTAATACTGGTGGGTCCCAATATTCTGATTCTCCTCCCTCAGGTCAGAGGTTGGATTTCTACTCCTTTGCCTACTGAAGGTAAGCGTGGCCATTGCAGCATGTAGCGAGGGTGGTGACAGATCAGGCAGGGATACTGATATAAGAGAGAGCAGATTCTATGTCAATCCCAGGGCATTATCCAGGAATGGCTCAGACTAAGTGTGACAACAGAGAGGGTAAGAAGGAAAGCCAATGAGAGAATGGTGAGGAGGGAGAAATTGTACGTTCTGCTTGGAATGAAAGTTTACTTTGCACTGGGGTAAAGAATTGTCACAGCCTACAGAAGGTTCAGGAAGAGGTCTGGCTCTCCCATTCTTTAAGCAAATGCTACAGAAATCCCTAGGAAGTAAGTGAACAAAATGACCACACATCAAGCAGAGCAGAGCTCCTCTCCTCTCTGGCTTTGGCTTCTTTAATTTAGATAATGTTTCAGTGGCAACAGAGGGACAGAAGAACACACAGTTCACTGTTTCAGGCTATAGTAAACTAGAAATAAACCGACTATGTTAGTAATAAGAAAATAAATGTAACTAATGCACCGATAAAAATACATGCTTTGACATCATCAGGCAGGATCATGATAATCCCTTACCTTTGCAAAGTACTGTGTGATAGAAGTAAAGCTGTTTGGAGATTTCAAGACAGTGAGATAGCTTTCATAGTCCAGACCACACTTTATTGTAGGTATGCATACTACACTAAGCCTTTCATAAGAAGAACAGCAATGATAACAAAGAATATTAAAGAGAATATAAAAATAAAGTTAATCCTTCTCTTGAGAGACAGAAAAGTTCCTAACCCATGCAGTCCTACTGGTCTGAGAGAGGATACTTTGAACTAGTGAGCAACTTGTCTTATTTATCTGGTAAGTGTGAGGAGTGGTAAGGCCACTCATAAAATACAATGCAAACTTCTCAGAAGTTCTTGAAGCGCTTCCAGCCTGGCTGGCCTCTGTCATCTGGCCAATGTCATCTCACTCCATGTCCTCATGACTCATAGGACTTTAAACACACACCTTGTCCTAACATCCTAGCACACCCAGCTCTTGTTCGCATTACAACCCTTGCAATGCTATTTCCTCTCCCTGCACTGCTCCTTCCTAGCTCTTTAAGGAAGCAACTCCTTTTTTTTCTTTGCAACAGTCAGTTTTCAGGTTAAAAATGGAATTCACACCAGATGGTCTATGTGAAGAGATTTTGGAGGTGAGGGATAAACACTAAAGGGGAAGGCCCCAGAGACGAGAAACTCAGGAAGCCATGATCCCACACAGGGCTGATGGCACAAACGGAGGAGTGGCGTTAGCGAGGGCCTAGTGTAAGCTCTAGAAGGAGATCTTCCTGTGAGCGCTGTGAAAGGATCCCCTATGGCCACAGATGTTAGATCCAAGCACAGAGGAAGGGCAAAGGGATACTTTGACATCGCCAGCCTACTGCCCTATAATATCTAACCAGTGTCTCCAGATCTTAACAGGAAACCTGAGGGCAAGGGAGTGCAAGTGATGTAATCCTAGCCTCTGGGACCCAAATTCCCTGGGTGTGAAAAGGTTGAAAAGGGTAGAGAATGTTTGAGAAGATATTTGCATGTGGGTGTGGGTGTGGGTGTGGGTGGGAGAAAGGGAGAAATTAATCAGTACTTGGTTCTTCAGTTCTGTTTCATTTCCACCTTCTTCTAATGACCTTCCTTGGCTACCCTGCTAATGGTACCTTCCAATATTTTTAGCCCTCTTCTTTCTTATCTGTACTGTGGCTGTGTCTGATTATTACATTTTCAAGTGTCCTTTCCCCCTAATAAATTGTAAAGCACCAACAACAAGGCAGATACCTGCTGTTTTTCTCTGGATAACTGCTTGGTACAGATGATGAGCATATAGAAGGTACTGAAATGTGAGGGAAGGAGAAAAGAAGCGAGGGCTGAAGGGAGGGTTTCTCTTTGAAAATAGCAAGACACAGGTTTATGTGATTTCTAGCTCTTCACCTATAACTTAAAAATGGTTAAAATTTTTTAAAAAGGAATGTAATAACTGAGTCATGGGGAGATGATAAAACTGAATTTATTGGTTGTTAACTTATACCAGATAGTCTTACATGTTATTTTCTTTAATCCATATGACAGTTCTGCTAGATAAGGAGTGTTATTTCCATGTTTTAATGTATGTTTCAGAAATATATTTTTTAAAGATTTATTTATTTATACATACAAGAACTGGGTACAGAGTCAGAGTCCAGGGAGGTGAGAAGATTCACCAGACACAGTGAGGAGCAGAACTGGCAGTTTGACTGAAACACGCTGCCGAGGGCAGCAGCAGACAAGGCAGGAGAGGTCTGCTACGCCATGTGGGTCCCCTCCCTGGCTGGCGGCAGGGATCGAACTCATGCTACAGTGGCTGTGGTCTGCTTCATAGTGCATTGCTTAACCCACTGCGCCACCAGGGAGGCCCCCTGTTTCAGAAATATTAAGTGACTTAGTAATATTCCTCAGGTCATGAAATGGTGTTTAAACCTTGTTCATGGGGACCAAAAGCTTGAATTCCTTTCATTAACTCCTGGGTCCTGGAGCTCTATGAATCTTTTTCTTCCTCAGAAGACACAACATTATGTCATTCAGGCATTATCATAAAACCTAATATCTGCCCACCTGTCCGTCCATCCATCCATCCATCCATCCATCCATCCATCCATCCATGTGGCTTTTGTGAAAGGTAATTTAACAAGATGCTTTCTTTATGAGGGAAATAACCCAATCATGCCTTAAATATGTTCATCCTTGAGAAAAAAGGTTGATGAATAATAAATTAACTATTAAATGAGGCAGATACTTGTGCAAAATTTGAAGTAATCTTTGGCAATAAAATTAATCAGTATTCTTTCCCTTCCTCAAACATCACCCACCTAACACCTTTCTTGTCTCCAGGACAAGAAAAACCCCATCATGGAACCTGTTTGCTTTGTCAAAAAAGAAAATACTCTAAGTCATGCAAATATTTAAAGTTCTTAACTTTTGCTTTAACATAAGCAATGTACAAAATAATGACCTCACTTTATTGTCATTACATTTTTATAGTTCTTTTGACTATCCATAGCATTCAGTGGAGTAGGAACCAGGAGTGAATATACATCTAGTGTGAAAGCAAGCTAAAAAATGTAAATTATATTTATATATAGATGTATATTTATATGTAGATGTATAGAATGACTGGAAGTAATAAGTTGCATAAATAGCATACTGATATGAATTTAGAAGAGAGGAATATATTGGAGCATTACAGTTTCTCTATTATTTTTATATTTCATTCTAAATCACTGCCCATTATACTACTCTAATTAGTGATAATATTTTCATTTTATTTCCCCTCTTTTGAAATCTTAAAATAGCCTAGACATCAGAGAATTTTCTCAACATAAGTTAATATTGAGTTTTAAGTATAAAATAACTTACTTTTGGGCCTCCCTGGTGGCGCAGTGGGTTAAGCAACGCCCTATGAAGCAAACCACAGCCACTACAGCACGAGTTCGATCCCTGCTGCCGGCCAGGGAGGGAACCCACATGGCGCAGCAGACCTCTCCTGCCTCGCCCACTGCTCCCCTCAGCAGTGTGTTTCAGTCAATCTGCCTGTTCTGCTCCCCGCTCTGTCTCTGGTGGATCCTCTCACCGCCCACACCTCTAGCCTGTACCCCAGATCTTGTATGCATAAATAAATAAATCTTTAAAAAAAATAAATAAAATACTTACTTTCATTGTTTCCCTTTTTAACAAGACTAAATAATGACCTTGTTCCTTGCACAGGAAACTCACAAAAAGTACAAGTATGAGACCTATAGAGCCTGCACCTGATTACACTGCTTTTCCAAAGCTTGTGATGTGTCACTTCACTTTTAGCAAAGACCTACTTGTTTTTGCTAACTGGTAAGAACAGATTCTACATTAGATCTGAGCAAAAGGCCAAGAAGCAGTTGAAAGAAATCTAAAGAAGACTTTGGCTTTTTTAACAAAAAAGTGAAAAATGTAGAAAGTTGTTAGGACTTTTTTTTTTCTTTTCAGTTATAGAGACAACACACACCCTAAGCAGAAAAAGAGGCACCATGAGCTCCTTCCTGGAAACTATTGCATTTAAGTTGTATATTGATCGTATCATTCCTACTTTTACTATGTGTTATTTTAGGTTTTATGTGTTATTTGGTATGTTTTGATTGGTTATTTTTAGATCTAGGAGCATTTCAATAATTTTCTTTTCTTTTTAAAAAGATTTGTTTATGTACAAGAGCTGGGGTACAGGCCAGAGGCAAGGAAGGTCAGCGGATTCACCAGAGACAGAGTGGGGAGCAGAACAGCAGATGGACTGAAATACACTGCTGGGGGGAGCAGTGGGGGAGACAGGAGAGGTCTGCTGTGTCATGTGGGTCCCCTCCCTGGCTGGGGATTGGACTCACGGTACTGTGCTGGAGATGCTTCCCAGTGTGGTGCTCAACCTGTTGTGCCACCAGGGAGACCGCAACGCTTCAATAATTTTCATTATAAATTAGTAGTAATGGCTTTTTCACTTTACTTCATTTGGTAGGAAAACTTCAGGAAAGAAGGAAGCTTACTGATTGATAGTAGCAGTGAGCCGATTCAAATTTCAAAAAAGCTATGCCTCTATTGACTTTAAACAAGTGGAATTTTATGCTATTTCAGATTGCAATTTTTAACTTTATTTATCTGATTCTAAATGAATAGTTGAAATAAGATTGTCTCAATAGCAAGTCTTATGCCATATCAGATAATGCATTTCAGCTTTATCCTGTATTTATCATTTCCTTTGGTTTATCATTTTCTCTGATTCCTGTAACCAAAGAAACCAGGATCTTTTTTATTTTATTTTATATATATTTTACATTGCTCTTCCTTTCCGTACAGTGCATGCTTTCTCCCTTTAGGCGTAGTCCCCAAAGAATTCCCACCACTGTTTTACCCGTGCACTATCACCATAGTCCCTTGTATAAGAACACATTCCCTCCCCTGTTTTGATCCTCATAGAAGCAAGAGTTCTAAAGAAGATATTCTGCTTCTAGTAAAACTGTAGCAGACTGTATTGTCCAAAGATAATCATACCTACATACATATACTATTTTCCTCGCTCTAAGACCTGAGGCTGTCTTCTTCTCTTGAACTGGGGCACAGTCTTATGCCTGTCTGACCGATGACTCAGTATGACAAAAGCAATGCTACTGCCTTCCAAGTCTAAGTTATAATAGAGACACAGATTTTGTCTTGTCTCTCTCCAAACCCTACAACTTTACTGCCAGGAAGCCCAAACTAGCCCCCAAGGAGAACAATCAAGAGGCCCACAGCCAGAGTTAGTTACCAGGCCTGGGAGTGAAAAACCTAAGTTGATTCCACCAGTTTTCAGAGGCCCCAACCCTAGAGTAATTGGAGTAAAAATGAGTTGTATTCATGAGCTCTGGCCGGGGGCATTTGTGTACAACATGAATATTTTGTATTCATTTTGTTTTCAGCTAAGTTTTGTTGTATTTGCTGCACAGCCATTGTCCCTGTTACAATGGTATTATCCATTAGGTAATTGGAAGTTTCTTAAAATTAATTGGATAAAGACCAATTTACCTTTCTTCTAAACACAAAGATAAGCAAGAATTTGACATGTGATGCTTTCCCATTCCCATGAGAATTCTTAAGCAAATAGAAATTACTATTTGGGATCAGCATCATATGATCATCCAGCTCTGGATTGTTTCCAAAGAGTGACAAGGAGACAGTTTGTAAGAAAGAATAAGATACTTTCTTTTCAAACATTTGGTCTAAAACATTTTTGTTTCCCTGGCAGCTTTTTTTTTTTTTAAATTTTAAACACTCTTATTCTTAGAGCAGTTTGAAGTTCACAGTAACACTGAGAGGAAGGTCCAGAGACTATTCATCACCCTTTGTTCCCAAACACACAAATCCTCACCACCATCAACATTCCCTACTAGAGTGGTATGATTATTACAAATGATAAACCTACATAGGTGCATGGTAATCCTCCAAAGGTTATGATTTAGCTTAGGATCATATCCGGTGTTGTAAAGTCCATAGGTTTCTACAAACGTATCATGCATTTGTCCATCATTATAGCATTGTACTATGTATTTCCAGCATCCTAAAAATCCTCTGTGTTGTCTATTCATCCCTCTTTCCCATTCCCAAGCTCTGTTAACTACTGATGTTTTTTACTGTCTCCATGGTTTTGCCTTTTGCATGATGTCATATGGTTGGAATCATGTAGTATATAATCTTTTCAGATTAGCCTCTTTCTTTCAGTTGGTAACATGCTTTTAAGGTTCTTCCATGCCTTTTCAGGGCTTGATAGCTCATTTCTTTTTAGTGCTGAATAATATTTCATGGTCTGGATGTGCTGGTTTATTTATCCATCGTGTACTAAAGGATATCTGGTTGTTTTCAAGTTCTGACAGCTATGAATAAAGCATCTATAAAAATCTTGTGTGTAGCTTCTCTTTTTGTATATGTGTGTGTGGAACATTTTTCTAAATCCTTTGGGTAAATAATAAAGAATGTGGCTGCTGGGTCATATGATAAGGTTTTATTTGGTTTTGTAAAAAACACCAGATGGTCTCCCAAAGTGACTTTACCATTTTGCATTCATGCCAGCAAGGAATGATAAATTCTGTTGCTCCGTATGCTCGCCAGAGCCTGGGGATGTCAGTGCTCCAGATTTAGGGCATTTGAATAGAAATGTAGTGGTATCTTATTGTTTTAGTTTGCATTTCCTTGATGACATGATGTGGAGTATCTGTTCACATAGTTTATCACCTGTAGATCTTCTTTATTGAGGTGTCTATTAAGTTCCTTGAACCATTTTTAGCTTGGGTTTCTTATTTTTTAATTGTTGAGTCTCAAAAGTTACTTTGGATAAAAATCCTTTATCCAATATAGCTTTTGAAAATATATATTTTCCCAGTCTGTGTTTATATCAGCATTCTCCTTTGCTTTATTTCACAGAATAGAAGATTTAATTTTAGTGACGTCCGCCTGCCATTTTTTTTTTATTGCCTGGATCTTGCATTTTGTGTCATTTCTGTAAAATCATCACCAAATCCAGATTTTCTCAATTTTCCTCCAATTTATCTTGTAGAAGTTTTACCATTTTGTTTATTTCATTTAGGTCTGTGATTCATTTTGAGTTAACTTTTGTGAAGATCTTTTTTTTGTAAGATCTGTACTTAGGTTTTTGTTTGCATGTCGATATCCAATTTCAGTAGCATTTGTTGAAAAGTCCATTTTTACTCATTTGTGTTGCCTTTGCTCCATTGTCAAAGACATGCTGACTACAAGTTGTATAGGAGGTCTATTTCTGGGGTATTGAATCTGTTGCACTTATCTATTTGTCCATTATTTTGCAAATACCCCAATCTGATCATTGTAGCCGTATAGTCTTGAATTCATACTTACTATGTAGTCTTCCAACTCTGTTCTTTTAATATTGTATTGGCTACTCCTGGCCTTTTGACTTTCCACATAAACATTTGAATAACTTTGTTTATGTCTGAAAAATAATTTTCTGGGATTTTGATTTTCGTTATATTAAATCTATAAGTCAAGTTGGGAAAAGCTGACATCTTAGTGATATTGAAGTTTCCTGACCATGAATGTGGAATATCTGTCTTATTTAATTCCTCTTTGATTTTGTTTATCAGGGTATTATAGTTTTACTATATAGATCTTGTACATACTTTATTTTATCCCTAAGTATTTCTTTTTGGAGAGTGCTAACGTAAATGCTATTGTGTCTTATTTCAAATTCCACCTGTTCATTACAAGTATGTAAGAAAGCAATTGCTATTTGTATAGGAACCTTGCATGCCACAAACTTGCTGCCATTACTTGTAGTTCCAGGAGTTTTTTGGTCAATTCTTTCAGGTTTTCTTTATTAGTTAAACTGTCACTTATGAACAAAGACAATTTCACTGTTGTTTCTTCTTCCCCAATCTGTATTCCTTCTATTTTCTTATAATTTGCAGTATGATATTGAAAAGGAGAGGGGACAACCTTACCTTGTACTCGATCTCAGTGAAAAATGTCTTTGAAATGCATTTAGAGGCAAGAATCTAATTTTACAGAAAAGGAAGTCAGTTCTTCAAGTTGTTAAGTAAAAACAGAGCTAGTCTTCCTGCTACTCACATTCAGATAACTATTCTTCAGGCCGAAAGGTGCTAATGTGGTATTATATTTGCAGGAAATATGAATTGTCTCAAAAGAAAAATGTGATCTTTCTTATCCTCTCTCTGTCTCTCTCTCTGCCTCTGTCTGTCTCTCTGTCTCTCTCTCTTTCCCCTCCTTCCATTTCTGGGTGCTAAGACTTCAGCTAATCCCAGTTTAAAACTGTGAAAGACCAGAATCTCTAACACAACATCATTATTATTTATGGTCTGAGAAATAGTAGGTCTACTGGTTTGAGCACAAGACCAGAAACACAAACTCTTGTCATACTAATATAGTATCATAGAACTTAGGATACATTGACTATAAGGCCCCTCTTAGTCATTTGAGGGCCAATCAGAGAAAATAAGAGGTTAACATCTTTCTGTTAGATTTTCCTTTGATGAATAAGAACTCTGGTTCTACCTTGAATCCTATCCCTTACATAGGGAGTCTGTTGTCGAGTACATTCTCAACAGATGTCAATGGCAAAATTTCTTTTTGTGAAAAGTAATCACCAAAATGACATGTGGTTTCAAGGTTTTTCTGTCGGCAAACAAAGTGCCTGACTTGCTGTTGCAGCTTAAATCTTGTAAAACTGGGAATTTCCCTAGTCTTTCTAGAGCTTCTACAAATAGAACTTTAGTAATTCAACTTTTTGATGATTTTTTTTATGACAGATTCATTGTCTTTATTGCCAAAAGCTGCTCAGAATGGAATTATTATTACCCAATCCAAATTACCCAAATCCAAAGTTTGAAAGGGGGCTTATATACCTTGTATAGAGACCTTTTAGCAGGGAGAATCATTTTTTCATTATATCTAAATTTATTTTTTTAAAGATTTATTTATTTATGCATACAAGAACTGGGGTACAGGCCAGAGTCCAGGGAGGGAGGATTCACCAGAACAGGCAGACCGACTGAAACACACTGCTGAGGGGAGCAGTGGGAGAAGCAGGAGAGGTCTGCTGCGCCATGTGGGTCCCCTCCCTGGCTGGCAGCAGGGATTAAACTCGTGCTACAGTGGCTGCAGTTTGCTTCATAGTGCGTTGCTTAACACACTGCACCATCAGGGAGGCCCTATATCTAAATTTAAAAGACTCACAGAAATTGAAGATTGGAGATACCCAGGGTACTTGTTTTTCTCCAATAGTAGATATATATATATATATATTTATAAATCTGGGAAATTTGGTTAAGAATTCCACTAAAATATTAGGTTAAGTCCTGATTAATATTAACGCTGATGTCCAGTTATGTAAAGTGAAGAAATGCAGCCTATTCTTAGTTAGCCTAGTATATCCTTAGAGAAAAGCGATTGACAAATAGAAGGCTGGCAGCTATTTTTCAAAGAAGAAGTGTTTAGTTTTGACTCAGATGCTAACGAAGCTTGTACATAAATAGTGAGAGAGGTCAAGGTTCTTAGACAACGAGCTCCTAAGCCCCCAGTCTGGTCACCACTGTCAGTTACACTCACTCTTGGTCTTGTTTAACAAATCTCTCCATTTTTTTCCATTCAAGATTGACCTCTGGTTCATATCATCAGATTTAAAACATGCAAGTGTCTGAACATGTGTGGAAAGCATTTTATTGAGGAAATTCATTTGTCCAATGTCACACCGTTATTAGGTAGCAGAACAAATATAAAATCTGATTCTCAGTTGAATGGTTTTCAACTCTACAATTCCTCATTTCTGTTGTGATTAAACCCAGAAAAGTGAGGGGTTAAAGTGGAGTTGAGGAATGTGTGTATAGAGGTGCTGCTGTAACCAGGAATTTCGGTAATGTTTGTTTGACATCTTTGCAGAATGCCATTGAAAGTTAGGTAATGATTACACTGAATCTGTACATTGCTTTGAGCAAGATGGTCATTTTGATGATGTTAATTCTTTCAATCTATGAGGAGAGAATATATTTCCATTTCTTTGTGTCTTCTGTTTCTTTTAACCGTATCTTATAGTTTTCATTGCATAGATTCTTTACCTCCTCTGTTAGGCTTAGTCCTAAGTATTTAACTCTTTTTAGAAACTTCCACTAAGATCTGGTACAAGAAAAGATGCCTACTTTCACCACTTCTTCAACATAGAACAATGAAGTACTACTAACTGAGTAGCATAAAACAAAATAAATTTTATTTTTCACACTTCTTTTTTTTTAATAAAAGATTTTATTTATTTATGCATACAAGAGCTGGGTTACAGGCCAGAGGCATGGCGGGTAAGAGGATTCACCAGAGACAGAACAGGGAGCAGAACAGACAGATTGACTGAAATACACCATTGAGGGGGAGCAGCAGGCAAGGCAGGGGAGGTCTGCTGTGCCATGTGGGTCCACTCCCTGGCCAGGCATAGACTGGAGCTGCAGTGGCTGTGGTAGCCTCACAGTGCGGTGCTCAACTCCTTGCACCACCAGGGAGGGCTTTCTTTCACAATTCTTAAGGCTAAAAGTCTGCAATCAAGCATGGCAGGACACTGTTTCTCTCTCTGAAGGCTCTGGGAAGGAATACTTCCTTGTCCATTACTAGCTTCTGGTGGTTTCAAGTCATCTTTGGTGTTTCTTGGCATGCAAGTGCATCACTACAATCTCTATGTCCATTTTCACATGTTTTTTCTTCCAATGTGCCTCTCTCACCATATGACCTTCTAATAAGGAAGCTGTCGTTAGATGTAGAATTCACCCTAATCTACTATAGCCTGATTTTTAACTAATCACAGCTAAAAAAAAATCTTTCTGAATAATGTCTTATGAAGGTTCAAGTGATAGATATCTTTAGGAGTCACTGTTCAACTCAGCACAATAAAAGATCCAAAATTATCACCATCTGCACTGCCCATATCCTGGAAGAGATTCCTAACCGAGATCCATGCTTCTCACTGTGACACCCTTTAATCACTCTTGACACAGGAGTCAATGCAGTGCAATTAAAAGATATTTAACATCATGTTATTTCTTTGTTCAAAATCCTCCAATGTTTTTTTTTTAAAGATTTATTTATTTATGCATACAAGAACTGGGATACAGGCCAGAGATGTGGGGGGTGAGAGGATTCACCAGAGACAGAGTGGATAACAGGACAGGTGGATTGACTGAAATACACTGCTGAGGGGAGCAGCGGGTGCAGCAGGAGAGGTCTGCTGCGCCATGTGGGCCACCTCCCAGGCCGGTGACAGGGATCGAACTTGTGCTGCTGTGGCTGAATTTTGCTGCATAGTGCGTTGCTTAACCGCTTGCACCACCAGAGAGGCCCCAACCCTCCAATGGCTTTGAATGCAGAGTAAAAATAACATTTTAAATATGTTTTGCATGCAAAAGACTGTTCATATGGGGCTACCAGTTGCCTCTCTGACTTCATCCCTTGCTACTTCCCCTTCATTCATTCCATTCCACATTTCTTGTTGTTCATTGAAAATGCCAGGTATGTGCCTGTTTGATTGTCCTTACATTTTCTGATTGCTCTGCCTGGAATGTTTTACCCCAGATACCCCAAATCACCTTCCCTTATTTTCTCCAGCTCTTTAACTGAAAAGGAATCTGTCAACAAGACTTTCCCAGTCAGTATTCACCATTAAGACTCTATTCTGATACCTATTTTATTTTTCTTTGTGATACTAGTTTCCATCTTATCCACATTACCTTTTATATAATTTGTCTGTCACTTATTCATATCTGTATTTATTCTACTATACAGTGAATTTAAGTATCCCTATATTGCTTCTCTATGTTACTGGAGTATAAATTCCTTCAGAGGAGGGAGGTAATTAATGATTATATCACTAGTGTCTAGGATAGTGCCTTGTATATACTTGGTGCTGAGTGGATAGGTCAAGAATGAATGAATAGCATTATCACACATTTAAATGTCATCAAACCTATGTACAGCAACAGAGCAGTGTTTGAAAACCACTCTTCCATCATTTTTCATGAGAGCAAGAATATATGTTGACTCATTTTCAAGGCCCTTTGAAACTGCATATCAATTGTCATGCTTACTCAGCACTACCCTCCCCCATCCCCAAGGGGACAAATCTCTATTAAGCTCTGTGGGGCCAAGGGGATGGATTAAAGAATGCGCTTTGCCCACAATATAAATGGATTTTTATTTTAAAAGAAAGGACGCGGGGCCTCCCTGGAGGCACAGTGGGTTAAGCAATGCACTATGAAGCAAACCGCAGCCTCAGCAGCACGAGTTCAGTCCTCGCTGTCGGCAGGGGAGGGGACCCACATGGCACGGCAGACCTCTCTTGCCTCGCCCGCTGCTCCCCTCAGCAGTGTGTTTCAGTCAGTTTGCCTGTTCTGCTCCCCACTCTGTCTGGTGAATCCTCTCACCTCCTTGGACTCTAGCCTTGTACCCCAGCTCTTGTATGTATAAATAAATATAATCTTTGAAAAAAAAAAGGATGCAAGTGTGATAGAGAAAGTTTTTCTTTCCTCAGTAACAGTCAAGTGATTTTTAGAAGGGATTCTCATCTACAAGGCAGCTTAGAGCTGTTTTTCCAAAATAGGTATAGTCATCCCAGAAATGTTCATCATCTTTCAGTATTTAGACAACCTAGGATAGCATTAGACACAGTTAGTTTGACATTCCTTAGTGAAACGGGGATAGAAGTTGCTAGTGGTTATGTGTCATTGCTTCCGGATATCTCAAGGGCAAGGGCAGAGTGAAGAAGGAGAAAACAAGATCAATTAGATAAGCAGAGGGTGAATTAGCCATTTAATCAAGTACCTAAGCCATGAAGCACACGGTTCTTATAAGAGACACCATTATCCTTAATGGAGTTCTTTAGAGCATCTTCAATTTTTCTAATGAAGACAGAAAGCCCTATAGCTGGTAAAGTACTTCTCTTTGCTTGTTTGACCACAGATTATCTATTCCATTCACTCCCCAAGGGAGCTGATGCTCCCCCTTTGTTCCTCATAGAATTATATAGAGAAGAAATCTGTCCAAATTATTTAATCAAATTATTTTTGCTCTGTCCAATATAAGTGCTTAAATAACCACACTTAATACTTCTCCCTCTAATAATGCTCACTTATCTAAAATTACCCCTTAATTGATAAGATATATGAGCAAAAATACTATTAGGAGAAATGTTAAATTAACTCAAACCATTTAGAATGTTTTTATGCCAACCCTTGAATTTACTTAATCTCTAGCAAGCAGGATTTAATCTTCACTACAACTAGCTTGAAACAGCAAATGCTGAGATGTGGAACAAGAGGTGACAAAGAAGGAAATAAACATATTTTTAGTCTTTAACGTTCTTATAGCACAAAATTTAATTTTTATTTAATTCTTGCTTGAAACAGCAAATGCTGAGATGTGGAACAAGAGGTGACAAAGAAGGAAATAAACATATTTTTAGTCTTTAACGTTCTTATAGCACAAAATTTAATTTTTATTTAATTCTTGCATTTCTCAGTTTTAATGAAGAGAAATATTCAAATACATTTAGAAATAGTGGTGCTATTTATTTGTATATAAATTGGCTAAAATTGAGTTGAAGACATTGACTAATTAGAACCACAATTTGTTTAAAGCCAGGTTTGATGAGATAATTTATATACAGCCAACATTATCCTTTATTGTGTATAGTTTATGAATTTTGATCTAAGCAAATATTACATGAACACCATGATAGTAAAGGTATATTACTATATTATATACATATATTACTATGTCTCTCCAAAATTTATTTCTCTTGGGAATTCCTTTTCCCACCTCCAGGACCCGTCAAATGCTGATCTGTTGCTTCTCCCTTATGCATTTTTCATAATATCATATAAATGTAATCATACATTAGGTAGCTTTTTAAGTATGACTTCATTCATTTACCATCTTACATTTAAAATTCACCTATGTTGTCACATGTGTTAGTAGTTGATATCTTTTTATTGCTGGGTATTTCATTTTATGTATTTACCAAAGTTTGTTTGTTCATTCACCAGTTGATTGACAATGGGCTTGTTTGCAGTCTTTGGAGATGAGGTATAAAAATACCATAAACATGTGTGCCCAGGTTTTTCTGTATACATATGTCTTCATTTTTCTTACCTAGGAATTGCTAAATTTTATGATGTGTTTATCTTCATAAAAAACTACCAAACAATTTTCCAAAATGGCTGTACCATTTTGCATTCCCATCAGCAAGGTACAAGAGTTCCAGCTGTTGTTTCCTCACTACATCTTCACTTGATAGTGTCATTAAAAAAACAGTCATTTAATAGGTGTGTGGTGAAGATTTTTTATGTTTTATTTTCATTTTACTATTGACTGATGATGTAGAGCACTTTTCCATGTGATTACTTGCAATCTGTCTATCTTATTTTATGAAATAATTATTTAAACATTTTGTTCATTATTTTGGGTTGTTTACTTACAATTGAATAGTAAGTGCTTTTTTAATAGTCCAGATACCAGTTACATAATCCAGATACTGTTTTTACAGAGGTTGCTGGACCTCCTTCCCTAAATTTTGTCAACATATTAAGACTGAGGACACAGTCATGCATCGAGAAGTTCATTGCTCTCATAATGAGGCTCTCTAGGGCAGTGGCCTGGCTCCCCAGCAGGTCCAATAATTTCTTAAGAAATCGTGGAACAGAGACTGGCTTGGTGTTTACAGTGTTAGAGAGTGGGCTGAGGTTAGGGGTCCCATGCCCACAGACCAGGGCTTCATAGTTTCATATTTCACCAGTGCCAAAAGAAAGAATACCTGGGCTTTCTTGTCAGCTACCAGAGTGGGAAGGAAGACCGGATGGGGAGTAGGGCTGCCCACAGCTAGACACCACAAATGAGTCAAAGTCTTTATTATATAAGATACTTTATCAGGTTCAAGAATCACATTTTTAGTAACTAAAGAAACAACTTGATGACATTTAATGCAGAAGAGATGTTTCATTTAATTTATGTCTGATTTTTAAATATATCATAAAAATTTTAAATATATCATAAAAATTATTATCATCGAGAAATATATTATTTAGGTCTTTTCTGAGGGAAAGAAATGAATATTTAGAATGCTTGCAAGTACAGGTAACAAAATAGGGACAATTATGAGACTTGTGAAGTTTTTCTTATTGTGCGAATTCCATGCATTCTTTTGCTAGTGTGCTCCTGTTGGGTGGCTCTGTCCCAGGTTTTGCTTTTTACTAAAGATTTGAAATCCATTTGGGTGAATGGCTAACTGTAAAGGAGTGAGTTATATGAGGCAAATTCCTACAAGATGATTACAATTCAATTTAAAAAGTGTTATTCAAATTTCATTCATTTGTCAAAAGTGAATTGAATACCTACTGTGTGCCAGGCACTTGGGAGGAACTGCAGATTAAATGTGAAGTGAAATAGAGCTGGGTTGTCAAACAGTTCAATGCTTATTGAAAAATTGAAATATTTGAATCAAATCATTGTTGAAGTGGCTTGAGATTGATTTTGAAAGGATTATAAATAAAAGAGTAGACTGGCCAATCATCCTTACAACTTCACTCAAAACTGAACAATTTTTATTGGAAAACGCAATGGAATATTTTTGAATCTCTTTCTCTGAAATATTCATGTTGACATGGCATTTGAAAATCATATTTTCAGTAGACATCTCTAACCAGTATAATGAAACATGTTCTATCTACTGATGAAATTCAATCTTTGAAACAGATGAAATGTGTTTTGTATCTTACACTGCAGTATTCTAAAGGCAATAATTTTGTCAAATGTTTTCTTATGTTTGTACCTAAGTATCTTTCTCTTTTCCTAGACAATATAAAGAGAGCCATTTTATGATCAATACCACAGGGACAATAAAGGAAAGAGGAAGAAGAGAGGGGAGTGGTGGTTTTATTGTTTATTAGTTTATAATCATCATCTACCTTGTAGCTCAAGATGCACCGGTGCCCGAGGAAATTAATCATTAGGAACACCAGACACATTAATAACATTGTATTCTTTAAACTGACTGTTTTTACATTTATTTCAATATTTATTTGTAGGAGAGAGAAGAAGTAGGCAAATAGACTATTAACATCTTCTCTCTGGTTTAAGGTAATCGTTTTCAAAGTGTATCTCACTCTCATTACTCCTTTTCAAAATTGTACTAGACTGTCTAACTAATGCAATCAGATAAGAAAGAAAATAAGAGGCATACTGCTTGGGAAAGGGGAAATAAAACTGAACCTGTATTTATTCTCAGATCACATAATTATTTGTATAGAAACTTTGAATGAATTGATGGAGGACTCCAAGAACTAATAAATAAATAAGTTTGAAGGATATGTGATTAATACATGAAAGTCAAACATATTCTTATAAACAAAATGGAATTTTATGTTAAGAACACATGATCATTTATATTAGCACCCCCGATAATGAAATACCTAAGTGCAAATCTAAAAAAATACACAAGACTCATAAGGAAAACTATAAAACGCTGATGGATGTAATCAAAACAGAACTAAATGGAAATATTCCATCAGTTCTCTCAACTTGATACATAGATTCAGTGTAATCCAAATGCAAATCTGAAGTCATTTTGTGGATATTGACAAAATTTTTGAGAAATCTATATGGAGAGACAAAGGACCAGAAAAATCAACATGATATTGAAGGAGAAGAACAACACTGGAAGACTGACACCACCTGCCTTCAGAAGTAACCATAGAGCTACAGTGATTGAGAAAGTGTGGTATCAGAGGAAGAACACACTAATAGATCACTGGAAAACAACAGAGAATCCAGAATAGATCCACATAAATTCAGTCAACTGAATTTTGATAATTGAGGAAAGGCAACATAGTGGAACAAAGTCTTGTCAACAAATGATATTGAAACAACTGGACCTCTATCTGTGACAGTGCTTCCATGAAACCTAAAGTGAGGAGGTGACCATGCTGACCAGGCATGTCTGAAAGCAAGGAACACCTGCCTAGTTCCTAAATGTCCTGATGTCCTTATTCTCTATTTCTTTGTTGTTACTTTGTATCAGCATGGTGCTGGACAAAGTAGTATTGTAGAACTACAAAATAGTAATCCCACATTAGCCCTAATCTAGTTGAGATAACTGCACTAATTTATAACAATTTGTTAGCGATAAGCCTAGACTATGAAACATTTTAAATTTGTTGTTGTGATGGAGTGCATCTGTAGTTGATAAACAATTGTTCTATGAGACCGGTGAAAGCTGCATTGGTGGAAAAAAAGCAGATAATCTCTCTGACTTTTGCATGTAGACAGTACTAAATGGTGTAAAGAATTTTTGCAAAATTAAGTAGTATCTTTGCAAAATTAAGTAGCATCTTTGCAATCTTTTTTAGTTTGTCTATACTTAGGAAATCCTTTTCCAAGGATAGGTTAAATACTTTAGCCTTCTTTGAAAAATATATATATTTTTCATGATTTAGCCCAATCTAATGAGGGCTATTACTTATAAAATTTTCTACTTCTTTGTATCTGTGTGGCTTTTCCCTCCTTCCTTTCTTTCCCTATCATCTCCCCAATTCCTTCTTGCCAACCTCTCAGATTTTGACAGGCCATCTCTTCAGTTTTAATGGCAACATTTTCCATTAAATAACTATACACTCAAGTATTGCCCCTAACATGTCTGGGTGATTGGCAGATAGTTGTTTAGAGGACTGCAAACAGCTGAAAGTGACATTCAAGGATTCAAAGACAAGTTGGTTGGGAAATAAATCTTTGGCTGGGGAAAAATGACTCTCTTTTTGCCAGGCAACAGCCTTATAATTTATCATTTATTGGAAAAGAAGAATGCATTTTGAGAATCACATCAGACTAAAACTGATTATAGATATTAAGCAATGTCTCTATGAGCCATTACTCACAGTGCATGTGCGAGTCGAATGCCTCTGGAAGACAGGAGTTGATGAGTGGCTGAGTGCTATATTGCATTGTCATAATTGTTAGTATCATAAACAATGGTACATGACGGGGTTAGAGGAGATTAAAGAAAATGAAGTGTTTCGTTCAGTCTCCACTAAAAAGAAGGAACAAGACATTATTTCACTGTGATGTTAACTATTGATTTAGGTTCTTGTTTGTTTATCGTTCCTAATGGTTATGATAGCTCAAGAGAAGTATTCATAGCTTATTCATTTCACAAGTCACCGAAAGTGATAGCTTGAGTTGTTCCAACTTGTACTATTGCTTTTGAAATAAAAATTGTGGGGTTTTTTTATGATAGAAAAAGAGGAAGAGATTCAAGGGAGCTGAGCCAAATACTGTATACCCAGGACTCCTAGGGCCTTAGACACTGGATAAAAATTGCTCTAACCACCAACTGAGAAGAGGCGGCTCTCAGCAATAAACCCACAGGATACCTGTTTCATATCCCTAGTTGACGTTTGTCACTTTTTAATTCATGCTATATTTCAGATAATATTTTAGTGACTATTTTGGATTATAAATATTTGAAAATAGAGATTGTGACTTATACACTTTATCTCTTTAGAACCTAGCTCAGAAACTTGTAGTATGTTGAATGATAGAATCTATTGATAAATTAATGTCATGAAACATGATATTTATACAACTTTTCTACATTTCTCAATTGTATAGAAACACAAAACTTAGATTAGGCAATGCTGCATTACAGTAAACTAGAATGATTTTTTGATTGAGTATATGTAACTTTATATTTCCACCTGGCTTTAGTTTTTACTTAGAGAAATTTGGTACTTGATCATATGTATAGATCATTTGGAAAGAAGTTAACTTTTGATGAAATAGTATATCTTTTGGAGGAAACTATTTAATGTCATTCCTTTCAGGTGCCCATAACCTGGAGTTCAGATATGGTAGCTTATTAAATGTGGATATTTACCAAGGAAAAAAGAAATCTATGCGTATAAATCCTGCCAATGCAAATAGATAAGGGATCACAACAGGCACGTTGTGAATTCTGTTAGCTTCTCTGCAGACAGTAGGACTAACCCTCAGTACATACTGTAGACAGAGGGCATCTTGGCCATCCTTAACCCTCAACTCTCTGTTCTGACTGCCTATTCATAATCTCTAGACACTCCCACCTCCACAGACAATATCAGTTTATGTCAGAAAAGAAGAATCAGTAAATAAACGATCTAAGTGATCATAAAGAAGTTACATTAAAAAAGAATAAAAACAAAGAAGATAGGATACACCATTTTAAATATAAAAGCAGAAACAAAAAGAAAGAACATATAGAGAAGATCAACATTTCCCATAGAAAGATTAAAATAATAGAAATTTTCTGGTAAGACTGATTAAGGGAAAAAAATCAGAGACATCACTAATAAAAATAAGTATTAAGAATGAGAAAGAGGAGTCTTCCTGGTGGTGCAAGGAAGCACTATGAAGCTGTCTGCAGCCACTGCAGAACGAGTTCAATCCCCAGCCAGAGAGGTGACCCACATGGTGCAGCAGCCCTCTCCTGTCTTACCTGCAGCTCCCCTCAGCAGTGTATTTCAGTAGATCCACCTGTTCTGCTCCCCACTCTGTCTCCGATGAATCCTTTTACCCCCTTTATCTCTGGCCTGTATCCCAGTTCTTGTATGCATAAATAAGTCTTAAAAAAAAAGAATGAGAAAAAGGATATATAGTACTGATATAAGTCAAAGGAATGAATCTGTAATACTAGATACCTTACTTGGCTCATAGGGAAAAATAATTTTCTGGCTGGAAGATTTTGCTCCAAGTGCCACTGCATAGCCAATAAATGACTGCCTACTCACTTTTTTTTTTTTTTACTACTAAGTAAAAGGTCATTATGTTATATTGACTAAAGCTGAGGGTTCTATATGGTTAATTCTCAAAGTTTATAAAAGACAAACTGGATCTTAATAAAAAAATTAAAAAACATGAAACAAAATATGGAATATCAGATCATGAAAGACTTCATTTCTCAAGGCTTTCAAAATTCTAGACATTCTCAAGGTCCTTTTCAAGGTCAACTGTTTCATTCTGCCTTCTTTGATGCTCTTCTATATAATTGACCTTTTTCTTGTATGAACACTCATATCATTTTATGTTTGTTGTTTAGTCATAAAGATTTCACCTTCATAAGGTTCATATAAGGATACAGTGGTCAAAACTACCTGACAGGTGGCCAATAAATTCAGTGGAATTAGGTCACTAAGACTAATCAATGCCTATTCTTTTGTAAGATGCTGAGATTTTGAAAATGATAAAATCTTAGAGCACAACCAGACTGTAGAGAATATTTCATCATGTAAATAATGCAGAGAATCACAAATATTCTTTCTGATGTCACTTTTTTAGGGCATTTATAATAATAGGTACAAACCACCTCACAGGGCCAACCTTAAGCTTGTTCAGTAGATTCCAGATGTTCCTACTTGCGTTGGGATATCATTATCTATCCTTTAGTCATACTTCTGCTTTCTGAAGGCACACTCTCATGAAGAATAAGTCCAACACTTAACAAAATTAATTCATTAATTTAATACTTTAAGAAATACTTATTGAGTGGTTACTTTGTCAGGACCGGTGTTGAAAGTGGGAAATACAAAGCTAATGATAGAAAATATGGACCCCTAAAAGTGTGAAGTCTAGTGGCATAAATATACAAGTAAATTATAATGAAATTATGATTCAATGTGGTAAATAGAACTTATTATAGAAGCAATCAAAGGTCATGTAAGTCAGATTTTGATGTGGAAGGTTTTGACATTCATAAAGAGATTTGAGCACAAGCGATAACCAAATAAAGACATTGGAGAGCGATAGTCTGCAGAGGGTACAACTTATACAGACTTTTTAAAAAATTGAGATATTATTGTTTTACCACATATAGAGGATTTGGAGTGTACAATTTCTCATTGAGGAAATTGTATATCTTATACTACTCCCATCACCAAATGTCAAGTCACCTATGAAAATCAACCAATACCTTCTCCTTTTTCCACACCCCCATTCACATCTGCAGGGTATATTTTTGAAGCAACTGTCATATTTTCTTGAAACCTCCTATTTATAGCTTCTGAATGTCTTTCTCCTTCAACTATCTATCATGTGACATGTTTTCCAGATTCATCAGCAAGACTTCTCTCATTTTGACCTCCTCTTACTCTTATCTATGTTTTGATGTGGACATTATATCCCAGTTGTGGACTAATAAGTGAATTCAATATGACTATCACCTTCTTTTCCTTGTAACACTGTACTGCTATTAATGAGACCCAGATGGCACACTACCAATACGCAAATCATGTGATAGATGCATATTGAGTGCTTAGTCAACTAAAATATCTAAGTCTTATGTGAAATGTGAAGGCACATAGTCTTTGGTTGCGATTGAGTTTTAGCCTTTTTAACTTTACATTTAATTTTTTTAAGTATTGTCCTATAATTTTATATTTCAAAGATAAAATTGCATAGAATATGCAGATAAAGTTGGTGACAAAAAGAATAAAATAAACCAGACATTCCCTTCAGAACCTGTTGGCATAAACACAGAATATTTAAAAAAAGAACACACACACACAAAATTGCTAGCAACAACCAAAACATTGAAAGAAAAAGAAAAAAACAGATTTTACTGAAGTTCTTCATAGCAACAACTGCCAAGAGGCAATAGAACAATGTCAGCCAGATTCTAAGAGGAAGAAATGATGATAAAGTATAATATAATAAGCCAAATTTAAGCACAAAAGAAAAAGGCAGATGTTGTCAACAAGAAAGATCTCAGAGAATGTAGCACCATAAATTCTTCCTGAAAAAAAAAAGTGAGACAAAGAACATCTAAACATTTGACAATGAAATTGGTAGATGGGAAATGAGTCAAAATAGGAAAAGAAAGAGAATTTGTAATAAAAGGAGTGGTGGCAGGCATTGAATTCACTTAAACGTGAAATGAGACTAAAATGATGTGGAAATATGGATATAGAATGTAAAGCAAATGTTATATAACCCTTCACAAAGTAAAAATACAACTATAAGTAAATCCGGAATTAAGGGAAAGTAGAAGAATGTATGGTTGCTGATTTTCTCATTCATAAAAGTACAAGCCAATCAGTGTGTTCAAATAGAAACATGGAGTTAAAAAGAATGATTTGAATTGCACTCTTTTTAGAATGCTTTCGGATTAGATTAGAAAGCTTTTAGATTAGAAGGACATAGAGGGATCATTGTGGTGGCACTGCTCTACATAAGTGTTTGCATTTTAGAAGTGCAGGAGCACCCCTTTCACACCACCTCCTCAGCAAGACACCCCTTGTCCTCCACCACAGTCCACTGGGCTCTCTCCCAGCTTTGTTCTCCCCCCTACCCCCGATAGCCACAGTTCTACAGTCAGCTTTCTCGGGTTAGCTATGGAAATACCAAGTGCCCAAACACAGACGGGTGTGTCAGGAAGACGTGTGTATATATATAGTATTTCAGCTTCTGACCTGGGCAAGAACTGTTTGTGATTTCATAGATTTTCATCTTGTGGCATCAGCTTGCATGTGCATGTCGTTTTTCTCTTCCTGTGCCCTGTACGGCTCTGCTGCTCCCTGCATATCCCATCCTTGTGCTGCTATTAACACAAAACTGGCATCACCCTGTGCTGCAGAAGGGCCGTTAGCTTCCTGGAGTTGCTGAAACAAATTATGACAAATAAGTGGCTTATAATAACAAAAATGTATGCTTTCATGATTCTGGAGGTCAGAAATCTGGTTTATTATTTTTTAGTTTTCTATCAAATTAACATTGGTTTATATCATTGCTTATATTTTAGAGACACAACATCTCCTCTGTGCTTCGCTTTACCAGGAATCCAGCCTATGGGCTCTTCTTCAAGGTTTCCACCTCCTTCAAAGATAAATGTCTCCTCACAACCTCTTTTCCCTGGGGCCACCCGTGTCTGCTCTTCCAAACCATAGGCTCCAAGTCCTTCTCTCCACTCATCTCCCATTCCATGAAGTTTTATTTTTTTTATTTATAATTTTAAAAAATTTACATATATTTGACATCAATTGTAATCCCCATGTATTCCCCATCACCGTAACACCAGTGCACCATCACCTCAGTCCCCTGTGCTCCCGTCTGCCCTCAACCCTTCCCTTCTTCCCTCCCTACCAAGTGTCCCCAATTTGTCCTTGTCTTCTTATTTTTGGTTTTTGTGTCTTTATTGTTGTTATTATTATTATTGTTGTTCTTATTCCTTTCCTTGATCCTTATTCAAAAGAATGAAACTAGAATACTGCCTTTCACCATGTACAAAAATCAATTCAAAATGGATTAAGGACTTAGACATAAGACCTGAAACCATGAAATATCTAGAAGAAAAAGTAGGCAAAACCCTACATGACATACACATCAATGACATCTTTAGAGATACAACACCTAAAGCAAAGATAGTGAAGGAGAGGGTAAACAGCTGGGACTACATCAAACTTAAAAGCTTCTGTACAGCAAAAGATACATGAAGTTTTAATCTCAGCATCACCCCTGTTGAAGTCTGCGCTGGTCTCTGACATCCAAGGGATGCAAAAGCCCCACTCTAGCTCTACAATCATGTGCAGTGTCTCTCTGTTAGATGTTACTCTTGTTAGTAGGGCCAGGAACCCCCTCCATTGCTGTCCTGGTAAACTCTCGTCCATTTCTAGGAAGAGGCCAGGTCATCTGCTCCAGAAGAAACCCACCGCCGTGCCCAGAGAATGCTAGAGCCACCTCTGCTTTTACAGTGGAACACGCCCTCACTGCTCTGAGAGCCGCCAACGCTGCATCTGTGGCCAGGTCCTGCCATTACTGCTACAGGGGTACGGGGTGGGGCGGGCCACCACAGGATGGGGCAGGCCAGGGTCCGCCCAGTCTGTACCACTTGCCTGGGTTCGCCTATTAGCTCATGATTTTAATAACATTTGTCTCTCATCTTCCTAGTACCTTCTACTGTTCTTTAAAATTTTATTTCTGGTTACATATTTAGCAATGCATTTGGTTCTCAATTCATGGGTAAAGTGAAGATAAATATTTTTTGGTGATACATTATATTTTAAAATATTAGTTTTAGAATCCTGGTATTCAATATAATTACTTCCAATAGCATTGACATGAAAACCTACACTGACATAGTGAAGCAATTTCCTTTTGAAAAGTCAGTATATTGTATTCTGAGTGCTTTGAGAAATCACCCTATTTTGATGAAATAATTCAATTCTGCATGCTGTCACCAGGAATGAAGAATTTTCTCCATTTTTATAGGGAAATCAGTGCCTTGAACATGATGTTTTACTTCCCATGAGGGAACAATATCTCTTGTGAGTAGAATTTTTTTTTTAGCAAGAAATTGCTATCACAAATTTTTAGAAATCAGATGAGTGTTTTGATTCTACTTTAATGTTAAAGGCTGTGTAAGGGAAAAAATTAAGTGTCATGGGTAATCTATGCATCAATAAATCTGATAGGATTGGAACAGATTCTATAAGATGTGCCCTTCATTTAACAACCAAATATATATATATATGCACACACACATACATGTATATATATTTATATGCATGCTTTCCTTGTTTAGAAGCAAATGCTGAGTTTTGTGGAAGAGTTCAAAATCAAACATAAGAAAATGAATAAATAAATTTAAAAAAGGGTTCAAAATGATGAAAAACCACACAGCCCAAGGTAATATATATATGTGTGTGTGTGTGTGTGTGTGTATATATATATGATAAGATTTGATGCAGTAATTAGTAAATTGACCGTACAATATATATACAGTTTTGGTCAGTCAATTTTCACTAATAGATCCATTGTAATTGAAATTATCTGGTATTCTTAGTATATGTGAGTGTAGTTGTGAATGCTCAAAGCCCATATATAAAAGAAGAGTTTGTGTCATGTTGTTAGTGGTGCATTTTCTTTTATTTATTTATTTTAGATTTTTTTTAAAGATTTATTTATTTATGCATACAAAGCTGGGGTACAAGGCAGAGTCACAGGAGGTGAGAGGAATCACCAGACAGAGTGGGGAGCAGAACAGACAGACAGACTGAAACACACTGCTGAGGGGAGCAGTGGGCCAGGCAGGAGAGGTCTGCTGCGCCATGTGGGTCCCCTCCCTGGCTGGTGGCAGGGATCGAACTCATTCTGCAGTGACTGCAGTCTGCTTCATAGTGTGTTGCTTAACCCACTGCGCCACCAGGGAGGTCCCTATTAGTGGTGCATTTTCAAGTGTTATAGCCTTACTCTGTGGTTATACCATACTACCCTAAAAGGGCACTAGAGATTGTTGGCAATTTGATTAATTGCTAAATTAAATATTTAAATACTGATTTCATCCTTAGCATTGTAGAAAAGTAATGCAAAGCCTGTTTTCTTTTTTTTTTTTTCTGGAGTGTACACTTTTTACTGCACAGAATTAGTAATGCCCAGGTTCTTTCCACCTTGCAGGTCTAGTTCATAGTCAGGTGAAAAGCATCACAGCAAATTAGCTTGACCTTGTCTCTGTCTTATTCAAATTTTTGAAGTCACAGATTTGGAGAGTAAAGAATTTTCAAGCTGATATGCCACCATGAAGAACAGACTGACCTCCTCTGAGATGTCCACATGCTTGATACAACCTCCCAGCCTCTCTCCTGAATGTTCCCTTTCATAGAGGACACCAGGTATGTCTGTATGTCTGTCACTGTGGCTGCATCCATCAGACCAAGGATAAGTCTCTGACATCTGTGAGCTGGCCGAGCTCCTCAAGATGCCAAGCACAAGGACTTTGCATAACCACAGCCTGCCAAATACACAAGGACTAGCGGTCTCGAGCAGTTTCTCTTCGGAGGAGTTTGAGTGAGAAATCTACAGTCACCAGAGAGCACACGGATATAGGCGTGGAGAGACAGAGCATGAGGACAATGAGCAGGAGCTGTGAAGCATCAAAGTCATGAGCAGTGAAAGGCATGAGTAAGTAGAGACCATAATGAGCAGAAAAGGAGAAAGTAAGTTGCTATCAGAGTAGCAAAAAGAAGTAGTCGAAGGAAAAGACAGATGCAGGAACTGATCCAGAAACCTGACCTAGAAATAAAATTTCAGTTCTTGCCCTCAGGCTACTGTCAAACTAGCAGGGCTGGTGCTGTCTGCTCATCCAGTAAATGGTGTCCCACTTCTCTGTGATCACTAGCTGTGTGCTTTCGAAATAGCACCCAGTTTTCCATAACTCCTCATATACCCCATTAACTGAAAAACCGAACAAAGTTTTGTTCTTTGCATTGAAGACGCATGACCTAAATAAACATGATTTCATCAAGATGAGGAAGTGCGTAGAACAGTTAGGTGAAATTAAAATTAAATATGAATTCATAAATTTTACTTCATAACTTCATAAATTTATTTTGTAAGTTAAAAACATTTAGATATTTTCAGTGAATCAATGTAGGTCAGGACATGTGCTTTGGTGCTTCACAGATGTGCCAAGGACATGCTCTGGAAAGGCAGCTCTGAAATCCAGAAAACCTCTGTTCATTCTGAGATTGAGATACAAGTGACTTCTCTTGGGACTGAACTACTCACAGTTTTGTTTGTTCTGGGACCTTTCAGATGCTTAAGATATTTATCTGTAGAAGCAAATGTAACAGGAGAGGTTTCCCCCAGCGATCTTATTCTGTGTCCTAATGGAGGTCTTTCACTCCAGCATTGTAAAATTTTATCACTTGCCTCCGCTGAGTAGTCAAGAGCAATTTCTTCATTATTGTCCGTCTGATATCTGATGATCAACACTTCTTTTTATCTTAAATGTGATGAAGAGGAGGAAATAGTTACGCCGGTTTCCTAATATGCTATCCGGTTTCCTCTCTCCTTAATCCAGTGTAAAATTTCAATAGTGTAAATGTACATTTTGCATTCTACTGAATATCTTTGTTTCTTTGAATCAGCCTCATTTTTTTTCAGACAGAAAACAACAAGCTTGCTTCATTGTCTTCCTTAGAGTTCTCCTTAGTGGTTGGAGGACATCTATTTCTGTTTATTAACTAAGTTTGGATTGAATTTTATTCTTCTTTGGCAACAAATAGCTTATCTGTCCCTAGTGGGGGAAATTGTTCTCTTCACTGGGCAGGATTCCATTTTTTGTGTGCCTCATTAAGTTTTGGGGTTGTTACGTTGATACTGTTTTTAAAGGTGAGTGTGGAAATAGGAAGTATCGATCCTTGTGGAATCCTAAAAACCAAAGCTCGAGAATGCTATCAATAATAATATTTACTCATCATGTAACCCTGCTTCATGCCAATTTCTAATAATGCGACTCTAGTTAACAACACAGGGTTTGAAATGAGAAGACAGAGCTTCTTGTTCCTCCTCTGAACTTCTCTTTCTTATTTTCCAGAAATGTGGCTTCTATGGTCCCTGGACAGCTTGGTGGCCTCTTTTGTAGGACTTAGGGAGATAGTTACCTCCCAAGTGGGGTGGTTGTGAAGTTCAAGGGAGACTTTTGTGAGAAAATACTATGTAAATGAACTCCCTCTTTAGGCAAACTAATAGGGTGGTGAGTGTGTGACAAGAAGGTAGGGCAGGCTTCAGTGCTTTGTTCCTTGTAACGATTATGTGTGGGTGTGTGGGGGGAGGTAGTGCAGACAAAATGAGAGGTACTCAGAATAAAACATTAGACATGCCCAAGCAGCAAAATGACAGGTATCTGCTCCTTCAGAACTTACATTTACATAAATATTTCTTTTTATGAAATTTTTAATTTGAATTGGGGGTAACAATGCAGTTTTATTCATTCCATCCACAGCTTTAAAGTATTGATAGAAATGTGCTGAACTTAACAAAATGAAATAATAGCAATCTAGCCTAAGACTTGAAGACAAAGGCAAGATGACAAATGAGATTCATTTATTCCTCTTTTCTGTTTTTCTCTCATTAATGTGAATAATTCATATACTTTAAATTTTGAAGGAAATAATTATAGTAATCAGGAGCTGACTTTTTGCAGACTGTAAATTTTGAGAAACCATTTATTCCTACTGACATCAATGTAATTTTAACTACCAAGTACTTTAATCTACCAATTAAATAGCATATATCTAATGACAAGAGCAATGTCACCCTGTGTTCAATCAACGTGAAATTTCAGGAGTTGATAATATACAGTCTACCCCTGGGTGGAATGAGTTATGCAAAAAAGTATTTAGAAAGAGGATTTTAAAAGTATAACTTTTGAGGTCAAGAAAAAGGCAAGACTGGGTCTCCCTGGTGGCTCAGTGGGGTGAGCACCACACTGTGGAGCTTCCACGGCCCCTTCAGCATGAGTTCGATCCCCGGCCACATGGGACCCTCATGGCCCAGCAGACCTCTCCTGCCTTACCCGCTGCTCCCCTCAGCAGTGTATTTTAGTTGATCTGCCTCTTCTGTTCTCTACTCTGTCTCTGGTAAATCCTCTCACCTCCCCCCCCCCACCCCCCCGCCCACACACACACCTCTGGCCTTTACCCCAGCTCTTGTACACATAAATAAATAAAATCTTATAAAAAAGAAAAAGAAAAAAGACAAAACTTGCAAGCTGACCATAGACCTGAGGCAAACAGTGAGGGAAGGGGAGTAGGGATAAAATGGGGGAGGGAAGAGCACAAGGGACTATGGTGATGGGTCACCTGTGCTTGGTGGTGGGAGAACTACCCAGTCTACACCAGAGAGGAGAAGCCAATTACTGCACAAAAAGGAACAATGATACAAAAAATAAATTTAGAAAAAAATAAAATTGTACCTTTTGAAATTAAAAAAAGAGAGAAAGAGCAGGAATAGGATGTTTTGTTCTTTCCCAGCCTGTAACAAAAAGTTTTCATGATTGGTGACTCTATTTCAGACACAGAGGAACGTTAGACACAGGCTCAGTGAAGCTATCCCAGAGTGAGGACCCAGTGTGGAGGCCACGGTCCCCATCGGCCTCTGGTCCTGTGAGGTGCAGAGGTTATCAACCTTTCTGGTCCAAGAAGTAGCTTCATGTTTGGATTCTGTCCCCACCTGTAAATCTGTTTGCTGATTTTATCCCATATCATTATTTAAGATTATATTTAAGTCCTATTTCACATGCCATAGACCTCCATTGAACAGAAAAAATTTTAGAATGTCTATTAATGAATTCAAAAATTATCTTGATGATTTTTTCTATGTATTTTAATTCTTGATTTTTTTTCCTGAATAAAATGGGAAGCATTTCATGCAGGATGTGAAGGAGGGAGTGGATGGGAAATTCTTTATAACAAGGAAGAGGAATTTAAAACGCTAATGCAATAGAGCTTAAGGCACCAGGCAAGGTGGTTTAACATCTTCTGTCAACTGCCCAGAAGTCTCTCTTAGACTGATTTTCTTTTTTTAAATTATATATTATTATTATTGTTTTACAATATTTGCTCTCTTTTCTTGAGTGCAATCCCCAAAGAATTTTCACCACCAGTTCACCCGTGCACCATCACCATAGTCTCCTGTGCTCTTCCCATGCTTATTTTGATTCCTTTCCCTCCCCATTCCCTGCAGGCCTGTCAGACTGAGTTTCTATGAAATGAAATTTTAAGAGTTCCCCAAAGTCCCTTCTAGTTCTTAATTTCTAGGATTCTAAATGTTCCTGAAATTTAGTATTGACTTAATTAGATTTTGCTTGGGTGGGTTTGAAGGATCCACCTGATTTCTCTCCACATACCTTTTCTCTTCCTCTGAAATAGCAGTATTACCAGCTAACTTTAACTGTCAGGAAAAAAGTGGCCAAATATTTAGAAATGGCCAAAAGGGAAAGCTGAGTGTCCTTCATTCTAGACTAGCTGACCTTCAGGGGATTATTGGATTTTGTAGTCATTTTATCTTTGGTTGGTTCCTACTGACAGAACAATTTTGGAACTCTGAAGGGGGTAGAATGAAATCATAGAAAATTGAATCATGCACACCACACTTATTGATAGCTATATAGTGATTTTGATTGGGTACGTATACAAATGATTTTTGATCTATGAAAAAGTTTACTCCAAACCTCACATTTTATTGTTCTTAAGAGGTGATTAACCCTCTTTGCATCTGTTCATTTCCACATTCTAGATTACCCGATCTTCAAATTCTTCATTATCATATTATTGTTTTCCTTGTTAAGATAGAAATGTTTGATTATGTTCAATCTATTTGAGTTATGATTTTATTATTTTGAAAACTATATTTAAAAATATACTTGAGCATCAATTTTGTTAATGAAACATGAGAGAGAGAGAGAGAGAGAGAAGAAAGAGAGAGAGAGAGAGAGAAAAGAGAAATTACTAAAACATTTCTTGCTCATTTGTTAACATTTAAAACCATAAGTAATCAGCTACCCCTACTGGACTTTACCTGTTCCCACATTAAATCAGCATGTTGTGTCTGATTTATGAAATTCACCATGGCCTAGGTGAATTGCTTTGCAGTTTTATAGGATTCAAGGGCAGTCACAGAAACTAGGAAGCATTTAATGTGATTAAAGAATAATGATTACCATTTGTAATACATTTCTAAGTATAAAGAAAATAGAATAAAACCTGTCCTCAAACGGGAAGGAGGTTGTGAAATGGCTAATTGGTTCAATTGTCATTTCCTTGCACTCAAGATACTCATTCCTTGAATCTTTTCCATGTCTACACAAAGAGTTCCAATAGCAGATGTACTCTGTTGTGGAAGAATTAGTGAGAAATACTGATAGGAAACAGTGTGTTATCTGAACTTGAGAAATATGAAATAATTATCCTGTGTGGAAATTTTGCTGTTCATAAGATAATGCTTTATTTCATGTAATTCTAGATCAATATTAATCTTTTGTACATAGCAAAAGACTTTAACCTATGTTTTTGCTGCAGGCTTTCAAATCAAACTGGTGTGAGAAAATTATCAGTTGGGTCTTAGAATCAAACACAGACCTGCTTCTCCTAATCAAATGACAATCATTTGGGCTTTACTCAATCCCAACTAGACACAAGCATAGTCAAATTCTCCTTAGTTTAATTCAATCTATAGTTCTCTTTAAAAGATATTTATACTATGTGTATCTTGTATAATTTTAATCAATACTTTTTCGAATGATTGGTCAATAGGCACAAATTACAAATTAACCTCCCAAATCACTAATCATATATTAGATATTTAAAAGTCAACTCTCACTGAAATGAACACCTCATAAAACAATCCTCCAACATGGAAAGAGTGATACAGTGAGAAGTAGTTAAAAGATAGTCTATTTTTCTTCACTGTGATTACAAAAGTATGTATCCATTGTATATTGCAAAAATCCTAAATAAATAGTTTATAGTCAAATTTTAATTAGATAGATACTTTTTCTTCTATAACTTATATTGAAATCTCAGAACATGATACTTATTGTATTTATCCATTTCTTACCTGAATAGAATAGATCTTACTGTTTTGATCGCTGAGATCTTGCAGTATTTTTGGTTATTATCCTGCACATCAGTGACCATTGAAGAGTGATTACTGGAAAGGCAGAAAGCAAAGGGTCTGAGCAAAATCCAGGACCATCATAAATCAGTAGATTTTCTGGAGTTGAGCAGTGTACAACTGTGTCTTTCTATTTTGGGCATTGCTGAGCCCAACATTGAGAACTGGGATGGAAGTGTGATCCTGTGAGAAGGTTAGATCTTAAAGACTCCTGGACTGGCCACTTCAATACAGTCTGCATCCTTCACCCAGCAACATGCTGGCACAGAATTGACTTCTAAAAATGAAAAGAGGTTGTAAATATCCCTAGGCAAAAATGCATTACTACCCTGATAGAGTTGAACAGTTACCTTATTTTGGTACAAAAGAATAATAACTTGCTTCTAAAAGATTGCTACTTTGCTCTCACAACTGCTCAAAAATGCAACAGACATCCCCACTCCCTCTACCCCATCCCTGCCCAGCCAACCTGGGAGGACCCAGCATATAACCTGGAGGGGCCTGACCACACTGTCAGGACCACATGGAGGTGTTATTGGTTGTGTGTCCTGGTATCCAGCAAACGTGGGGGTTAAAGGAGCTACATATCCACCCATGAATTCATGGAATGGAGGGAGAGGGGTGTCTTCTGCTCTTGCTCCTTATGTAGCCTTCTTGCAGCTAAATTCTTGCTTCTTAGTAGTCTTCTGTATCTAAATTCGTTCTTGTATCTCTTTAAGAAAAGGAATCTATATCAAGCCTGTGTCGGTTGGCAACTTTCTGTCAGTCAGTATTCCTCCCAGACAACCCCCACCTCATCTGCACATCCCAGGAATTCAAATAATCAACATCAACAGCATCATCTACACCCTGACAGGAAGTTTTGTTGTCACTTGTCTCTTTGTCCTAAAAATAGAGTAGAAAATGAGGGAGGGGAGGAGGGAGCCTTGCTATTTGAATGCTATAATTAGTTAGATTTCTGTTAATGGAGGTTTTACATGTTCTGTCTTTTTGGTTTTTTCTTCTTTCTATTTTTTTTTTTTTATATCTCTGCAAGATTGACTCTGGCTATTGCAGCCCATAATTATAGGTCTGTCCTCAGTGATATAAGATATTGATTTGCCTTCTTCAAGTAGTAAATTCTTAATGACAGGAATTATCTCTCATCAATTTCTTTTGTACCATGCCGAACACATGACTGGACATATAATAAAAATGAATGTATGTTTTGATTATGACATGATTTAGAACAAATTATTTAACTATTCAATTTTTCTGTCTATGATAAAGTATAAAAATATCTGAGTAAAAATTTATAAGACAGTTACCCATATCACAGGGTTATTGATTAAATTAATCTATGTAGATGCTTAGCACACAAGACTTGGCAGACAGCAGGTAGCCAATAAAGGGTGGTTGCAATTATTAGCATTACTATTAATGTAGATGGAGAAGGCCAGGGTTACCTGAAGAGATCTAGCTAGATGTGAGATCAGGTACTGATTGAAGGATGAGGAGACCCTCACAGTGGAAAGGGCTTACTCACCTCCAGAACTCAACCTGCCCGGGGGGAGAAAAGAGAAGCTTAGGGTAGAAATAATAATCAAAATGAATGATTTCAGCTTATTACATGTCTAACATATGCCCTTTGTCTTCATTTCATTTGCTCTTCATAATAATACAATCATGCCTCCCTTAATGATGGGGATTCATTCTGAGAAATGTGTGTTTAGGTGCTTATTACCTGGCCTGGATTTCATTTAAGCCTGGAAAGTAAGGTTCTTGTTCCCATGCTGGACGGAGGGGGAGATGGGGCGAAGACCCAGTTGCAGCTCACACTTAGTGAATGCCTGTGCTGGGAAGAGGGCACAATGTCTTCTCCATCTTACAGAAAAGGCAGTGAAGCTCAGAGAGGGTATGAGCAGGCCCTTGCTCCCACTGTGAGTGTAAGTGTATCTGTGGGGATCTGAACCCCAGGTCTCTGACTTCATGCCCATACTTCTGTAACACACGGACCTGCCAGTTTTCTTCATGAGGGTAGGAATTCTGTTTCCTTTGAGTAAATATATTGACTATAAAAGCATCATTCCATTTTCTCATTTTTTCAAGTGAAAAGAATACATAAATCAAACTCATGGCCAAGTCCCTGTATTGCTTTCTTATTGCTACTGTAGCATTATCACAATATTGGTGACTTAAATCAACACAAATGTATTTTTTTGCAGTTCTGGAGACCACAAGCCTGAAATGAGTTGTGGAAGCTAAAATCAAGGTGTTGTCAGAGCTGGTCCCTTTTGAAGACTCCAGGGGAGAATCCACTCATTGTTTCTTGTAGTTTCTCATCTCTTCCTGGCATTCTTTGGCTTGTGACTCCTCACTCCAGTCTCAACTTCTGTGGTCACACTGCCTTCTCCTCTTGAGTAGTTAAATTGAAGCTGGAGCCTACAGTGCGGAGTGCAGGGCAAGGCTGGCATTTTCCCACCACCACTTAAGCAGTGGGAGCCTTTGGAATCAAGTGTGGGCTTTCCCCACCCATGCAGAAGTTGCTGCCTGTAGGCAGTCCCTCCACCCCCACCCCCATGCCAGCTAGGTTAAGTCAGCCCAACCAGTCACTTTTAATTGAAAATGACCCCGTCAGACAGGTATCAACTCAGGTGACCCTGAAAGAAGATATAAGGTAAGGCAGGAACCAGCTTGAGATGCCCAGACTCTCCCACTCTGTTGCTGGCCTCCAAGGAAGGAAGCTTCCAGCAGCCAACCTCCAAAGAGAGAAGCAAAGAGCTTTCTAGAGAATGGGCAGCTGCTCCTACCTCTGACCCTGCTGCTGCCACTGCCTGAAAGGAGCACCAAAGGCCCAGGCCTGGTGTCTCAGAGAGCTGCTGTTGGTGTGGGCCAGCGACGCTGGTGTTTCTAGTACTGTCTCTGGTGACCGTGTGACCAGCATTACTGGCCGGTGCTAAACTGTGTGTCATCTGTCCCACTCCCCAGTGCTGCTGCCTCCATCTGGTCTGGAGTCCAGTGCTGTCTATCCTGACCATTGGACTGTTGCTGTGGCTGCTGCGGTATCATCTCAGTGACCCCACCTGTGACTGCTTCCTGCTGCAGTGAATTGGATCCGGGCTTGCTGCTTAGCAGCGTATCACGAGCTCCAGGCCCTCATTGGCAGGACAACGCCATCTTGGATAAATAACCTTTTGTTGGGACTTCTAGACACTGTAGACACTCTGTGAGGTAAGATAGCCAGCTACTAGTGGCCTTAGAAGCTATTTGTTTCCCCAGTTAAATAAACCCCATTGTTGTTCCCTGAGCCTGAGTGGTCTTGAACTTGTGCACATGGTGAAAACCCACAGTGGCCTGTCCTCTGTTAGGCACTGTCCTGGACTGGCTGTAGCACCCCATAGTGTTGTTTCAAAATCACCAATGCCCCTTCTTGACACGGCTCACATTGCCTAACTTCTGACTTCTTGAATAGCTCCCAAGACTGCTGACTGACTGGGTACATGTAAATGCCATTTTGACTTGGTTGTTTTAGGACTTCTTCCTATAAATAGACATATCTGAGAAGTAGTCACTGGGTGGATTTGAAGGAAGGAAGAATATATAAATTCTGTAGTAGAGTAGGTAAATTCTGGAAAAAGCACAAAGTTTTGAAGTTTTCAAAGCCCTTGCCCTTGAAAAGCCTCATCTGTAATTTCCCCCTCATGTGAGCCTTTGCTATGACCATATACATATTGTATTGCATAGTATGTTGCAAATTGTACATATACACATATGTACATATATAAAATCCACAATAACAGACGGAGAAATAAAATGTGATTAGTAGATCACTTTGAAATAACTAAATTAAAAGATGCTATGCAAGATAAAATATGCTTATTTTATGAGAATTTAAAAATGCCCTGGTTCACTAATTAAAGTATTTTTTTTTTTATTTCTAATTCCCATCCTTTCGAACTATAGGGGTGACTGCTGGCAAGATCTGCCCTCCACTGCAGGCTTCAGTACAAAGTCAAGGAAACAACATCATCATCATGCATTGTTTCCAGAGCAAGAAACCCTGAAGCTCTGAGCAAAACAGCACTTTTCAGATCCTGCTAGAAGGGTTTGTGGCAAAGAAAGATTAATTAGCTTCTCACTAATTGACAGTATTTCCCTCCACATCTGCTTGGGCCTGACGTGAGTTTAAATGTGTCTATGTAATTGGCCAAAACTGACTGAAAATGTATAAAATTTAAAGCCCTTTCCAAACCTCAGGAATGCCTGGCAACTGGGTTCCCTCTCTAAAGAGCAGGAATGTCAGAGAAAGGCTAAGGGCATGTGCTGGTGAATCCTGGGAAGGGAGCAGAGTGTACGGTAAGAGACTTGAGATGGAAATCTCACTCTTCAGTAATCAGTTATGGAGCTGGCAAATCACGCCACCTCTTTGGAGTCCTCTTCATAGTCAAGTCTCAGGTTAGACCACTGGTTTTCAGAGCCCTAGAAATTCCAGGGTCCCCTTAGGAATCTCCTGTGCTCTTGAGCAGTGCTTTTCAGTAGAGCTTTCTGCTGTGGTGGAAACGTTCTGCCTCCACACTGTCCAGTAGGTATCACTTATCATTAGTGGCGGTTAGGTACTTGACGTGTGACTGAGAAACTAAATTTTCACTTTTATGAAATTTTAATTTATTTAAATGTAGATGCCCCCATGTAGTGAATGACTGCCATTTGGATCACGAACCTCTGGAGGGTGTGAGTTGGGGTCTCAGTGGACAGGGTCCAGGACTTGTCCACCCCTGCTTCAAGCAGAACACGTCTGCCTTTCTCTACTTTCAGGATTGTTTCTCTATCATGATTTCCCCAAACAAAGGCTCTATAACTAAATGGCATTGGAAAGCACTATATTAAATAATCACCAAGCCTCATAAATTTTGAAAGTCCCTAGTCCTATGTTTTCAATCTCCCTTTGTAGGCAGCCAGAACCAAACACACTCTCCGGCCATGGAGGGAAGTAAGACCGACTACCTTACTGTCTGTCATGCCTCATTTTGCATGACGTTGGGGAGACGCTGAGGCACCCGGCGTGGTCTTTAGAATGAAGAGCACCCTGGCTTCCGAGACAGGACAGTGGCATCTCATGATGCTCACAGCCTCTCATCCAACATATACCCCAGGGGTGCTCGGGGCTCCCTGTGGCTTCTGCCTGCCCTACGGAATTAGAACATGGTAAGAAAAGGGATCCAGAAGGTAGAAAAATATGAATGAAGTTTTATATTGTCAACCACTCAAGTCTCTATTCTCACATAGCTGAAAAGTAGTGGCTAAGGATTTTCCCAGTGAAGGATACTCAAAACTGTGCCAATCACCCTGGGAGATCTGTCTCTATCAATGCAGGCTTTGGAGATCTTGCTTCCAGAGTTGGGGTGGGAATGAAATGGGGTATGGTGTGCTCCTTTTGGGAGCCTGCACATTCCATTTGATGAGATTTTGGTGACACGGTGTGAGCCCTGAGGTATAGGCACACAGAGGTTATCCTCTATAAAACAGTAGTCTCACCAGGGTAAAATACCTTTCTGAGGTCATCAAGAAAGGAGTTTAGAGCATTTCACATCCAAGTCTGCACAACTGCAAACCATAAAATGTAGAGTTTGTCTGGTCAAGGTGCCAATATCTCCATCTGTAAGTCTCAGAGGGATGGGAGGGAAAGATTATACAACTCTTAGAGCAGTCATGTGGGTGACATTTGTAAGCACAGTGTTGAACTCCCTCAGAGAAGTGAAAGTTCACACAGCTCCTTCAGTCGTACTGTCCACGACACTCCTGGCAGCCTTCCCCCAGACAAAGCTAAGTAATTACCATAACCTTCCAGAAACCTTCTGTAAGAGGAAATGGCTGTGATTTTCCATCTTTCTCAACCACTTTAAAACAAACAATGGTGCCTGTTGAAGTTTAAGTCAATATTTTAACCTAGGAATACAAGTGAGAGAACCATATTTTTGTACATATTTTTCCAAACCCACATTCTGACTTAGAGTAGAAGTTTTTGACAGGAGTTTCATCTTTTTCCATGTGTTTGGATGACAACTTTGTAAAAATATAGAAAGAAGCATTTGGGGGAGAATTTAACCACAACTGTGTTATTTTCTGCAGTTTTCTTTGACTTGTTCACCTTTCTGATATCTCTTCTTATAAATCTAATGTTTAACATTTTTCCAGTATAGCTGACATATAACATATTAACTTCAGGTGCACAATCTGATTTGATATGTGTATACTTAGTGGAACGCTCACCACAGTAAGTCTAGGTAATATATACTATCATATATTGTTACAAATACTATAAGAACTTTTAAGAAGTTGCTTTTTTAGCAACTTTCAAGCATGCAATAAAATATTATGAATGATAGTCACTGTGCTGTACATTACATCTGCATGACATTTATTTTATAAGTGAAAGTTTGTATCTTTTGACCTTCGTCATGCATTTCTTCCACCCCTCACCCACCACCGCTGGCAATCACCATGATTCTCTAACACGAGTTCAATTTTAATTTTTTTAGATTATACATCTAAGTGTGATTGTGGAGCATTTGTCTTTTCCCCTCTGACTTGTTTGACTTAGCATCACTCTTTCAAGTTCCTTATATGTTGTCCTAACAGATAAGATTTCATTCTTTCTTATGACTGAGTAATACTGTGCATATGTACATCTATTTATCTATATAATACCGCATATCAACATGTATATACCATAACTCCTTTTCCATTTACCTTTATTGGTCTCAGGCTCTTATAGATAATGCTGCCATCAGTGAAGAGGGGCTATATCCTTTCAAGTTAGTGTTTTAATTTTATTCAGATAAGTTTCCAAAAGTGAAATTGCAGGATCATATAGTAGTTCTATTTTTAATATTTTGAGGAACCACCATAGTATCTTCCATAATGGCTGCACTGACATTCCCACCAAAGTACACAATGATTTCTTTTTCTTCATATCCTTACTATTTTTATCTTTCTGATAATAGTCATTCTAACAGCTCTGAGGTGATATCTCTTTGTGGTTTGATTTGTACTTCTCTAATATTAAAGATGCTAAGCATCTTTTCTTGTAATTTTTGATCATTTGCATGTCTGTCTTCTTTGGAAAGATATCTATTCAGATCCTCTGCCCATTTTTAAATTGGATTGTTTGGGTTTTTTGGGGTGATATTGAGTTGTGTGAGCTCTTTATACATTTTGGATATTAGGCCCTTCCAAATATGTCATTTGCAAATATATTCTCCTGTTCAGTAGATTGCCTCTTCATTTTTTGATTGTTTCTTTTGCTGTACAGATACTTTTTTAGTTTGACATAACCCCCTTATTTATTTGTGCTTTTGTTGCCTTTGCTTTTGATGTGAAATACAAAAATCATTGCCAATAATGATGTCAAGGACCTTGTCAGGTATGTTTTCTTCTAAAATTTTTATTATTACACATCTTAAGTTCAAGTCTTTAGTCTATTTTAGGTTAATTTTTAGTATGGTATAAAATAGTGGTCTAATTTCATAGTTTTGCATGTAATTTTCGGTTTTCCCAACACCAATTATTGAAGAGTCTGTCCTTTTCCCATCATATATTTTCTGCTCCTTTTTCATGAATTAATTGATCATATATACAAGGTGTTATTTCTAGGCTCTCTGTTCTGTCTAATTGACCTGTGTATGTGTGTGTTTACATCAATACCACTCAAGTTTGCCAGTAAAGTTTGAAGTCAAGAAGTGTGATGTCCCCAGCTCTGTTCTTTTTCAAGATTGCTTTGGCTATTTAGGGGTCCTTTATGGTTCCATGCACATTTTAGTATTGTTGTTGTTCATTTTCCATGAAAAATGCCTTTGGATTTGGTAGGGATTTTATTGAATCTGTATTTTGGGTAGTATGGACTTATTAACTACATTATTTCTTCCAGTCCTTAATATGTACTATCTTTACATTTCTTTATGATTTTTAAATTTCTTTCATCAGTGTCATAGTTCTCAGTGTATGGGTTTTTTTGCCAATTGTAAATTTAGTCCTAAGTATTTTATTCTTTTTGATGCATTTATAAGTGTGGTTTTTTCTTAGTTTCTCTTTCTGATAGCTTATTATTAATGTATAGAAATACAACAGATTTTGTATACATTTTATATCCTACAAATTTACTAAATTACTTTTTATCAGTTATAGAGTGTTTTGGTAGAGTCTAGATTTTCTATATGTAATATCATGTCATTGATGATATTATGTCATGATATTTTTATTTCTTCCTTTTCAATTTGAATGACTTTTATTTTTTTCCCTTAAACTAGGACTTTCATCACTATGTTTGAACAAAAGTGGTAAAAAGTGAGTATCCTTATCTTATTGTTGATTTTATAAGAAAAAGCTTTTAGGTTTTCACCATTGAGTATAAGGTCTGCACTGGGCTTGTGATACATGGCTTTTATTATGTTGAGATATGTACCTCTATATCTACTTTCTTGAGAGTTTTCAACATAAATGGATTTGAACTTTGTCAAATGCATTTTCTGCATCCAAGGAGGTGATAATATGATTTTTATCCTTTACTAATAGGGTATATCACATTGATTTGCAGATGTTGAAACTTGAAACCCTGGAATAAAGACAACTTGATCATGGTGTATGATCTTTTAATGTATTATAGTATTTGGCTTACTAATATTTTGTTGATGATTTTTACAACTATATCCATTGACAATATTGGCCTGTAATTTTCATTTCTTTTCTTTTTTAAAAGATTTTTCAAAAATTTACTTATGCATACAAGAGCTGGGGTACAGGCCAGAGGTGTGGGGTGGGATGGGGTGGGGTAGTGAGAGGATTAACCAGAGACAGTGGGGAGCAGAACAGGCAGATGGACTGAAATACACTGCCAAAGGGAGGGCAGGAGTGGTCTACTGCACCATGTGAGTCCCCTCCCTGGCCGGAGGTTAAACTTGCACTCCAAGCCTGTGGAAGCCCCACAATGCAGCGCTTAACCCTTTGGGCCACCAGGAAGGCCCAATTTTCATTTCTTGTATTATCTTTGTCTTTTTTTGTTTTTAGGGTAATGCTAGTCTTATAAAATGAGTTTGGAATTGTACCCTTCTATTTTATTCATTGGAAGAGTTTCAGAAGGATTAGTATCTTTTTTGGTAGAATTCATCAATGAAGCTATCTGGTATTTTGTTTGTTAGGATGTTTTTAACTACTGGTTCTATCTCCTTATTGGTAATCAGTCTGTTCAAATTTTCTGGTCCATCATGATTTGGTCTTGGTAGGTTTTATTTATCCATTTTTTTCTAGGTTGTCTAATATGATGGATTATACTTGTTCACAGAAGTCTATTATGATATGTTGTATTTCTGTGTTAATGGTTGTAACATCTCCTCTTCCATTTCTGATTTTGTTTGAGTTCTCTCTTCCTTTTTCTTGATGAGCCTCACTAAAGTATCAATTTTTTTTATCTTTTCAAAGCACTAGTCCTTAGTTTCATTGATCTTTTCATTGTCAGATATACATATTAAATCACTTTCATCAAGCAAACTGGTTAATGAACAACTAATTTTAAGATACTAAATTATAATCACCAGCATGTATGTACCTTTCCTCCTTTCCTGCTCTTTAGGCTTCTGTCATTCAACATAACTTCCTAATTTTTGGTTACCTACACAGCAGATAATCACACTTTGCATCATCCCTGTTGTACTATGTTCTTTCTACCCCCATTAAAGTAACAAGAGAAACTCTGAGACTGAATGACTTCCATGTTGTTTGGTTGAAAAAACATCCATAACCTTGCCAACCTGCTTTCTCTCTCTTTTACCCACTGGTCATAAAGCACTGTAATGAATTTCCTAAGTATTTTCCTTTGGAAATGAAATCAATCAACATTCCCCCTAACAGTAATACAAGAAACTATCCCTGAAGAGATGTCTATCAAGACTATCCCCAAAGAACAACTGCCTTCAGTGAGTAGCCTCCTCCTCCAGTACAACTTTTGTGTCAAGTTGCTGGCAAGTCATGTGGTCAGGGTGTGTTTTCACCAAACTTGAATCTCTAGATTAATGTTCTTCATTCATTTAACCAAATATTTTCAGATAACTATAGCAAATGCAGTGATGTTATTTTAAAGTAAATTCTCAGGGAGCCTCCCTGGTCATATAAGCGGTTAAGGCTCAGCATTGAGAAGTTATGCACAGCCACTGCAGCATGAGTTCAATTCCTGGCCAGGGAGGTGACCCACTTGGCACAACAGACCTCTCCTGCCTTGCTCACTGCTCCCTCAGCAGTGTATTTCAGTTCATCTACCCTGTTCTACTCCCCACTCTGTCTCTAGTGGTTCCTCTTACTCCCTGCACCTCTGGCCTGTACCCCAGCTCTTATGGGCATAAATAAATAAATCTTAAAAAAAAAAAAGGAAATCCTCAAGGAAGCATAATCAGTATTGAAACCACTACCACTCACCTTCTCTTCAGCCTGTGACTATCTCATACATCTTCCCCATTCAATCTAATTTGGACTTTAATGCCCAGCAGAGACTCTGGTTTCTGGCTAGTAAATAGAAGTATCAATGTCCTAAGCTGAGTACAGATGCAAAGGAGACAACATTCTCAAATTAGAGGTTAGGAAAAATTGTATAGCTCATTTCCACCCCTCTCCCACTTTATGAAGAATTTCTTTTTAGAGTTGACTACTCAAGGATTATAAATAAGCAAGTCCTGTCCTGTATTTAGCATCCTGTGGTAATTAAAGTTTTTGAAGGACTCAATAATGCTATTTTCAACCTGTAAGGATCATTAAGGATATAAAGATGATTAAAATAGCTGTGTTGATCAGGGTCTCTACACAGTGAGGACACATGCTCTTTGCTCAGTCATTTCTTTCCCTACTTTAAGGCTATTCCTATTTATGGCTTAGTACAGGGTTCTGGTTTCTGTTGTGATATGTAGGTAGGCAACTGATCTCCATCAATTAATAGCTAGACTGGTCTGTTGAAACTGCACTTTATCATGTGTATCTCAGCCCTGTTTGAATTTTCATATACCAAATTAAGGGTAGTATATTCAAAGTTGTTTCTAAATGCATTGTTCTTAAGAAATGTAAGATAATTTCCCAGTCTACCAAGAAAAAATTCTAGACTGATTACAAGTCAAAATCTCTTGTAGAACTTTCAAACACTATGTGTTAATAATAACATGTCATATCTGGATTACTCACTAGAGACTTTATATTTATAGTGTGGATAACTCTATTATGGACTACAGACAAATGATTTTTCATCCTGTGGAACTTAGCCACAATTAAGTAAAAAAAATTAGAGCTAAGAGATCCCATGGTTCATTACCTTCTCCTTTGCCATAGAGCTATTATAGAAAAAAAAGACAACAACCCCAAAATGGAGTCATTTATGCTAAGCCCCATGCCACGAGTTTCAGTTGTTCTAGAGATGGGATCTTAAACCAATCAATCAGGAGCCACAACTGGACTAGTCATATGATTAGACTGATTGACTGCTAGCTCCCTACAATCCCCTAAAGGAAATTGATCTTGCCATAACCTACCTGTTTTGTTTTGCCTAGTACAATATCCTTGTTCCCACTCCCTTATGCCTGTAAAAGTTGTTCATTTTGTACAGCTCTTAAGAACTCCATTCTGTCTGCTACATTGGATGTCGCCCATTTCATGAATCATTGAAAATAGCCAACAATATCTTTAAAATTATTCAATTGCATTTCGTTTTTAACAATTCTCAGGTTAAATAAATTCAACTCACTGGATTAAATATCTAATTCAATTCAATCCATTAAATTATTCCTGAGAAAAGACTGTGCTCCCTATTAGCCTGGGAGCATCATTTTTTGTTCTTTCCTCATTGGAGTACTCTTACTCTTCCATCTGTGAACCTTCAACATGGCCACCTGCAAGGTTAGCAAGCAAGTCAAATGTGTTTATTTGGGGAATATAGAGAATTGCAATTCAGGGTACACAGAATAGGTTGAAACCTAAAATAATATGTCCCAAGGAGGAACAAAAGTCGAAAGTCAGGATTTTTTAACAGAGGGAAAAGGAGAATAAGGTAATGAAGGATGATGAGATGGATGAGGAAATGGTTAGGTGAAGGAGTCACAGGGAAAACATTTGGGTGCAAAGTGACAAGGTGTAAGTTCACGTTTATCAACCCTTTCATAAAGAATATTCTCTTTCTTATTGGCTTCTTGCAATGTAGACATCTTGACCCAGTTCAGAACTCTGACCCAATTTAAAAAGTCTTTTCCCTGCAGTGACTGTTTCAGATCCATATTAAAATTGTTCCAGTTACTTTTCTAAAATTTTTGATATAACTATTCAAATAAACTCCCCAGAATCATTTGTCATGACTTATTGAAATGACTGGAATGGAACCTGTTTAGATTTTAAAATGAAAGAAGAAATCTCAGGTTTGAAAATGGAAACTTCTTTTTTTCCAATTCCATAAAATTATCTATATTATGACAGGACCCAGCAGAGGATTTTGCTTGATACCAGCCTGGAGTCACTTGAAATTTATTTTCCCAATTGTTCACAAGGAAGTGATTAATGGTGAGCCAGAAAGTCACCTCTCAAGAAGTCTATTCTTGATAACTTTGACCTGCTTTTCTGAAAATAGACTCAGAGGAGTCTCATTTAAAATGTCCAGACACGAGACAAAATGCTTGATTATTGAAGGCCAAGGACTTAGGAGAGGGAACTTCATGACCAGAAGCTGAGGTAGGAATTTGAACTGAATATAAAGAAAAAGTTGAGCAGTGGAGCACGTAATTAAAACAAACAAAGCAAAACCCAATAAGCACACACAAGGAGAACCAGTAGCAAGACACTGCTGGTGTGGGTAATGGTGCCAGTACAGCAGCAAGAGTCTCTGAAGCATGATCCGAAGGGAGGCTCACAACTGAGAAAGAAAGACCTATAAGCATCTGTGACTGTGCTGCGTGAAGGCAGGCCTGGCTGTGGGCTGCAATTTTAAACTCATTACAACACAGCATAGACTTTTCCAATTTGTGGAATTCCTCCCCCGAATAATATGTACATTGTTTATTTTCTGTGCTTGACTTTTTTAGCTGTGTGGAACATGTGGAAATATGGATGCCTCACTGGGTACCCCATTTGTTGCAAGATATTCCTGGACATGTAGGTGTTTCTCTCTGGAATTTACACTCCTTTTCCCCACTTGTCCATGCCATGGTGGGGGTGTAAGCAACTACAGACAGTGCCCAGGGCTGTCCTTAGCCCAGCTGCAGCCCCGTGTAGAGGGGCAGCCATCATGCTCCTACTGCACAAGGACATTGGGGACACACTAGGGTTAGGAAGCTCCCTGAAATGCCAACAAATTAGTGCAGACTAATAAAATCTGGAATTGAATGTCCTAGTCAGAAAGAACTATAGCAATTCTATCAGGGGAGAGGCAGCAATAAGGATAAAAGTGACTTAGAAGTACTTCCTGAAGAATATTGATTTGCTTCCTTCCAGCAGAGTTCAGTGAGACCAAATGTGTGACTTTTGGACTCAGTGATACTTAAGTTTGTAGTCAATCAGATAATATGGAATGATTTATTGAGTTTTGAAGTTGTGGGGTTCTAACCTACTTTTTTTAAATAGAGAAAATGACATACACCCTATCATGGCCAAAGGATGCAATTAAATAACTTACATTGTGTGTCCAGCACTGTGTATAGATTATGGCAATTACTCAATAAAGGGGACACTTATTTTATAGAAACTTAGCTGAACCTAGAAATTTAAGTAAGATGAGGGTGAACAGATAAGTGGAGGGAGGGGTGGAGGGAGGGAGAGAGATGGATAGGTATTTAGATAGGATGAAGAATCACATTCCGAGCAAAGGGAATGGGACCATGGTACTTACTTCCTATTGGGCATGTCTGTGCTCAATTTTTACCCATGTGTATGCTCAAGAAATACCTTTCTATGATCAAATGATTGGGATGGGAGCAGCAAGGAGAAGAACATATTTGTGTAAGGTTGAAGGGATCCCTATGTAAATTGGCAACAAAGACTGGAGAGCATTAGATGGAGAGCAGAAGGCATTAGCGGAGAAGTTAAACACATTTACTATATTACCCTATTCTGCTCTATCTGCAAATCACCACTACAAACTACAAAGTAGATATAGAAGGATAAAAACTATTCATAGAACCCCAAAAATAAATGGTCCCCTTAATCCTGTTATCCAAAGTGCCCAAATATGTCCAAGCCAGGAAGAATGGGTATATTTTATTTCTGAGGAAAAAATCTTAGGGTTTCTTGAGAAAGGTGATTAGTCCTGTTGAATCATTTCTTCATTCATTCTTTAAATAAAACAACTTATTGATTACTATATATCAAATATATTCTAGAAATAGTACAGTGAATAAGAATAGCTGATCTCTTCCTTCATGCATTTTAGGATCTAGATGACTACAGGCATAAATTAAATAATTGCACAAATGTAAATTTATTCATTGTGAAAAGTCCCATACAGAAAAATTACATGAAGAGCTATGAACATGAAATCTTATATGGTCAGAGAAGTAAAGAAGTTTTCTGGGTGGAAATCTGAAGCGCTCAGAGCCTCTGAGGCAGAAGGAACAGAGATGGTTTGGGAAACTGAAAGAAGGTCAAGGTCAGGGGTGAGGAGTCCAGGAAATGAAGACAGAGATGAAGCTACAGATGAGCAGAGGGACCAGGGCCTAGAGGCTGTGTGGAACTGTGACTTTCCTAAAAGCCCTGGGAAGTCACTGAAGGATTTGAAGTTTTCCTCAATTTGGTGGAGAGAATAAATTGAAGAAGACCGAAGGAATGGAGTTTCAGAGTGCTGGGGAGTAACCATAGCTTCACAAAGGGTGAGAGTGCTGGGAGTGATCAGAGGGGAGCAGACTTGAGATACACAGGAGCAGACTGAGGAAGGCTTGAGGATAGACTTGCTACAGGAAGTGAGTGAGAAGGTGGCAAGACAGACACAAGTGATGCAGATCAATGAGTAGAGAGGCTGGTTAGTCAGGGAAATCCCTGGAGACGGTGTGGGGGGGGGCATGATTTTTCATGGGGAACAGTGGAGAAAAGCAAAGAAAGAGTGAACTTCCTGTCTATAGGGAATCTATTGGCTCCTCTGTCAAGGAGTAGGTGCTTCGTGGAGGTAATTGGAGAAGGGTGATTCCGAAGACCAGCTACGACAGAAGGCCAGGTCCCCAAAGGATGGAATGAGGAGGTTCAGGGTTACAAAACTCGAGTCAAGGTTTGGTTTGTGTCCTTTCTGAAAATCTCAGCAGGTCTTTATTTTATACATTAAGGAGAAAGGGGCGGGATTACATCAACATGTTCATTGATCAGGAAAGTCTACATTTTTTCTCTCAAGAGCAGCTTGGGGTCTTGTTGTAACAGGGTCGTGCCAGGAAAAGGGGAAGTTCCAAAATCCTGGTTCCACCCTAAGTGGGTGGAGCTGAGGAGGAAAAGAAGATTTTCTGCAGAGAAGAGAGGAGGAAGAAAGGAAGATGGAGAACAGCAAGGAGACCTTGAGGAGGCACGTGGAGCAGAGGGACATGTGAAGAAACTGTGCTTGCTTTTTTGGTCTTGGACTGGTTGGAACAGATGTGGGTGAGAGACCCGTGGGGAG